>CM074959.1:19656190-19688690 GCA_037577455.1 Pangasius macronema | reverse complement strand
TAGTAAGGTTTCTTGGAGGGCAGGACAAAAGGGAAACACCAGCATGGTGGAGCTAATTGAGTCTGAGACAGGGTGACCTGCCCCTACCGCGTCGTCCTTCCACTGCCGCAGAGACAAACAGCTTCTTAATATTCCGCCGCTTTCTTCTCCTCGCTGCTGTCCCCTCGCTGTCCTCCTGTCCTTATACTCAGTTGGACAAGAAAAATACGGGATGTTCGGAGCAAAGACGTTCAGCTTCTACTCGACCCATCAATTCCTCTGCCTTAATTGGCTTTATTAGGCAAGATGAAGAGTGTGTTGTGTGTGTCTCAGCTTTCTCTATAACTGTCATCCTCAAGAGAAACCCTGGCTAATTGTTTTCCCTCCATCTTTTGTGTCATAGTGGAATGGGGTCCTGTGGGATTATTGGCAAGCAAGGGTCCCTCAATAATTCATCCAAAGCTATTTATATACAGTCCTCTAAACTCTCCCTGAGTGGGCTTATCTGTCTTACAGGAGAGTGAAACATGAGGGAGAGACAAGCATAAGAAAGGAAAAAAAAAGGGCTGTAAAAGGGGCAAGAGTGAGCAGAAGGAGAGAAAGTGGCTGAGACCAGGAAAGAGATTGAATAAGAGATGGAGTGAGCCTCTTTTCAGCTGAGACACAATGACCTGTTTCTCCTGTGCTTTTGAGTTTCAAGGTGACGCCAGCACTCTCTCTCTCTCTCTCTCTCTCACTCGCTCTCTCTCTCTCACTCTCTCTCTCTCCTTGTCTTCCATGCCAAACGAACAAAAGTGCCATCCCGGG
The DNA here is from genome assembly GCA_037577455.1 of Pangasius macronema. Lineage (NCBI taxonomy): Eukaryota > Metazoa > Chordata > Actinopteri > Siluriformes > Pangasiidae > Pangasius > Pangasius macronema. The sequence goes on along the minus strand of CM074959.1, from coordinate 19,687,904 downwards.
AATATGCCCGCTCGCAAAACACTCATTAATGGCTTCTAATCTGTCAGCTTTTCCCCCCATTTAACGCAATTAAGACATTTGCTAAAGCTAACATGGACTGGCAATCAACTCCAAGGACACACGAAACAGACATAATAGGATTTGTAAACACCCGACTCTTTATAAAACGTGCACTTGCAAACCAGTCCAATGAGTGTGCCGCTAATGCTAAAGAGATCAACACACGCCGGGGAGAATGTCAGCCGCTCTCTACTGGAGAATGTGTGTGTGTGTGTGTGTGTGTGTGTGTGTAATACAGGCTCACACACACCTTTAGGCTGCTGCATGCTGATACCCATATTTTTTGGCGTAAATGGAAAGCACTGCTAAACCGCTACGGCTGATCCGTCTCTTGCTTGCAAAGTATTTCCACTATCTTCATAATTATTAATATTTATGCCTTTGGCAGACCAGCTGCTCTCTCTTGCTCTCACTCTCTCCCTCTAAGTGAACCACAAATTTTCATTTTAACATCTCAATTTCAAACAGATCATCAAGCTGATTTGGAGTTTGAGCACCAACAGCACTCAAACTTCAATCGGAAACCAGTTTTTGCGACCATTTGCGTCTGTGGTATGGCCAACAAACATCAGAGGGACTTCAGCAATTCAAAGATAAATGCATGGCTGGCTGATACAAATGGGCTAGTGAGGCTTTCAAGGGAAAAACAATGTTTTAAAAAATGGCCTAAAGTGTATTATTTTTTACTTTTCTGGAAGCAAGAACAACACCACCAACAGCCGTGAGACAAAAAAAACATACAGGATATTATGAAATATGGAGCTGATTTCTTTCTAGCCCAGACCATAGATTTACAAAGCTTATCAGTCATGTGAAGTGACTACACTTGGCAAAACACACCCTAGATTCCATCTGCATTGCCTTTGGAGGAGAAAATTTGGTGGAACCTTTGGAGGAGAAGCACTGCTTAGTTTAGCATACTGTTTAGTGTGCTTGCTATTTATGGTATGATTACAGGCTTAAAAAGTGTTAAAAAAAACTCTTTCAATTCCATCTTCCTACATGTACATGTAATAGTTTTTTGCCTATGATGAGACCCCATACTATAAGGCTGAACCCTAATGGTTTCATAATAGTAATAAATGGTCACTGATCGATAGTAGAATATTTTTAGCCCTCCCATTCAAGCCATCCCTGCTTAGATGTATTAGCTCAATTGTATTTTGGAGCCACAGCAAGGGACATCATTAACACACCATTACACCGAAGTCTGGAAGACCACAGTGAGCGGTAACACTTGCCACCTCTGGCCATCTCATGTTCAGGCCTCCACGATCTCCAGGGAGGATGGGACACCACTGTTCATCATTAGGCCCTGATGAGGACATACCATCTGCACTCTTCCACCTTCCCGTCTTGGCTGAATGGTCAGCGGGGTGGACGAAGCTGCTGTTGGAGGTGCTGGTCTGAGACCTGGTGCTGTGATTAAAAACCTGTGCTAATAGACTCTGGCATGCGAGGGACAGGCTGCTGGGGTTAGCCTGGGATCTCTGAGGCCATTAAATTGCAAATGAGTGATAATGTGCTGGAGAAATTCCTTTTAGATCTTGCCCAGGCGCTTCAGACACAAGGATCTCATATAAACAAACATATTCCAAGTCCAGGATCAGCTGATCCCAGTGGCCACTGAACAGCTGCATTCCTCCTCTCTATCCAGCTCTAGCTATCACTCTATCACTCTTCTATATTTTCAGTCTCTCTTTCCGTTTCAGAGCTACCACCTGGAATGTCACGTTGAAGACCCTGCCGTACTACATTTGCAAGCAAAATCTGAAGAGAGAAGAGGTTATATAACATGCCAACATGAATATATATTATTCTGGATTTGATGTTATAACTGTCATCTACTTTGTGTTCTTTGCTGTATGTTTTTGGCTTGTTAACTAGCAATATTTCTTTCTCTATATACAGTAGCTAACACTTGAAATGCCCAGTCAACTAGCTTTCTGTCCACGTCTATGAATTTACTCCTTCGGCCAGTTGCGCCACTACTTTGGCACAAACACTTTTGCTTTCTTTCTGTGTATAGCTAGCTCCTGCAAAGCAAAGACTCGGTCACACTGGCTGAATTTACATCATCGACCAGTTGCTACACTACTTTTGCTGCTTTGGTAGAACTGAAAGGAAATTAGTTATTAAAAATAGGCAGTGTGCTTCACACACAGTCAGTCTGGAAGCTGGATTAGATGGCAACTGTCTGTTAATTTTGTGTTTTTTTTTTAAATGATTTATTGTTGGTGAGTTAGCAACCTCAGACAGATTGGCAAGCAAGGTAGATTGCCAGCAGGCCCGTGTGTTTACGTAGTACTTGATTTATTGCGGTTGCGAATCCAGAGAAAGCCGAAATTCCTGAGGAACCAAAATTGAGTACTTTTTTTTATTGCCTATCTTGTAGTCCTTCCTTGGTTATATGTATTTCATAAATATGTGTGACTTCAGCATTTAAAAATACCCACCTTCTTTAAACAAACCTGAAGTTAACTAATTCAGGAGTTTAAATAAAACACTCACATCCCCACATGTCTCTCTTACAGCACTGTCCAATGTCTCATGACTCATTTTGCCCAGGCCTGCTCCTCCTCCTGCTGCACCGGAAGGTCATTCTGAATCCGAGGCCACAGTGGTCACAGAATAGTGCTTAAATCTTTAAAAACGTCATCTATAAATTACTGCAGAGGACAGAGGGGTCACTGCCGAGGGTGGAATCCAGCCACAAGCCATCAATCTGCAGGGAGGATGACATCTGTCTCTGGGACTCCCCTGATCTCTCTCGCTCTCATCTTTTCCCCTCACCCTAGTGCTTTTTCTACCAGTACCTGCATGGAGGCTCTATTTCTTTCCTTTCCATCGTTCTCTCCCAGAAAAAAGGAAGTCCCTTATAGAATAAGAAAAAAGCATTTTCGGCACTTCTTGCACTTTTAATACAACAATCTCTGGACATGTTTAAGTAGCCTAAAAAATACTGACTTCATAACCAACCCTTAATAATTTATCCTAATCTAGCTATGCCTTCCAAAAGCTTTCCATCTTTGCTTTATAAGTCAAACTGATTTTTAATTCATGGCATGAGTCTCTGAGCAGAGTACGGGCGAGATTAAAAATGGGCCTGACCTATCAGCATTTTGTTTTTAATTTGGAGTCTCGTATCAGCCACATCTTGTCTGCATGTTCGGGCCTGTTGCAATGTAATAGTAGTAGCCTTAGACCTACAGCATAAAAAACTTTTGGCTTATGCCGTCTATTGCCCTCGACTGGTTGATATCAGGCTCACTTAACTCCATTGGCGTTCAATGCAATAAATATTCCAACATTAAAATCCTATTTACATTCTGCAGTAAGTGAGGAAAATCGCTAATGAGTATTTATTTGATGACAATGCTTCCATTAAAAATCTCATGCCCCTATGAATAACAAATGCACTGTTTCAGTAGACACCAAGCTAATTATAATCTCATAATGGTTTACTGTTTCAGAGTCTAGCGAGTCTGTGTGTATGCAAATGCCTCAGATGTCTTGCAGGCGATGAACTCCTCAACTGGCTTTTCTGGTGTATAAATATAAAAGACGGGATGAAACACACTAACTCTTTCTACCTTTCTACATACAAAAAAAATAAATGTTTCTGCTTTTTGATCAAAGATGTATGAGAGAATTCAAACCTCATGGGAACCTGCATGGGCCTACAGCATCAATATTTTTATGTTCCTCTACCATAATGGAGATATTTGATGTCAACCGGGTACACACACATTCTTTCTCCCCCACTCTCGCTCTTGTAGGCGTCCGGCTTCGCGTCTTTTGCCGCAAGCCGGTATCATCTCCATCTCTATTTCCTCTTCGTGTTCCACGCCGCTGATGAAGTGCACCCTATCCACCCCAACCTGACACACACCTCTCCAGCTGCCTCGCCATGCTCGCATTGGAAATGACTAGCCTCTACCCGGCTCCACCATATATCACACGCTGCATAATGAAAACTCAAGCCAGTGATGCACAATGCCACATTACCATATGCAGGCAACCCAGGAGACCCAGCGTTATGTGCACGTTGCACTTATTCATCCGAAGCACAGAACACAGATGTACCCGTGCTGGTTATTGTGATACATCACATGCAACATGACCAATTTTAATACGCTGTTGCTAAGGAGATGGAATTTTCTTGGATGGAATTAATCAAATTTGCATTGATTAAATTTTATGTAGATGCTCCAGTGCATGGGGAAGAAACTGCATAGGGGAGAGCTGGCACAATCGAAGAACAATTGTTTTCTCGGAATACACTTCATTACGTCTCTATACAAGTATGTCATTTCTACATGTCCATTACAGAGACTGTAAGCAGAGGTGGACTGACAGTATGACAAAGCACTGACACAATTCACCACTAATTCCCACACTCGTAAAAAGATAAATTGTAATTGACAAGACTTTGTTTAATTATGGTTAAACCATTGTAACCATGTTAAAAGCATGGGTTCCAAACCATGGGTTTTTTAATATCACCGAAAACTACGGTAACCATGATTGTCATGGCTAGTATACAGTATGTTTACCATGGTGACTATGATATAAAAAAAAACAGTACAATACAGTATACATGATGTTACAGAGGTCTGTAATTTGAGTAACTCAAACCAAAAAATGTTACAATTAGGCTTGTGCGATATCACAATTTAAGCATCTTCACACAATATTACACTGCCACGTATTACCAGACCTGGCAACCTTTACGCATTTTACATAGGAGTTCCGTAATTTAATATATGAGTTTATCACTCAAATAAATGGCAAAATAGCAGTGGCGGCAGTGTGAGAGGCAGCAGCACGAAATGCCACTCAGCACTGGTGTAAATCTAACGTGCACTGGGGTGGCACTCCTTTGACTCCTTATACATCCCAATACATCCCTTATATATCCCGATACATCAATCAGGAATGATTTGAGCAGGCATTTTGAAGCCCATCCACTTCCCTCCATCTCATGTGCCCTCACTTTGTGTCAAGATAAACAGAAAATATTTTCAGTTCGTTAATATGAAATCAAATCTATGAATGTATGCTCGACTTATCTAACATTAGCCTTCAAACACTTTCAGCAACAGCAGAAAAAAATCTCGGCCATGTGGACGGCCAATTATATTGAAAATGTATGGTTTTTCTTCACGTTATACTCCATATTACTCTGGAATAACGCAAAAATCGAGCTGAATTTTTTCAATTGCCACTGCCAGCAAGCAGTTCCTGACTGCACAGCTGATTATTATTATGCCCTCCTGTACTTTCCTTAAACCTGAAATGGTGGAAAGTTTTGTTTTCCTGTCTTCTTTGGTCTATCAGATAAATCGTTTATCAGTACCATACAAGCCTAGTTAAAATTGTCCCGTCTCTCCCCATGATAATTTAAAGTTAATACATTGCAAACCTAAATATAAATGCTAAAAAGTAGAGCTTCTAACTATCAACCGTACATGCGCTGTGCTACTGAGTATGGCCCTGTACTCTCCGTGACCTACGCAGCATTGATCCGTGCAAGAGGCGGCAGCACGAAATGCCACTCAGCACTGGTGTAAATCTAACATGTGCACTGGGGTGGCACACATTGACTCCTTCCTCCACACGTACCCAATGCAATATCGTCTTCCTGTTTGTTTTCGCACCAAGTTGCACAGTGCAGAGAGAGAATTGAGTCTGAGCGTGAGTTCCTTGCCTGAGCGAAAGAACATTGCTATAGATCAGTGTATCCCATTGCTCTGTATCCCCGAACAGTAAAAACTAAACAAAGTGGATTATCTTTAACGCAGTGTTAAAAGCCTCCCTTGTTACATCCTTTCCTCTCCATCCAAAGTATAATTACAACACTGCTCACCTTAAATCAGTTCTCGCAATGAAAACGATCTGGACCCTGCTTCCCCAACGTGATGTAACACAAAGATTATGATAAGATGGTTAAGCACATATACCTGCACATTCTCTCTGATAGTTCAGGGGATTATGCTGACTCAGATGTACAGTGCAGCCATTCCTCTTAAGTCATTTTGTGTGTATGCTACGTGCTCTGCTTTGACGGTGTGTGTATACAGGGAGGCAAACATTTAGAAAATGCTACGAAATCAAATGTTTCTCCAAGGCTGGGCTGCATTTTCTGACATTTACAGAGGTTCTCTTAGGGTTGTATTCAGACTTGAGTTATACACATGTTGTGAGGAGTTAATTGAATTTGTAAACATCAGTATTCAGACTTAAGCACTATTCAGGAAGTCGTGTGTACGAGTATGCCTCAGTTAGCATTAAGTCCAGCGGTACTGTCTAACAGTTCAAAGTAATTCCTGAAATTTGTTTCAGGGTGCTTATCTGAAACTCATCATAACATCTCTTTCAAGTACAAGAACAGAGGACATCGCAGGAGACAGCATCTTAATTATAGACATTGCTTATCACTAGGACCAAATATTAAGAACGTTTACTTAAAGTGAACTGAAAGCATAGCACATGAATGCTCGGGTAGCTTACACTTCAAACCATGGGTATGTTTTCTTTATCGAATTAACAATCAGTTTCTTTTTTAATTATTATTCATTCCACTAGGGGTTTTCTTTTTAAAAGTGTGATAAAATAACCTACATCCTGCATACACATTATGATTTCATGACCTCAAAGTTGTGTGCAGAGTTAAATGCAAAACAATATGATGTGCTGGATCAAGTGCTATTTTACAAGCTGTTAAATAATGACACTCGAAGCCATATTGTTAGATTAAACAATATTTGCAGTGACTAATGTTCACATTTTATTTGGGCTTAAAGGCAAATGCTTGTCTTTAAAGATGATGGTCTAGACACTACTGAAAAAAGCCATCTCAAGACAAAAACCTGGCAACCTCAGAAATGAGATGTAACTTTATGGAAAGATGAAGTGAATTAATATCCATTTATGGTTCCATTTTATTTCTTCCGAGTCGCAGCTGCTCTTATATTCCGTGCTGGTGATGGGCATGGTGTGTTCGATGTACCCAAAATAGACTGGCACTGATGTTTTTACCACAAATAGATTACAGCAATTGTGAAAAGTAAACATTGTTTCTGCTCATTCTGCTCATAATACATCTGATAATGCCTCTGGTTGGATATGCATACATTCCGTATCTGGCTAAGTGGCTATCTGCCAAGGAAACTACAACGACAAGCTGTAACATAGGCTTGGGAGGCCCATTACTAGAGTGATTTACTGAAAGGTAAAGCATATTATCCAGTATTTGAATGGAAAACAATAAAGTTATGAAGCTAATATTACGGTATATGAGTGATAAATAAAAGTGTGGACCATCCACAGTTCCTTGGGAAAGAAACATTGAAATGTGGGTGGTATATCCATATTAGAAAAAGTAACATGCTACTATTTAAAGTCCGAGGTACTCCGGAAAACAAAAACACAAACACAGAGGTGGGTGGAATAAATGCGCTAGCACAACCAACCCACTGTATTTTAAAGATAATCAGACATAGATATAAGGTTTCAGTTTTGCCACATCCACATCAGAATATTTGCTAATAATTTCATATCAGGCTATTCATAGATTATATTATATTAGATTAGATTATTGGAATATCAGTCACAAAAATGATCATTCCTAAACAGCTGCCTGTACTGCTGAATAAACACATCACGACAGAATACTGAACATCTACAGGAGCTTCAGGGGCAGGATCGAAAGCCTCTTGCTTAATTCTCTGAATTTCATATCAGTTCTACTCAATTACACCAACAACTCCATGCTTTCCAAATTGGGTAGTTGAAACAGGACCAAGTCTAGATGATGCACTGAGTTCTTGGTGTATTTTATATACTGACGGCTCATCTTCTAATCTCACGCACCTCACGTCATAGCCATTTAAATATTTAACACATAACTGCTCTGAAAACAAGCTATTTATTTCCCTGAATGAGTTTCTCCTGCTGCCAGAGCACGGCCAGGCTTGAATCAAAAAGGTGTTACAGCGATTGGACCGAGAATTGAAGAGAAGAGAAGAGAAGAGAAGAGAAGAGAAGAGAAGAGAAGAGAAGAGAAGAGAAGAAATGACGGAGGCCTTCGGGCTCTTCGGTTTTACCAAGCACAGAATGCTAAAACTTTTATAGCTGGACCCAGCTTAGTCTGATTTTTCTCTATCTCTTTTTTTCCTGTTTGGAACAAATGAGCACACAACACGGTCGCTAAGCGAAACATAATCTTTCAGCATGAAATGATTTCAGGAATTCCTACAGTGTGGATTTCTGCAATGCAGTGCATTTGCATTTTTTTTTTCCCAGTCTGAAAGTACTGAAAAGTAAATCTGACTTGGGCTGATGAAAATGCCAAATAGGCGGTAGTACAAATACGACATTACTTCCTATTCAATTATTTCCCCTCCACCTCTTTTCAAATTCACTTTAAGGTATTACTTCAGCACGGGGTGACCCATTTTTTTTTTTGACAGAGAGAAAGACAGCAATTTCCTGAAAAGGGTTTAATGGATATCAAGAGGTGCTGGATTAAGTGCTGCACATGCTTAATCCAACACCTCTGCATGCAGTCTAAAAGGGGACAAAAAAGGGAATTACTTTTTTTTTTTTTAAATAGCACTTCCAGGTCAGTGCCCTGAAGGTAAGAAGGAATGGTTTTGTCCTGACCCAGTTCAGTTTCTACTCTTGGGCCGCAGTATTTAATAAGGGCCATGCGAAGGTCAGCACTGGCACTCAGCTCTTGTCTCTCAGCTTTTTCCCTCCCAGCTCTTTGCTCTTCCCATCTCTGCCATCACCTAGTCATCGCTCAGGGTGAGTAACTATCTCTCTGCCTGATGGCCAACCCCCGCGGCAATCCCCTCCAATAATAATGGACAATAGCTGTGCTTCCACCTTCCCTACAGTCTGGCTGAAAAATGGGCCGTCTCCACGTATTTACATATGTGTTCATGGGGTGCAGCTTATTTATCTCTCGGTACTTCTTGTCAAAAGGCAGGTAGGAAGGAGCGCCAGGACCAGGCAAGACCTCCGCAGTGACACATGTTGCCTCCCTCGTAAACAAAACGCTCAGCATTGATCATGTGGCATCGTCGTCGAAGAGCAGCCTGGACAGAGATAGAGAGAAAGAGAGAGAGAGGGGAGGATTTGGGAAGGGCGAGGAGGAGCGTATCCACAGATCCAAAACTGAAAAAAAGAGAAGCGCTGTGTGCGCAGATGATGCAAGAGCAGTGAAATCCTGTAGCCAGAATGCAAGCTGAATTAACACCATGCTGCAGGAGAAAAAAAAAAACAAAAAAAAAAAAACGCCCAAGCCCTCTCTCCCTCCTTCTCCACCAAGGACAACCAAATGTCTCAGTGAAAATCCAGCCTTTAATGAACTTTATTACAGCGGGGAAATCAGACTTTCGTCCTGTAACGCATAACGCGCCTTTCCGTACATCTACTGCGTTTTTCAACGATTTGCTTACGTATTCTCTAAGCATCATAATCTGTATTCATGAAAGAGACCAAATATATGGCATGTGGGTCTACACTACATTGTTCAAAAACACAGATAGCAAAGCCTCAGGCTGGTTAAAAAGTGAGCTAGCTGAGTCACAAGGGAGCCAGGCAGTCAGACTCTCTTTTAGATGCCGTCCCAGCATGCACTGGGGAGAGACTGTTCTGGACTGAGCTGTGTAGTAAAAGGGGTCCAGGCAGAATACGTTACGCTGGAGTCCTCCTCAGAGTGTTCTCTGCACCTGCCGGTGACCAGGACAAATGCACTCTATTAGCAGTGCTGAGTCACACCGAGCTGCCAAATGAAATCGCTGGAGAATGGACACGTTGTCCTCTTAAACCCAAATCTGCTCCAGCACCTATCTCTCTCTCTCTCTTTATTGCTTTTTTTTTTTTTTGCTTACCAAACTCAAACCTATCAAGTTTTGTATTTCCTCCTGCTCTACGACAGCCTATTTACCTCATTTGTTCCTGCTGCATCCATCCATCCATCCATCCATCCATCCATCCATCTCATCCTCCATTGCTAATCCACCCAGCACTTAATGTTTTTTACCTCTCTCAAGCCGTGCCTTAAACATATTTCACTTTCTTCTCTTCATGAATCTAAGCTGCTTTATGTGCCCTGCTTTCTCCACCCTTCTATTTCTAATAAATCCAGGCTTTCCTCTACATCACTCTGCCACTCTGACATTCAAGCCCCTTTCCCCTAATAGCTAGATAACTGGTGTATAGAGGAGATTTCACAGATAGTTTTGTTATAAAAAAAAGCCTTCAAATCCCCGCCTAACCATCAAGCTCTTGTGCAAAAATAGACCCCATGTACATGCATAACAACGATCAAAAATAGAGTTTGTGAATTTAGCAGTGCAGTGTGAAATGGAAAGCTTCTCCTCTTACATGTTTTATTATGGCATCCAACATAGTCCCTCACCACCCACGCTCTACGTCGCAGCTTCAAATGCTCTACTTTTGCAAGGGCAGCTCATTGCTTACGGCACAACACACAACAATTTGCTCTTGCACTTCTCTACTGTTCTGCAGCCTATTTAAAAACGCAACTTGCACTGCCTTCAAATTAATTAAACATCCCATCAGCAACTGCAGTGTTTTTGGCAAGATGCGACTTCGCCTAGTCCTGTCAACAAATGAATCCAAGCAATCATCTCCTGCAAGGAGCAGCCATTTCCGAGAGGCTAATATTTGCCGTTTAGCCATTGGAAAATGTGTATTTATCTTGAGGTTGTGCCATTTCCATTACCCGGCTGCTGTTTACAGGTCTACAGGGATCGAGAGCTCACTCACAGACTCTCAGAATGCAGCTGTGAACTTTAAAATGTTAAGACGGGTGACGGAGTGAATAAAGGAAATGATGCCTTTGAGCGTATGAATGGGTGAAGGATGAGGAGAAGAGGATGAAAGAAAGGCAGAGAGACGCAGAACATCGGAGGAGGGAGTGTGGTAGGAAGAAGAGAGGAGCGTGGTGGCGGACGAGTCGTGATTTCTCAAGAACGCATGAAGAGAACAAAGGTTCGTAACTATTAAATAAAAAATAATGACAAGTGGGAATCACAAATATGAGGACTAGGCATGAAACGCATGAATACGAATCCATTATTGAGCTAACGTCTTCTAACCAGATACATATACAAATACTTGTTGTTTTGTAGCTTTTTTTTTATCCCACAGCATCTGGTTGAGAGTGTTGTGGGCGAGCGGACAGATATGAAGCTTGTGGGTCAGATATGAATTTTGCACGACAAAGAAAGACCATGTTCAGTAACATGAATGTGAAAGATCACTCATCCTTAGTAACTGCCTGGTCAGGGTCACGGTGGTTCAAATTAGGCTACTATTTTCTTTATATAATTTGGGAAAGTAAATTCATTAAAATGTGTCACGGATGAGTACAAACAAAATTAATGGCTATGCAGGCAGGGTTAAATAACTGTTGCATGTACATCTTTGTTTTAAAAAACAAAACAAAACACCCACTTCAGGTTTAAACCCGAATGCTGTTGTGTTACACCACTAGTCGAGACCAGTGTGCATACAGAAACCCAACAGGTTGTAGGAAGCAGCCAGGGCTTCACTAATAAAATCAGGAATTGCCCAAGACATGTGGGAACGCCATACATCCGAGAATCAGTCTGCGAAGGCGCTCATGATTAACCATGAGACCGGGAGTCACAACTACATTTGCACTATTAATAAAAGATAAGCTCCCCCCTCTCGCTTTACCACCATCCCCACTTGCTCCGCTACTTACATTTAATACTATCATTACCCAGCATATGGGTAACATCTATCTGTTTAGCGTGGAGGAGGATCTGCATCCCTCATGACAGGATGAGCAGCTGCATTTATACCTCCTCGTGGATGGATGGCTCTATTACATTTGCATATAAACCCCAAGCAATATGTTAATATTTTAAAGTCCAGGCATTTTAAACGCCAGGCATAACGCAAACAGGAAGCAAAAATTCTTAAAACAGCTGACTGGGCTGCCAAATAAACAAATCAAACACAGAATATGGAACGTCTACGGCGGCTTTAGGGCAAGATCGAAGCCTTGCCTAATTCACTGAATATCATAATGGTTGGAAACGTTCTACTCAATTACTCCAACAACTCTAGGCCGTGCAGTTAGGTATTTGAAACATGACCAAGCGTAAATGATAGACAGGGAATTCCGTATGGCACACAGACTACTCGCTTTCCCATTTCACACCCTGTGTTGTAAGTACGGCTTAAGAAATAGGAGTTGGTTGATAAGCCAGAGATCTGTGACAAATAAATGAAACTGCCTGTAGGAAGCCCACATGTAATCGACCAGTGAGTGATGCAACTTGTGTCACTGGCAATGCAAAGAGAGTATGAAAGTATGAATGTTGCTAGCACTAAGAGCCTTGCTAATGAACAAGTGCTGCTCAAGGCTTAGCGAAGGCTATATATCCCTGGAAGGAGTCACTTCCTAGGATCGGCCCATGTGGACACCCATAGTTCAAGGCCAACATGATTAACCGCCAGACTGGGAGTCACTACTACAGCTGCGTATTAATAAAAGATAAGCTCTCCCCTCCGCCTCCGTCACCATCTCCACTCCCTCCACTCATAACCATTTGTTCTGCTGCTTCATATATTTAACACTATCATTACCCAGCACTCTTTGTTTAGCGTAGGACAGGATGTTGTGCCTGCTCTCCTGGGGATGGATGGCTCTATTAGATACGAATACGACCCCCAAGTCAGGCAATGTCCTCCGGGGTGAAGCAGATCAATTAGACGGAACTGGGAAATAATGGCACCCTGGGGACGAGGTTCAGGGGAGATCCCCTGGCACACGCGAGACGGAGCGTTTTCAGGAATTCATCTTCACGATCGCACCACGGGTATCCTGCGCTGGCGATAATTAAGACTCTGCACAAACAAGCCGGTGGTGTCAGAGAGTGCAAGAGCAGGGATGTGCGATCCTGGATGAGAGATCAACTGGTGCACCAGAGGAAACAAAGAATGCACAATGCAGAATAGTCATGACATCTTGTGAATGGAGAAATAGTGTTGGAAGAGCAATGTGATTCATATTTTTGTTGAGGTTCATTAGACAAAATCGCCAGTAAATGTGCCATAAAAAACATGATGTCCCAATGGCTCAAAAAAAAAAAAAAATCTTGAAAGATTCAACGGACAATCAAGATTTCTTTAACGTCCTAACATGGTTTTATCTGGAACCCTTTCTGATAGGGAAACACTCAGTTGTACCTTTAAAGGTTCTCCCACAGGAACACCAAAGAACACTTAAGGGTTCTCCATTTTTCCAAGAGTGCACCTCCTGAAATCTTGAGTAACTGTCCTATTAAAAAGCATTTATCTGATTGTAATAGGTACACCCTTAGAAAAAGGGTTCTTCAGTGGTTCTTTAAGGAGTCGCTGGATAATTAAGATTTCTTTAACCTCCTAACATGGATCCCTTTCTGATACAGAAACACTCGAGTTGTATGTTTAAGGGTTCTCCCACAACCAAAAACCCTTAACGCTTCTACATTTTCTGAGTGGTTCCATGTGGAACCTTCATTTTATGTGGAGTAATAATGCTGAATTATTAAACTATAAAAATCTCTTGTGCTGTCAGTGAAAATGTCAAACACTGAATCCGTCTCAGTCGTGCTAAATACGGTGCCGACCTTTTGTCGTGATGTGTGTGCGCACACACACACACACACACACACACACAACACACACACACACACACACACACACACACAAGCTCGTGCAGCCAGGACCGGCACAGTGTTCAGCATCCTTTTGCATTTGCATCCGTACAACAGTGAAGATCCAAGCACATGCTCTTTCCTTCAAACTGTAATAAAAAAGAAATGGATGCTGTGAAAATGCGCAGAGGCAATGCACTGGGGAAAAAATAATAATAAAATAAACTTTGACTTTAATTTTTTTCATCACAAAAAAAAAAAAAACTTGCCATGTTGTAATAACAGCCTCTGCATGGTGAAACAAATCTCACCGCGTTAATAATCCATCATACCCTCTCCTTCCATGGAGACCGTGACGAGCGCGCGCCACAAGCCCGAGCCCGAGTCCCCTACCTTTGTGCATGCCCGTGAATCGGTCCTTCAGCACGGTGAGCTCGTAGATCTTGCCGAACTCCTCGAAGAGCGGCCGCAGGTCCTTCTCGTCCAGGTTCCGCGGGATCTGGCCGACGAACAGCTTGATGGCGTCATGGTCCTTCATGGGAATGGTGGCGCAGCCCGGCGCGCCGTGACCGTGGCTTATTCCGTTCACGAGCCCGTTCGCGCCGGCCGCCGCGTGCGCCGCGCTGTCCGCCTGCCCGTTCGCTAAAGTTGTCATCGTCGACGGCGAGCCGTTGATCAGCAGCGGCGGCAAGTCAGCGCCTGGTCCTCCGAAGTGCGTGAGACAGTCTCGGAATGGCACGCGCAGCTCCCGGTCTACAGTTGCAGTCGCGGGCAAATATTTACACGCGCGTATAAACATGTAACGTGGAATGAGTTAGATATGAAAAGCTCGTTCCCGGCGCGAAGGCGCGTCCCCTGTAGCCTATATGTTTCCCTCTTCAGTCGTTCATTTCATAAAAAAAAAAAAAAACGCAGAGAGAGAGACAGAGAGAGGGAGAGAGAGAGGGAGAGAGAGAGAGAGAAAGAGAGCGCTTTCGCTTTGTATTTACACCTCCGTTCCCCCTCGTCTCTGCTTCTAGCTACTCTTTTATTATTTATTTATTTATTTATTTATTTAATTTTTTTTTTGCATCGGGAAGTCGCTACGGGTGTCCTCTCGGTTTAAACGTACAGGCTTGCACCAAATCCAGTGGAGGAGTAGGGGACAACGCAGAGTGTGTATGAGAAACTCGGAGGACATCCGAAATCGCAAGCTACTCTACTAAATATTGTTTTAAAAATTAGTAATAGTATATAATTTCATATCATTTCCTGTAGCGATATATGGTTTTATACGCAACGTACTCTAGCACTTTCTCTCAGGCCTCCCCCCATTGTTAAAATGGTACATTCCGCCAGGGGAGAGGTAGTATAAATGAAGTAAAATATCACCGTTTGTAGAGTTCTTTGTATGGTGTCCTGTGTATGATGGGCTATTAGCTGCTCTCACTGTCCAAAGAAACTGACTTGCTTTTCAGCAGAATGAAATCTATTTCAATTAAGCCATTTCTTTGTTTAAAAAGGAAACAAACAAACAAACAACAAAAAAAGCCTTTTAACAAAGGATTAGCGTCGCAATTATTTGTCTCGACACGGTTGTTATTATCATACATTTGTGTTATTATCATACATTTGTGGGTTAGTTTCCAGTTGACGTTTACATGTTGCTTGTTTGTTTGTCAGGAAGTGGCTGGTCAGAAATACCGAGTGACAGCCGCCTGAACGCGGCGATCAGGCGCGCGCGCGGACAGCGTCTGGTGCTGAAAAAAATGGCGGGAACACAGCGCTAAAGAGCCGCGCGCGCACGCCGCGCGCACAAGAGAAACTCTTGTAGTTGTTGTTAATTATGACTAATTAAAAACATATGGCGGATGTGTATAGAGAATAAAGTATCTGCCTCTGATACTCTTGTTTCTGAAAAAAAAGAAGAAGAATAGGAAGGAGAAGGAGGAGAGGAAGAAGGAAGGAGACCGCGAGCTCCTCCGCACGCGCGAGAACAGCTCGCGCACGAGCAGCGCCGTGTGTAAGAACAGCCGTTCTTCGCGTGCGCCTCTGTGTAGTCACGTTAGTGAACATCTTACCGACATTTTGTCGAACAAAAGTGGGCTTTAGTTAGATATTTAGAAAGAAGCTGTTGGCAAAGTGGACAAAATGGAGGTGGAAGCTAAGTGTAAAGTGAACCTGACAACCTCCAGAGCTCAGAAAGAAGATTTTCCAGATACACGCGCGTGCCTTTAAGAAGGGCTTAAGATGTTAATCATGTTTCCTGAGTTCTTTATAAACAGAAATGACCCAATAGCCATCATGTTCGCTGGTTTAAACTCGTATTTATTCCTAATAATAGTAACCATTTGTTAGTTTTTCTGGCCTCTCAAACGCTGTTGTTGTCGGGGTGGGGTGGGGGGGGGGCTTGGAGGGGTAGGGGGGTTGGGCGTGTCCACGACTAGGTCAAACAGAACAAAGGGGCGTGGCCACATGGTGGCACAGTGAGGCAGTTGCCACACTAGAGATACCTCTACCCACCTCAAATCTGATCTCCAGTCACATCTCTGAGAGGTCTGTTACTCCTATAATCCATGCAGACTCAATGAGTCATAGCTATCTCATGTAGATGTAAATCATTTTAGCGTTGTAGTTACTTTACCCAAATCCCCTGAGCACGTAGAATTATAGAGTGGCTATGAAGCCAAAGCAGTAAAGTCATTATATGCCTATTCATAGCAACAAAAAGCAAATGAGATGTTCTGCAAATGCAACATTGTCCTCTGAATGTACATTTTTCTTCTTTTTCTTCTTCTTCTCATCTTTTTTTTTTTTTCATTTGACAGAAAATTTCCTCCAAGCCATGAATAGCAAGCATTCAAGCAGTTAAGAGTTAAGGATCTTGATCTCAAAGGACCCAAAAGTGGCTCTCTGGCAATCCTGGGATTTAAGCTCATAACATTTTAGTTGCTAAGGGCTGCTCTCTGAGTTGTGTAAAGGGTGTGTAGTGA
Source organism: Pangasius macronema (assembly GCA_037577455.1). Classification (NCBI taxonomy): domain Eukaryota; kingdom Metazoa; phylum Chordata; class Actinopteri; order Siluriformes; family Pangasiidae; genus Pangasius; species Pangasius macronema. The sequence continues at coordinate 19,671,163 of CM074959.1, read as the reverse complement.
GGAGTTATCAAGAGACAATCAGAGACAATACTTATCTTGAGGATAAGTATTTTTATACAGTATGAAAACTTCATAGTCCTGCTTAGTGAGCTGTGACCATGGCAGATGACAGCTTGATCAGCTTATTCATTAAAGCAGAGGCTTGTTTTCTTTAGATATTAGTGCAAATTAACCTAGATTTGGACACAATTAATAAATTCCAAAAATCAAACTCTCATAATGAAAGCATGAAAGTTCAAAGCTTGTTTGTGCATCATTTCATCATCTTAATTTTTAAAAATTTTTTCCCTACCAAAGGTGTACACCTTCTAATAAAATATAAAGCTAGTTCTAGGATGTGCTGCATCAAGTGCTATTTTATAAACAGAGACATTGTCAGTGATTGTGTGTTTAATGTGATTATTAGGACTAGGACCATTCATCCCATTCATCACACGATCATCATCCCATCACTGAATCAAATTAAGGCCTTAATGAGTAACACCTCAATGAACATGTTTGTGTTTGTTAAGAGGCAAAAATCAGAATTAAGACTTGTGAGAACTTGTGCTACCTTGTTAACATTACTTACAGTGAATCACTGCTGTTTTGTTATGTTAACTAATGCAGTAAATAACATTGCCAGTTAAGCACCTGCGTAAGCCAAATCTGAATACGAGGAACTTTCCCTGTGTAAATATTGACGTAATTTTTAAATACTGCCTTAATACAGAATTTTAACCACTTAGCCATCATTATATGTAATATATACATGTACCTTATGTACATACCTTACCACACCCAACAAAAAAATACAACAACAACGAAAACAACATCCCAAAATGGGAGGAATCTTGCTTTTAAGGGTTTCTCCAATGTTGCACAGTGTAGAAAGATGTGCGTTATATAAAGAGAGAGTCAAACTGAATATGATACAACAGTTAGATATACAAAAACAATTCGAGGTTCACACACACACCAGTTGAAGGTTCAGACTTCGTCAATTGAAGCTCATACATGTGCAAATATGCCCGCAAGCTGCATTTCTCTACAGCACATTTATGAGCATGGTGTGTGTTCTTCTTTCTGACAATGACACACTGCTGTCGAGCTCAGAGCACCTGCTCATAATGATGTGGAATTGCAGACTGCACAGGAGACAGTAGAGTCCCCTGCTGAGCACATGTGCGTACGAGAACAAGGAGGCGTACGTGTGCAGTAATGGCTACGAATGCTAGAGATCCTCGGGCGAGCTCAGAAATATCAAGCGAAGTTAGGATACAAGTCTCGTCTGAGCAATAAATGCTCCAGATAGCATCTTATGAGGGAACAAACAACCCGCATTACAGCATGCAGAATAAAGTTAGTGCAATCAAGTCAGCAACTGGATGTGCACTTTCAATATGCAAATGAAGAGCAATTTCACGGATGTTTGAGGAGATCGTTCCTTTAGTTTGAGATGTATATACTCAGGTTTTGAACTCTGAGAATGGATTCATTTATAGGAAGTCCTCCATAGCAGCACCAATCTGGTGTTGGATTGGAATGAACTGCTGACAGGAGGACCCTCATTTTACGTTGCATTTACTTTCACCAAAGATTACTTGGACAGATATGATGACCCAGTGGAACCGAATGCAGCGTGCTTGTGTTGGCTTCCACAGCACATTTTCAAAGGTTTGGTCTCAGTCCAAGCTAGTATTAAATGTCCAACAATTTATTGCTCTCACAGCCTTTGCTTTCATTACCTTCATACATATACCCTCTTCGTACTTCCTTCAGCCCTAAGTGTCTTAATCGATGTGACAGAAATAAGAGACATAACCTGCTTATTTTCCAAAACATAGCTGATAGAAACGCAGCACATTAGACATCTGCTTAATATAGCCTACAGTTTATTTTGACCTTTGCAATATTGATAGTGTAATGCGGTACAATGTGAAAAATGCTATCTGACTAAATGTTTAATCGAGTGCTATGACCACCATGATCTATCCAGACACTTGAGATTAATGTGTTTTTGTTACATTTTCAACCAACTTGGAAACAACGGGCCTCATTCATCAACCTTTTATAAAAGTCATATATAAAAGTTTACGTAAGCTAGAGCGAACAAAAAATTCCAGCCACATTTTAAAAAATTTTAAAGTAACTGTGATTTTCTTCGCATGCCAATCATGTACACTACCAAGTGTGTGCAAAAGACACCCACAAACCCTATAAAAAGCAAAGATCACAGAGAGTCGAAAACAACAAAATGACAATTAATATTGAAAGATCGCAACATGTGATAAATCTTCCAGCTACCACAGCCAAACACTAACTCCTCCTCCTTTTACAGAGTACCATTTCTTTTTTCTGATTGAATGGCTAGTCATATATTTCTTAATTTATGGATTTCTTTTGTGTTGCTTTAAGTCATAAATATGCATTTCACAAACCGTTCATCCAATTTGTGGGTATAATCAAAAAAATTGGAGTAGCTTGCCAATTATCATTATCAGCTGGGGTTCACAATAAGGAGTCTCCTTATACATAAACTAACACAGGAGTATCATAATATCTATTGATTTAAAAAAGGTACAATTTGAAATATTACTCAAATCTAACTAGATTTTTAGATGGAATCATAGTTACAGACTTTTACGGCTGATTAATGTCACTATGGACTGTCAGAAGGCCTTGGACCTGCACAGCTAGTTCATGTTCTTTCTTGGCAAAGCAGCCTGTTTTTTTGTTTCTCCCAGTGCAACGGTTTGGCCAACATTTCACTCCTCTATGCATCCAACCTGCCTTCAGCCATATTTTTAATACAAGACGCAAAATGTGGGAGCACAAATCATTATGATTATGTTCAGTGGCTAGTTTTGCGGTGATTATTGTAGGTTATGTTGTCATTACTGGTCCCTAATGGTCTCTCTCTCGTTTTCTCTCTCTCTCTCTCTCTCTCTCTCTCTCTCTCTCTCTCTCTCTCTCTCTCTCTTTCTCTCTCTTTCTCCTCAATTTCCCTTGTTTCTGTCAGTGCTTTTGAATGCACCACAAGCCGCTGTAAATGAAAAGCTTCTGATGAGTGGGCCCATCGATGTGGTAATAATAATATGCAATTAACGGGTAATTTACCGAACAATATGTCTTCACTGAAACTCCATAGGTTGCGGTGCCTCTTTCGGTAGATGTGGCTTAGATGAAGAACAGAATGGAGGTATGGTTGACGAGTGATTCAAAAAAGTAGTTGGCTATTCATGCTTTCCACAGGGGAAGCAAAAACTGATTCAGGACATTGCTATTTTTAAGCTATTTTAGTGCAGTTAAATGCTGATGAACAATGCTTTTTTTAGGCTACACTGTTGACAATAGTGTGTAATAAATACAAAATCATGCATTTGTGTATCATATTACACTATTTAAGGATACCAATACTTAAAATACAATACAACAAGGTGGCTCAGCTGAAATCGTTGATTCTGGAACTGAGAATGCGCAGCACAGAAGCTCATGTCCATCAGCTGTCCTTACAGCTCTGTGACTGGCCTTCCTTGTACGGAGAATTTGGAAGGTTGTTACAGGATGATAATGACCACTATGTTCTTGTGGTCTCAGTAGCATCCAAAAAAAAAGCCTAGCTCCAAACTAGCTAAGTGAGATTAGATAGTGCCATCCAACCTGTGGTACAGAAATACTATTTCTCCTAGCACTGGTCATGGTGGAATTCACTATTTCAGGGTGCAAGGATTTTAAATTTAAATTGTAGTTAGCTTTAAAGGAAAAAAACAAAGTAAATGTGGGAGCAGATGGGATTTGTTAAGAGTTACTTCAAGAGAAGGTGGAAGTGGGTTTGAAAAAACATATACACCATAAAATTGATATCAATGTAATAACATTCCATTGAAGCAAAAGAAAAAAACAACATAAAAAAAAGACTTCCTAGCGTACTCTTACACAACATGCAGTTGACTACAGATTTGGCTTCAGTTGACCAACATAGTACATTTAGCCTGCTTTCTTCAGCCTCACTGCACTACAGTCTTGTTTAATACAGATTATATTCTTATAATATGATTTTCTGCTTTATATTTGTCATATTTTCTTCCAAGCACACACCAGGCTGTACGCAGCACTATCCAAGGCACTGAAATACAAACACATTGACTTTTGGGGATATCAATTTATGTGTGGGTGAATTTAATTGGGGAATATGTAAGCCAACACTTAGTAATGAAGTTCTTTTTACAGCTCTGAAGTACATAACGCCATTGCAGCAAACTAACTTCTCAACGTCCTTGGAACATTCCTCGAACTCGAACCCAGTTACGCTATTGAAATGGTCGAAGAAATGAGAGATAAACAAAATCTTGCGGGGCAACTTGGCTGAATAGATTGATAATGTGTGATATTACCTACTCTGCATATTGATGCCACTCCTACCTTGTCCTTCATCCAGGACAAAGTTCTAAATCTCAGTGAGCCTTGAGCCTTGGAGGCAGTATATCATCACACTGTAATTTAAGAGGATGGAGTGGAGGAAGGGCCACAGGAACGCTGAACATCAGGAGGATCAAAGAGGTGCTGAGGAAATTAACTCTGCTTTTCTTACACTGAACAGCGTAAGAAAATGGTAGTTGAGATAGTAGACAAATGGGAAGCAAGCAAACTTAAAAATGTATAAGCGAGAGCTTTGTAATATGATTATATAGTGTGTAAGTGGGTGATTTGACCATCTGAGAATGGATCAGTGTGAGTAGCCATCACATTGGGAAAGAGGTTAAAAGAATGCTGAGCAACCTTTAACCATATCACCGTCATCAATAATGGAGTAATATAAAATTCTGCAACAACAATTGCTTTACGCACATACTTAGTTTACAAGCACCCCGTCCAAATGATTAAAATCACCTCCAAGATTGCTAGATTTCTGAGAATTTTTATTCTCAGTCACTCAGGCTTAAGCTCTACTCTGACAGTTACGTAGGAGTTGTGTGTATGGGGCAGAGTTTGCCTAAAACAGAGGTGTTTCTCACTTACGCACAATTCTGACCTTGAACTTAAGCCTGTTTTTCTTGTTTGATTGGCTCGAGTCCAGAACCCATGTCTGACAGTTTCAAATAACCACTGAAATTTATGTTTTGGGCTGTAAATACACTAAAAACTATGGAATACCATTTCCAACCAATATTGAATATATAAATACGACACTGTCCATGGAATCATTTATTTATTTTTTCTTACATGAACATCGAAGGAGACAGCGTCTTAATTGGAGACATTGCTTATCACAAGGACAATTTCTTTTTATGGATAAAATTATGAACAACACTTACATAAAGCGAGCTGTAAGTGTAGCAGGGGAATACTTACCAGCTTCTCCTTCAAACCATGGGCATGCTTTTTTTTTTTTTTTTTTTTTTTTTTTTTGACGGAGCACACATAGAATTAATCAAAACATTGGCATTTTATTATTTTTATTAATTAACTCAAATAGTGAATTAAAAGGGTGATAAAAATAGCCTACAGCCTCTGCACACAGGATGTCAGTTGTGGCGACATTATACTGTGCACACATTTAACAGTGAGTGCATAATATATAAAAAAAAAAAATACAAAAATAATAATGTGCTGGGTTAAGTGCTAATTTAATTTAGCACTGATAAATAACGAGGGTGGTAGACATACTGTTGAATTAAACCTGATTCGCAGTGAGTAATTTACTTCTTCATCCTGCATTTTCAATCCCCCAGTTTTTTCAAGCTTAAAAGCAACGGTCTAGACACTATTGACAAACAATGACAAATCTACTCAAGAAAAATCTCGGAGGTGATTTTAATCATTTGAACGGGGCACTCCTAAACGTAAGTATCTCTGAATACTTTCCCTGCGTAAATACTGACATAGATTTTGAACTTAAGTTGCCGAATCTGAAAACGGTCCTTTGTTTGACAATTTAATTTCTTGCTTATTCGTTTTCATATTTGAATGAAAACATGGCTATAGCCTGTAACGACACGCTAACATAAACGCAGACTTTCAGAATACCCTGATAAAGCATAGTTAGCTAGTTTTGTTTCTTGTAAATATGCTTTAAATTATTTTAATTAGTTGGTTTGAGATTGGAAGCCACATAGTGAAAGCTGGGCTCAATGCTTAAAAAATAAGCCTATTCTTAGCGATAAGGAAAAACAAGTTCAAATTGGGACCCACAAGCACATACAGAACAAATAAAGGCATGATTTGGTACAGTTTTTTTCTCTAATTGCTGTTTACTCTTGAGAGGCTGCTTATCGAATGAGTGGTAATATTGTGCATCAGAGCCTCTGGTTGTTAAGGCTGTATTGGAAAGAGATTAGCGCTTTACCACTCGACACAGCTGGGTGTTTCTTCAGAGCTCAAATCCTCAATCACAGTTCTAGGCTGCTCTCAGCTTGCGCCTGGTAGCAAAACAGGAATAGCAGTGAAGAACTCGGTCCAAATACGACACAACCTGATTGGAGGTGGTTTGAACCGGACCTCCACTGTGAGTTGACTTTTTGTAGGATTTCAAGTAAATAATGAACGGTTGATTAGCTCTATATGCTCATGACTTAGACGACGTAGTGTATTTCATACTATTTTCAGAATGTAAGCTCTTAAAGTATGAATGCCTTAATATTAAGGAGCATGTGGTGTTTATACCGCACACATCAGCCACCATATATTCAAGGTGTCCCAAAAGTCTCCATATAGGGGACTATGTGTGCCAGCACCATGTCAGTTGTGCCTTCCAGTCTTTTTGAGTTTGTTAATAATTTTGCAACAGTGTTGTGTGTGAGGTGCTTGCCATGTTTCCTGCCAAAGTCCATCGCAACCTTTCAACAGCTTCCTGATCCAACCATGAGAATGATTTCAATATGTTCTTCTTTTGTCAAAGACATTCTTATCTGACATTTTGCTAAAAAGTGTTAATTTCCCCTATTTATGGAGACTTTTGGGACACCCTGTATATATATCTATATATGTGTGTGTGTGTGTGTGTGTGTGTGTGTGTGTATGAATACCAATATATAAAGATTTAAGATGGTATTTTAGATTTCTAACTACAGACTTCTCCAGATGCTCATGTTTTAATCAGAGGTCAGAAGAACTACAGCTTATGACCTTTCAACTGCTTATGAGCACCTGTGCCACAGCGAGATGTGTCACCTCCTGTCATGTCATCACACTGCCACTCTTTGATGACAACTGTGGTGTCTGGGTGTCTGGTCTTGCCGAGCCTCTGATTGCACCCGAGGGAAAGTGTAACAAAGGGGCCGAAGCCACCTGCTACTGCCCTGCAGCCACACAGAGAATCTTGAGAGATATGTGAGACAGAGACTGGCAATACCCAAGAGTGCTAGATTACATTCTTGCTAGATTACATCTTAGCTGACAGCAAGAGAGAAAGAGAAGATTTCGCTGTTATGGACAGTGACAGTGTGTTGGGCCTTCCCTTGGGGAAAAAACGGTGCTCTGTTAAGACACTAAAGTCACTCAAGACCAATTGTCCTTCTTGAAATCTAGCTGCAAGCAATTAGATAATTGGACAATCAGTCAGTCTCAAATGCACTGTAGGTACCATAAACTTCAATACACATTTTTACTTCAGGTGCTTTTTCTTCTGATTATTTTTCATTTTTTAAAAATCAATTTTCTCCCAATTCCAACCCTCTAGCTAGTTCTCCCCATCACACCATGCAGTTCTTCCACCTTTTCAAACTACTGCTCATACTATGTCATAAAGCAGCTGAACACATTCAATGGAAAGCACTAACTGACCTCTTCTGAATACATGAGCTCACAGACAGCCACAATTGATTAGTGTTGCTTTGACTGACAGGGGACAGAGTAACACCATCCCTCCCACCCAGATTGCACAGCCTTGAACTCCTGGCCACAGATGGCTGTGGCATCGTTGCGATTTGAACTCTCAATCTCCTGACAAGAGGGTGAATGCTTTTCTGTTGTGCCACTACATTCTGTAGAGTAGAACTCCAGAGATCTATGGCTAGAGACAGCTCTGACATGCTCGGACATGCAGAAACTCTGACTTCCTGCCAAACCCTCTGAAAACCCTGTAAAGCTAGCCAGGGCATTGTTCTCTCACAGAGGTTCAGCAGAAAGAAACTCCCAGAACATCAACAAAAATCTAACCACGGTTGAATGCAATAGCCATCAAGTGATGTGTCAAGGAGCTCAGTTGAATGATGTGACCATTCACCCTCATCATGCATATTCCAAAAGAGACAAACAAGCACATCTTCCAGTGGTGTGCCCCAGTGTCAGGTCTATTCTGGACAGTAACTGACTGTGACTCAGAACCTCGCTGAAGGAACTGGACACTCACCAGGCTGATGTATAGGACGTACACTGGATATAGAAAGCGCACCACTGTTTTGGAGAACCTGACGCATGTGGCAGACGGAAGAAGCAACAAGATGTGACACAGATGTTTTAGACTCATGGTAGCATCTATGAATAGCTTCCTTTAATGTACTTCCACATTATCCCTACTCAAAAAAATGATGAATCCATCAAACTATATAAACCCATTGGCCAGAATGCTTTAACAAAGAGCAGCTTACAGCTGACATGGACATGGTTCATGGAGTGTGGATAATAAAAAAATGCGGTTTCTAGTTACGGTACGCCATGTGATTAGCGCACATCATCCCTGATGCCAGACCCGCATTGTACAGATTGTAATTAGCTGCTGTATTTTACTGGGTATATTACAACTGAATCTAATGTTATGGCTTGACAGAAATAATCAAAACACACATCATAATGGTCTAATAATACAGAGGTAATTAGTCTAATGCTTGGTATGACACTTTATGTAATATAACCATGGTTTAGTTTTCCAAAGTCTTATATTCTATGTATAGTGTTCTGCATGCATGCAAAAATATATGTAAGGCTATTTAAAGTGTGCATGTTAACTCTCTCAACTTTTACATATTACTTATTCACCAATATAATGCAAGTATGACTTGGTTGGTGAGTCTTTACTCTACTGAATTCACATATTTCTTAATAATTTTGGTTGTAGAACATCATGTTGATACTGTCAATAGCAAGTCTCCAAGTCACTGGCCAAGATTTTGGCTTTGAGCTGTGGTGCACACCTCTGGGGTGTAGAGGTTTATAATGTTTAATTACTATTATTGTTTAACCATGAGATGACCGTGTGTTGCGCTAGCAGGAGAGTTATATGACAGCTTTGACTAATGCAGCAGACAAGTAAGTTAAACAAATAGTCAAAGAAAACAAACCTTACTTCCCATTGACTAATTGACAAAAGTTTACATTTGGTATCTAGCTATGTTTAAACATAACATCCATTACGGTAGTGTTACAGACCTCGACCTAGCTGTAACTACCACCTGCTCTACTGCACTCAACAGCTGAGCCATGATCTTTAGAATGATTTTTACTAGGCAGATACATTAGATAATGTATAATTGACTTTTGCCAATTAGTCAATAGGAAGTAAGGTTTGTTTTCTTTCACTATTTGTTTAACTTACTTGTCTGCTGCATAGCTATAAATAAAAAAAAAACTAATACCCCGGACACAAAATCAGCTTATTCCGGGTACCCAGGCTACAGATTTGTTCATGCATGGGCTCAAGTACTCAAAAATATACAGCAAGGTCACATTGGAGTGGAACTTTATGATCTGTCCTCGGTAATGTGGTAATGTGATGTGAGAAAAAAGTGAACAGATCTAGGTTTTAGGGGTTTGTTACAATCACCAAGACCCATGCCATTTAATTACAAAGGTATTACAAAGACCATGTGGCCATCCAGCACATTGTGTCTGACATCTAACATCAGCCATGTCTGCTGCACTGGCACGTCCTAATCCTGCGGATTCAGTGGAGCATCAGTACCATTACCTAATGATGTCTCCGAGCTGCAGCATTCATGTGCTGTGTTTCGGCAAGTTGTCCCCGGATGCTCTTTTTAACCCTGATGTGACCCGGTCTCTGGCAACCAGCCTGACCCATTAAGCTTGGCTTTGCTTCTTAAAAGCATTTTGGAGAAGAGTGCTGTCTCTGGCAATCAGACAACCCACCTGAGGAAGAGACAGAGAAAGAGAGAGAGAGTCAGCCATTCTCTCAAAATGAAGCAGTATAGAAACCATACCTAAACTGACTGAATTTACCAACCTTGCATTTATCTGTGTCACTGGAAAAGAAAAATGCATGGCGGTGTACTCGGTCACCTTCTCTCTTCCAGACACCCATCATCCGCCTGCGTAGCTGCTCGAGGAAGGTCTGATCTTTAACTTCATTAGCATGAGAATGGCGAGTGATAAGATAGCTGGCATCAAATGCCAACCCTGTCTCTGTCTTTCTCACACACATTCATCACCAAATCCATACACTGAGCTCCGAGCTCTGATCTCTGAAATGCAGTACTAATATATGTCTAGCCATTAAAAATTCACGTCTACAAACACGAGAGACTAAGCGAGTGAGAGTAACAGAGAGCAAGAGAGCGAGAGAGACTGAGCGAGAGAGGGGAAGAGGTCAGGCTAATTAATTGTTATACCTTACTGGAAGGAAAGGCTTCTTGGCATGCACTCTCTAAAACACCCATCAAAACACACAGCAGAAACCATTATCTAAAATTGTGGACAAATTACCCATCAAGACCATACATATCCCCGGTAATCTCAGGATCGTTTTTTTTTTTTTTTTCTTTTCTAAAAAACACATATTAAATATGTAAAGAAAAATAAAACACGCAGAGTGTGCCGTTATAGGAAAATAATTGGTGTCATAAGGGCTGATCTGATTATTTTCCAATAACAGCGTACCTCAAAGTGAACCAGAGCAATTTGCCAACATCAATCCATCAATCCATTTTCTGTACCGCTTATCCTACACAGGGTCACGGGGAGCCTGGAGCATATCCCAGAGGTACGGGGTGCCAATCCATCGCAGGGGACAATCCTCTGGGGAAGAACCTGGAGTACCCAGAGAAAACATGCAAATTCTGCACACACAGAGCGGAGGCGGGAATCAAACCGGGAATCGAGGCGGGAATCGAACCCCCAACCCTGGAGGTGGGAGGCAAACATGCTAACCACAGTAATTTTTATCCATTTATAATCGCATATCCTGTTACAGAATATCTCTGAAACAAATTAGTTCATGTTATTACTTATGTCAATGAGCTATAAACAGTTTTTTCATCACCAGCCTCTCTTTTTTCTCCTCTCTTAAAGACAAAACATTTAGCTTGTCATGTTACCGAGAAACCAGAAAAACACTGCTATGGCAAATATATATATATATATAGCCTGGTTTATTATCCTGGTATTATTATGCATGGGAAGGTATATGACACAAACCTTAATTGGCTTCTCAACCGTCTTAATTAGTGCGCATCAAGAGAAATACAACTTGTTAAGAAATTCAGCGTCTCAGAGTGAGGAAAGTTATAGCACAACCTTCATAAGAACAGTGTTTATTTCTCTCGCTCTTAGGTACATATACACCACGTACACACTGTACGTGTGTGTCCTGTTAGATTAAGCTGAACTTCCTCCCCTCAAGCAGATGCGTGTGATAGAGACACAGCTGTCGAGGTCCATCTCTAGTTCTGCTTCCCCCTTCTAATGACCTCCATATATCTCGCACACACACACACACACACACACACACACAAACACAAACACACAAACACCTCATATCACCACATCACGTCTGACACAGATCACAAACCACAGATCCCTAAGGAGCACAGCATTGTGGGGGCAGTGGGAGATACACACACATTTCACATTTGCTGGATACACACACACACACACACACACACACACACACACACACACACACACACACACACACACACAGCAATACTGTTCCTCATCATTCCTACATCATTACCATTTAAAGCAGGTCAAGCTTTCAGGATCTTAAAAAAGTCTCAAACGTGTTCTCAATTTCAAGAAATATTTTACTATTTTGATATATTAACTCATTATTTTAAGATATTAAGTCACCATTTTGATGTAATATCTCATTATTTCAGAATATGCCATTATTTGAACGTAATACCTTGTTATTATCACTTAGTAACTCATTACTGAAAGATATTATGCCATTATTTGGTGATAGGTTCTTTGTAGAGCCCTATAACAAAGGGTTTCTCTTTGAGGAATTGGTCACTGTAGAACCCCTTTAGAAAGCAAAAAAAAAAAAAAAGGTATCCATCCATAGAACCTTAATGAAGGTTTACCAAAGGCCAGACAACTGGAAACTTTGGCAGTGAGTAGTACAAAGAAATTTTTTTTTTTTGGTGGCAAAAGAAAGTTGACGATCCTGTCTCTTTCTTTCTCCTATCAAAGCTGCTGTAATAGAAAATCAACCACCACCTCCTGACCAATCAGAATTGAGAAATCAACAGTTGTGGTGTAAGACAATTATGATTCATGGACATGTTGTTGACAATCGATGGATGGTTAATAGTGTTGATTGTTTGTTACAAATAAAATGTTAATTTTTAACAGCTTTTAAAATATATATATTTTTACACCATGCCAAAAACCATTTTTCATCTTTAGCCTTGAGCAGATAAAGACCAGGTTTAAGTGTTCTAGAGCAGGGAAATCACCAACCTGTACTGTGCTTACTTGATCTATGATCACGTTGTTCTCCTGGGACTAAATAATTCCACACTGGGACTGTATAAAAAACCAGTCACAGGTAGCCATGAGATCAGCTGTTTTTTTTTTCCTGCGTGCTGCTGCTACCTCATCATTTCATACTGCGGCAAGATTACAATTACCCCTCGCTAAAAGCCTGAAAGGAAGTGTGTGTGTCTTTTCCTTTCCGTAGCACCAGCCGAACAGATGCCTGCAGCTACACACAGCTTTTTTTTTTGGCTCCAATTCTCCAGCCTTGTTAAGGCACAATTCAGAAGCAAAGCGAAATGTCAATACGCATTTCTGCCGACGGGGGAAGCAGGCAGGAGTCACCTGGCTCCCAGCCTCAAACACGGTTTGACGGAACAAACCGGATTGAGAAAGATCTAGAAAAGATGGACAGCTGCGACAGGAGATACAGGATTAAAGCCTCAGGTGGCAGTATGAAGTTTACTATAGATATAGATATAGATAGAACATTTTCATTATTAGGACAAGGTTTATATATGTTTATGAAGGTATAATTGCTGACAGATTTTGTTTGGTTTGGTGATTTGGTATGCAGTTGGAGAATGCACTGTTGTCCACAAACCCATCTGTGTATGTGTGTGTGTGTGTGTTTGTGTGTGTGTGTGTATGAGAGAGAGACAGAGAGAAGTGAATGACCAGGGCCTGGGCAGCGGCTGAGGCACAAGCTGGAGAGAAGATAAGATTCCTGGGTGGGTTCTGCACTGTGCATGAGTCCAAAGGCCCGCGGCAAGAGAGGAGAGACACGTTATCAGGGCGGCACAGGGGCAGACTGCACATACCCCCCCTCCCCTCCTTCCATCCCTCCATATCTTCTCTTCATTTCTCTGCCACTTTCTGCACCCTCCTTCCCCTTCTCTTCCTCCACGCCTCACCTTGCTCCATGCTCTCTATCACTCTCTCTCCAGCATCTTATCAGCTCTGTAAGCAAACCCCCACTGTGTCCTGCTACCTCAAGAAACTCTGTTCTTCCACACCTCTATAAACGTCTGTATATTTCCAAGCTTGTGCCATGGCAGGGCAAAAACATTTTCCTCTTAAAAGAGGCTAACACCTATTTGCAGTCATCAGCAGATTGCAAGATTCAAGGATACATTTTAGTGGCTGCAAGAATGTGTTTATTTATGTGTCCGGGCGTGATGATGAGATGTATAAGCGTCCTTGCATTTCCTGTAACTGGTTATGAGATGAGATAAATGTGGGAATCAAACAGCGTCTGCCAAGTGCCAGAGACTCATCCGAGCCAGCTTCATTCCCGCTATATATCCACCCAACCCCACATCTGAAAATAAAGGAATTAATAAAAAAAATCACGAGAAACTGAAAGAATCATGTCACATGAACAATGTGAAAAACTGAAGAATTGTGTAAGATTACAATCATGTAACATAATGTATGTAAATAATGTATGTAAATCATATGAAAATAAAGGATTCACATAAAATCGTGAAAATATAGTAGTTGTGAAAATCACGTGAAAATTAAGCAAGTGAAAAAAGGAATTGTGTAAAATCATGTGAGAATAAAAGAATTGTGTAAGATTAAATGTGAAAGTTAAGGAATTGTGTAAAATCACGTGAAAATTAATAAATCAGGTATAAAATCATGTATATAAAGGATTAATGTACAATCACATCTGAAAATAAATGAATTATGTGGAAAGAATCACCTGTGAAAGTAACAGAAGCATGTAAATTCACGTGTGAAAGTAAAGGAGTTGTGTAAAATCGCATTCAAAAAAGGAATTATGTAAAATCACGTGAGAATAAAGGATCAATTATATAAGATCAGATGTGACAGTAAAGGAATTATATGTAAAATCTTATATGAAAATAAAGGAAAGTAAAATCACATTTGGAAATAAAGGAATCACGTATAATCACGTGGAAATAAGGGAATTGTGTAAAATCACATGTGAAAGTAAAGGAAATGTGTGAAGTCATATGCCAGACAGTCATCGAATCATGCGTAAAATCATGTACAATCACATTAGAAATGAATCGTGTAAAATCACGTGAAAATATAATCATGTGTAAAATCACATGAAAAGAGGAATAATGTAAAATCACATGACAATAATCAAGTGCAATCATAAGATAATCATTAATCATAATGAATCGTGTAAAATCATAAGTGAAAATAAATGAATTGTGAAAAAAAACACGTGAAAATAACATTGTGTAAACTTACATGAAAAAAGGGATACTGTAAAATCACGTGATAATAAACAAATGATATGTGACACAGCCATCAGAATCATACACTGCAGCCATCAGCAGATTACAGAGGATGAAGGATGAA
>CM074959.1:19637371-19651190 GCA_037577455.1 Pangasius macronema | reverse complement strand
CATTACAAATTAATAACAAGCGTTTATGAAAGTTCCAGCAACATTAGTGCAATATTTTTAGTTGTAGAAATGTTAACTTTAATGTTTACATGTTATTTATAGTCTATCTGGGACCTTTTTGAAAGCAAAATTATAATAACATCATGAACTAAAACAATGTTTATGAAAGTCCAAACAAAATTAGAGCTTAAAATAATAACTTTAATGTGAATAGAATATTAGTTATGATCTTACCGGAAATGCTGTGCAAACTTTGCAGATGGAAACAAATGTTTTTTTGAAAATTCCAACAACAATTTCGGTTGTAGAAACATCAACTTTAACTTTTACATTAATAATGATTTCAGAACGTTGCAGAAACATAATTACTGGGTTGTTATAGTTTACTTAGTGAATGTTCAAATAATGTTCTATCTTATCTGGCATGCCACTTAAGTGCTGATTTCAATCTGAGAATCCATCCTGCGGGTATTAATTATACGACAGCACCGTTTCCTGCAGATCCTTCGATCATCTCTATTGGCCCTTCCGTGTTTGTTTAGAACCGAACAGTCTATCTCATGTCATTATACGGCTAATGATGCACTGTCCTCCGTGTGCACAGTGTGGCTAATTGTGCTTCTCAGATCCCGACTAATGACTTGATGAGAAAATTATTGATCTAATGATCTGGGCCAATGCACCACAGGTAGACAGATAAATAAATAAAGCACGCTCCCGTTCTTGCATACGCAGGGGTCGTCAATCTTGGGGATTGCCTCTGGAGCACTTTAGTCAGTTAACATTTTGAAAAAAAAAAAAAAAACGGTTGCCCCATTAATAATAAGGCTATATTAACATAAGTGAATTTCTCCACCAAGTTGGATTAGGCGGAACAGTTATTAAAGTCCAATTTGGTCCCATTAATAATGCATACACCTTTGACTCTCTAATATCAAGATTATGTGGAATTACTGAGGCCATGCATTATTTATTAGCGACATTCAATCGGGGACCTTGATGAGCCTTAATTGGTGGTCGGGGGTGTCATTAAGCTGTCCCTGATGAGACCTGTCAGTCAGCACTCATGTCCTTTTGACACACACACATACACAATATACCACCTGTGCCAGATGTGCCTGAGGTGGTTCAACTTCTGCCATGCCTCAAGACCTTGGGACTGGGCCTGTGCTCTGATCTTGTCCCTCAGCACAGTTGTGGGATGAATTGGCATGCCACAAAGCACAGCATGGACACTGGACCCTCTGTCTGGCCACACACACACACACACACACACACACACACACCTACACACACACAAATACTCTCTCTGTCTCTGTCTGTCTGTCTGTCTGTCTGTCTGTCTCTCTCTCTCTCTCTCTCTCTCTCTCTCTCTCTCTCTCTCTCTCTCTCTCACACACACACACACACACACAGTGTGCATATGCTTTGAAACTTAACAACCTTCTCTTCTCCTCACAGGAGAAGGATGTGAGAGATTTTTATGTAGTTTTGTACTATTGCTCAGGTACAAGTGACTCACAACTGCTTCAAAAAAGGGATCGTTTATTGCTCATTATTAGTCATTCAGATGAATCATCGCTTGCAGACACACCTCCTTGGGGTGCTCACATTTGTGAACCAAACTCATGTCCACAATGTGCTAGTACAGATTTGAATGACGTGCACAGCTGGTGAGTGAGCAATGTATCAATGAATAATGAAAGTGTATAATACACATAGACAGGTAGCTGGAGTTTGTATTATTGCATAGAAATCCAATCACACAAAAACTGTTTTTCTTTTTTTTTTCTAAAGCATATGAAATTCCTAACAGACGTTTTGGCCCTTATCCAAATTCGCGTAAGTGTGTTAATGATGATTCAGAGGGAGGCAATGAATAATAAAATGAATAGTTCAATACTCTTCTGTGTTCAGAGAGACAGGATCTGACATCCAGCCCAGCGAGGACAAAAGGGGAGGAGAGGGAAAAATATAAAGAGGTGTCTGACAGCCAAAGGAAATGAGCATGAGAGTGAGGGGGAAAAAAGAAACAGAAGAATTTAAAGAAACAGGGAACATGTGAGGAAATATTTTAGCTTTTGGAGATGTACTTAAGGACTCTAGGATTGAACATGACTGCTTGTGCTTATTATCTGGGCTCTTTTCACACTGCTGAAATTATTATTTTTCTCTCGTTCAATCGCTGATCTGTACAGTTTTCTTTCGCACATCAATGTCTGACTCTCCATCTATGCTAAACAGTGAGCAGGTCAAGCTATGAGCCTCATATACTGTATATTTAAACCAAATAATAATAATGTAATATACATATTCATATTCATACAGCAATATACTGACAATATAACAGACTCCTATTAGATGTTTATTTCAAAGCTTACCATCTTCTCAATCATATTAGCCTAATTTTTATTTTTCATTTTTTAAATGTCTTTTGCGTTTAGGTTAAATGTATTGCATTTGATGGCAAATAAATAAATAAATAAATAAATAAATAATTTTATATTAATTAAATTCTTTGTAATTCCTTCTTCAGTGTGCATTTTTATCCTTGTTTTTTTTTTCTGGCTTGAAAGCAAGTGCCTGTTTTTTTAAGGTGGTGGTCTATACACTACTGAAAAAGTAAATCTCTGATGTTTTTGCTCAAGAAAAATCAACAACCTTGTAGGCATGAACTACACACAGGTAATTTGAATAATCTAAATGTCCCCAGAAAATCCACTTCAGCATGTGCGTAACCCGACTCTGAATACTCATAACTTTCCTGGAATAAATACTGAGAAGAGGATAGGTTCCCTTTTGAATCTGATTCTTCTCAAGGTTTCTTCCTCATGTCCTCTCAGGGAGTTTTTCCTTGCCACTCTCACCACTGGGTTTGCTCATTAAGGATCTAAAATTACATTTGGATTTCTCTAAAACTGCTTTGTGAGGATGTTTATTTTTAAGAGCACTATATAAAAATGAACATTGAATTGAACTGTGTAGGCTATTTCTAAAATTGGGGGGAAAAATGATGATTAATGAAAATCTATTTCTAAAACACCAAACTGTCATTCCACACTGCAAGAGAAAATGTCCATTCTGTGTTCGAAGTAAAAAAAAATCAGGAGCACGTTACTTAATAGAAATTCATAAATTCACCGTCCTCCCACCTGCGAGATCCGTGCCATGCTGCAAAGGGAAATTTCTGCATTTCTGAACGAAAAGAGCATCTACTAAATATCTCCCCTGTCTCTATCCATCACTTTAAATGTTACCTAAGCACCGGCGAGATGCCATCGGATATAATTGGCAATTCATTTTAGGCCCTGACAATATGGTGGAGTCATTTCCCCACATTCAAACAATACCGGAGTGGGACAAAGCCCATGTGTCACCTCCCCTCTTCATTACAGCAGCAGCAATAGCCTCATCTCCGCAGCCAACTTGCTCACATAATTGTTTTCCACCTCTTTCCCCATAGCCAATTTGAAGATATTCCTCCTCCTTCTCCCTCTCTCTGTCTCTTGAGATGCATGGGAGAAAGTGAGGATTTTTTAAAAAAAATGGACTTCTCACTTTTATTCACCATCTATTTACTGCGTGAAACAGAAAAAAACAAGGTATAATACCTAGCATGTCTTCTTGATGTTATTTGTATAATGATATGGTGACAAGGCAGGACTCAGGGGAAAGGTACTAGACTGGAAGCAGACAAGGACATCCAGTGTCCAGAGAGAGAGAGAGNGAGAGAGAGAGAGAGATGGATCTTCTTGTTGCTATCCTTAATAATGTATTAGATGCAGTCCAGTCTTGTATAAAGTAGCGATAAATGACAAGAAGTTACTAAAATGCACAATATGTTACATCCAAAGTGCTGGAATACTCTTGTCTATTTCAGAACTGTCTAGACATTTTCTGGCAGGCTGAAAATGTAAATTGAGCGGAGAACAAATCCACATGAAATTGGTTTGTAATACAAGTCATTTTTATTTCAGTCAAGAGTGTACACTAATGCTTTGTTACTCTGCTGTTGAAATCTCAAATGTGTTTGATTAGAAGGTTTCGGCTGTAATTCAAATCACAGCATTATATTAATTTGCTGTTTCTAATGCATTACTGTGTTACAAGTAGTACAAATCTATAAACACTGATAGAGTAAAGCTTGGAGATGTTTATTTAACATGTATGGAATGAGTCTCCAGTGTCAGAGCCTTGTAACAGTCAATGGTAAGGCTTTAACTGTAAGTTTTATGTATGAATGACTTTGTGTTTTCTGGTTGCTTAGGAACAAGGCAAGCTGTGGTTTATTTTTTTTGTCTTAGAAACATTAGGAGAGTAAAAGCAAGAGAATATGGTGAGGGAACGACAGATTAGCTGCTGTAACATAAGTGAGAACAGGAACGAACTTCCAATATCATTAAATGTACCTATAAATGGATAAAAATGTACCATGTATTGTTCATTAATTTATAGAGATTCATAATCATTGGCAAATTGCTGTGGTATAAGAAGAACTTTGAGATAAGCTGATATTGGAAAACAATCAACTTCAGGGTGGAAAGTGTAACTTGTGATTTTATATATATACATTTGATTAATTATTTAGTTTTATTGTGTAAATTAAAATCTTTGAGATTTTCATACTGTGCGATAAACTAGGGTCCCATCCAGGATTTATTCCTGCCTCGCATCCAGTTTTTCCAGGATAGGCTCCAGATTTTGATTAGAATATTGCAGTTAGTGAAGATGAATGCTCATACCACATAAGGTGTTTTCATTGAAATACGTTTGAAAGAAGGGAGATGTAGTTGGATTTTCTTCAAATGAAAAAGTTATGCCACTCCTAGCCCTAAAACTTTTTATATAAATTTATTCAACTTCTTGAGTTGTACAAATTGTTACAAATTTGCAAGTGTGAAATTTTTCACATCATGAAGGGCACAAAGTCTTGATGAGTTGGAAAAAAAATGGCATCTGGATGGGACAGGTACTCTGATGCAGTGTCCTATACGAGGCTCCCTGTGGTGTCATGCTGCCCTAATGAGGTAGGAATCATTTCCACTCTGTGGCCTTGCTGAAATAGATTGGAGCAGCAAATGGGTGTGTGGCATAGGGGTGGGGGGGGATTCTGAAGGCAGGTGAGATAGGGAGAGTTTGACAGGACTATGCTGTTAATTGCTTCTTTGCGGGAGGTTTCATCTTCACAAAGTCCTTTTTCTCCCCTCTCCTTTTCCTTCCCTTGAAACCCTTCAGAGGAGGAAGTGGCATGGCTAAAGGATTTGTGGCTACATCAGGCCTCCCTGTGGAGTCAGCCGAATAAAAGGGGAGATACTTCAATTTCTCCTCAGCAGGAGATTTCTACTGTACTTTGAGCTTGGAAAAAAACAACATTTCCCTGCAAAATCTTTGCCATCTTGTCTTGTATTGTTTTGAGGACTTAATGAACCTGCTAAATTGCTTTTTCCCCCCCAAACAACTGAAGGAGGCTTGCTAGATCAGATATCTCTGAAAGACCCACAGGAATGGAGCAGCCTTTATAGCTCAAAGGGATGACATTACAGCGGATTTCGTACTCCGTTCAAAGATGTATCCAAAAATGTCAGAAGGATAATAACATACATGGAGCTCTTTCAAAGTGTTCTTGTAGCAAAACGCTCTCTTTTATACCATTTGCTATTTATTTATTTATTTATTTATTTCTTGAAGCACAACTAGAATTGTCTTAAAGATATAATCAGAACATTTTGAAAGAAATCACATGTGAAATATGTTATAAATAAAACCGGTTAGCCTCTTGAGAGCAGTCATTGGCAATCCATATGTTTTCATCATCTACGGCGTAGTGGTTCTCAGTCCTGTGGGACGTTGTGTGCGTCTTGGTGTTTTCCTCGCTCTAACGCACTTCAACTCATTGCCTCATTGTCAACTCCTCATTAAATCAGGTGGGATTAAGCAAGAAAAGCAAGGAAAAATACAATACTAGTTGCCTGGGATGAAGAATGTCTGCTATATAAATTTTGTCCCCTCCATATATCAGCGCAGGCATAAGAAGGATATTCATGTTTGCAGACACTCAACAGGTACCTCAATTCGAGTCGTCTCCTGCACCATCTGGCCTCGTCTGATTCTCATCCACTTCTTCATCCCATCCCTCCCTCTCCACGCCCATAGCGCAGCCTCTCGAACCAATAATAACCTGTAACCTTGGAAACAGGGAGTAGGTGCCAATAATTCTCGGCGCAAGCTTTGCACATGTGAGCCCGACTGTGAAATACTAAGGCGATGCCTGCGCTTCGAGGACAATTGCTTTTTAAGAATGCTCCATTTGTATTTAAATAGAGCTGGCTGAACAGGGAGTGTGCCGGGGGTGTGGGGGTGGTGGGGTGGTGGGGTGGGGTGTGGGGGTGGTTGGGGGTATGAGCAGGGGTGCTTGGAGTGTGTAAGAGTAATGTACCGTTATGAAAGTGGCATAAAAGAACTGCTGTACATATGAGGAAACAAAAATGAAAGACTAGGAAAACTTTATTGGAAATTATCCAGTCAGGCAATCATAGAAAAAAAAACAAAACAGGAAACAGTTTGACATGTGGAGATGCTTTTCTGCTCACCATGGTTGTAACTAGTGGTTATATGAGTTACTGTTGGCTTCCTGTCAGCAACAAGGCATCAACAAGGCATTTCCACCTGCTTAATGCCACTCATACTCTGGCAACAACAACCATGCCACAAGTTACTGAGATCACATTTATTCCCCCACGATGACTGATGTGAACATTAACTGAAGAACTGAAGCTCTTGACCTGTATCTGCATGATATTATGATTTCATTGCGCTGCTGCCACTTGATTGGATAATTGCATAAATGCTCAGGTGTAAAGGTGTTCCTAATAAAATGACTTGTAAGTCTATACACAGACCCATGCATTTTCCTTACTGTCACTGCAACAGGGGTGACCCTGACTCTCAAGGTTGCTAAAGGAAGTACAAGCCACCATATGCCCCTATGGGATTCCCGATGAATTAGAGAAGGTTATGCTCAGGGAAGCGCTGGAAAAAAAAATTGTGCAAAATGTATACCATTCTGTGGATATCAGCGGACCCTTAATGCAGCGTTTCACTTTTACAACCCCTGTAAAGAAGATTGATCTCCCCACTTTTGTCCTTAAAAGTGAGTCTTTTATGAGAGGAGAGCCTCAGTGGGCAGGAGTAAGTGATGCACTGCTCCTGCTCGGTGGGAGAGAAGGTCCGCTGGGAGGGCAGGCCTTTTGAACCCTGAACACATACACATTCACATTCAGCCCCAGGTCTCACCTGCCTGGCCTCTCTTTCTTTCCATGTTTTTTCTCTCCTTCTCTTTTGCGTCATTCTTCCTTGAAGTACTTCAGCCATTCTTTGTCACAGTTCACGGATCTGCAGAGCTGTAGTGACAGGCTCTGTGTCTCAGGTAAGAAATTTAGGATAGGGATCTGCATGGATACTTTCCCTTCATCCATCTATACATTATGCACTACTGTATTTCCAGTGACGTAGCTGTAAATTTTAAGCCTTGCAGCACCGAGCCTTCATAACATGCTTGTAAGCACGGGATACATTTTTTATAAAGCAATGCCTGGATTTATGTATAAGTACATTTAATTTCAAACCTTGTAGGGCAACATTACAGTTTTACTTTAAATGAGAGAAGAACCTGCAATTATCATTATGCATCATTATGACATGCTGTTACAGGAAAATAATCAGCAATGTGGGGATGTGATACAGCCTGACGTGTAGCATGAGTTACTGCTACCACTCAAAAATTCATTGTTTTCCAATAACCGCACATCCCGAAATGTTGTATTCCTCTTACACCATGGCAATTAGCCAACATTTATGTTTTATTTTTAATTAAATAACTTCATACTGTATTTGTTGTTCATTTATAGTTACATCTAAAGTTGTGTAACATCCATGAGTTCTTATCACTTATGTTAGCAGCTATAAACAGTCCTTCACTCACCAGCCTTTCTTTTTCCC
Organism: Pangasius macronema; assembly: GCA_037577455.1. Classification (NCBI taxonomy): domain Eukaryota; kingdom Metazoa; phylum Chordata; class Actinopteri; order Siluriformes; family Pangasiidae; genus Pangasius; species Pangasius macronema. The sequence goes on along the minus strand of CM074959.1, from coordinate 19,643,192 downwards.
CCTCCATCTTGAAGTTATTAAGAAAACGCAAAATTGTCATGTTACTGAGAAACCAGAAAGCACAAACTGTCCTGAAGGTTTTCCTGTGGTGGAAAATTTACTGACCATTATAAAGCACAGATACTGGAAACTCCTTCTGTAAATCTCCTTACACAAAGCTTCACCGTAATGATGATACATAAATATTTATTATTATTAGCCTTAGATTATGTGTAGCGTCCATCATATGAATCCGTCATCACTGCGAATGAGTTGTTGCTATAGGAACGCAAGCATATTATAACGAGTACATTAATATAAACCTGTGATTTGAATTGCTGTCAGAGCTGCCTATGTGCAACATGCAACTATAATGCAACTGCTGATGATGTATTTACAACTGCATAAATCTTGAGAATTTACATTATAATGTAATGACACAGGTTTTAGAGGCAATGTAAAGTGCAACCTTGGTTTGCCTTTACTAAAAGCACATTTATGGAGCTTTGAAGAATCTTCTATAATGTATCTAGCTCTCACCTTACCCTTTGGGAATTACATTTACTGTCTTTGCTTTATATAGGAGCATGGAATTGGATGCTTCTTGAGTTAACTCCTTAAGTGCCGGTGCAACTTTAACTTGTGGATTTCTCGCTCTTTAAAACTTTTCTTTTTGGTGTGTGAACGCTCACTGATGCAGACAAGCCAAAATGGTATCCAACCATATCAGTATCTCTGGAAGGAAAACAGACTTCAGAGGTTCTATTTATTTATTTATTTATTTTGGAGCACAAAAATTGTGCTTTAACACTGATTGGTCCAGACAAGCAGACCTACATTGGCTAGTTTGTCTTGATGATCACTCCTGCACTGTCCATTTGGCTTTAAAAACTAGCATGAAGCACTGTTCAAATGTAACTTCACTGATTTAGCCCATATGCCACTGAAATGAATGGTTTTCATGTCCCTAACCTAAAACAGAAATCAATTTTGCATTTATAACACTGTTATGGAGCTCTGTGTATACCACTTCACTTATTTAAGAAGCTAATACATTAGCTAAGTAAAGTATGTACAGCTACATATAAAAATTTCTTCACTCATGAATGTGTTGTCAGTAAAAATAAATATTTTATAATATAACATTCAAAAGATCAAAATGTATAGAAACAATTTAAAACAGTCTGGCCATTATGATAATTCAGGGTTTAAAACTAAGATCAAATTATAGTAAACCTCCAAGGGGAGTGGAATAATAGAACTATTGTTTATATTGTCAGGAAATATGCTTTATTAACTTTATTAGGCACATCTAATTAGGAATTAACCATTCAGGTAAAAAATACGAGGCGGCAGTTTTATCTTGAAGTGTCCGGTTTTGGTGAACCTGTACACATTATATCTTCAGATTCTAGTTATGAGCTGAGATAAGTAGAACCTGGAATGGTCTTCTGCTATTGTAGCCCATTTGGCATGTTGAGATGCTTTTCTGCTCACCATGGTTGCAATGAGTAATGTAATGTTTGAGTTACAGTAGCCATCTTATCAGCTCAAACCATCTGGTAAACAAGGTGTTCCCACCCACTAGATGTTTTTTGTACCATTCGTTGTAAACTCTAAAGACTGTTGCATGTGAAAATCCCGGGAGATCAGCAGTTTCTAAAACCAAACCAAGATGTCTGGCAACCAAAGCCTTACTTAAGGTTATGCTATGGTGGCCCAATGTAGGTACTAGGGATGTAACAGAATATGAATACATATGTATGTTGAACAAAAACAGGGAATTCTTTTTTTAGAAAGCTTGCAGAGAGGTTCACAGGGCAGCTGATTGAGATTAGAGGGAGTGCAAGTAGTCAGATGGTTTAAATTAGGCTACTAGTTTGTTTGTATTTTGAGAAATTGAACCAACGAAATTAGTTAGAAAATATCATGGGCAGGTGCAAACAAAAATAATAACTGCACAAATTGGATAAAAAAACAGTCACATGCACCTCACTAGTTGAGACCATATATGAACTTGAGTGAGGCAGTTGAGGTTGAGGAACTGTGAGTGTTTTCCAGTGGTTCCTGGGGCATAGTGGGTAAAAAAAAAGCCAACTTAGAGAGGGTACTAGTAGGTACCCTTCAAATACATTGTTATCAGTATTTCCATGCCATAAAGTCACTGAGCAACAGTATCTTTTAAAGGATCCTGTGTGAAGGACATGATATGGAAAAGTGACATTTTTATTACCACACTTATACCACACGAGCAGCAGTGTTTTCTCTCCGGTTTGTCCCTCCTCTGTTTGCGCTGGGTGATATTTCCACCCTGTTGAATGCTGAGTGACTGATTATTAAGCACATGGCCTCCAGTGTCTAACGCGATTAACGTGAAGGTCACAATTCTTTAATAACAACCACAACTATCATTGCCAGTGTGCAGCGAGAAGCGGCAGCTTGGACACAGCACTCCATCAAACAATGCACTCTGACTGATCCAGCTAGCGCAACAGCTTTCCAAAATGCCCCACCCCCCACCCCTGTTCAATCCATCCTTCCATCTCTCTCCTCTCATTTTTCTTTTTATTTCTGTCTCTTTCCCTTCATCTCCAGAGAATATGATTTGTCATGGTGACTGAAAGGGAGATTGAAAAAAAAGGACAATGTTTACTCAGGAACAAAAAAGAAAAACGGCTCTTAATGTATTCTCTTAAAATAATCGATGCAGTGACATGGAAAAAGATTAATTTATCACGCCATCAAGCACAGGAACGGGCGTCGAGAGGAAAAGGGTGTAAATTGTGAGGCGATGACAATGGCCGTGTTACAGATGGATTTCTCTTTCTGTGTCTTATATTGAGATGGGGTGGGAGGGGTGGTGGGGGGTATTGGAGAAAGAAACAAAAAAAGCAATTTCATCAGCGCTCGTCAAAACTTTCTGACAGGGGTAATTTTGATCCATTAGCTCTCCTCTGTTCACCTCCAACAATTTTTCCATCTTTCACTTTTCTCTCCTTAAGATCTTTGAGGGGGAGAAATCCCCTCTGGACAAAACCAGCATCTGTTTTCCATAAAGTGTTACAGAGCTGCACACGTGTACAACACCCATCCAGATCATATGCTTCTACTGTGTGTAAATACCCATTAAGTCAAAATGCTGCGATATGCTAAGTCGCAAAATACATTGAACAGCATTAAATTGACAGATTGCCCAATTAATGTTTACTTGCTGCTATCGCAGATGTTTGACCTATCAACGAAATGGACTATGGGTCTATGAATATGTATGTTTTGTTTTCATAGAACCAATATGCTGTTGCTACACTAACTACACATACTAATGCTCTTGGTCATTAGAACGTCCTCCTCATGCGCATCTCTAGTGTCTGAATATGAGGATTGCACATTTTGGATGTGAATATTTGTCAAACCAGGATGCACTGCTGACAGACTACATCATTAGCATATCCCATTAGCAGTATAATTGCCTGTTCTTTAACATTAGAACATGAATGACTTCTTTTCTCTCTCCTGTCCCTTTATATCTTGTTTTCTGTGTGAGAAATGGTGTAGTAATATGCATATTCAGTTCTCTCCTCTGAAAATTTCATGCAGCATGCCTCAGATGAGATTTGGAGAGCACACCACTTCAACTGCGGGTATGAAACCACTTTGGTACCTTCATCCTTCTTCAAAGTGTGAATGTTGACTAGTAAAAACAATTTCAAATAGTCTCATGCTTGCAAATTAGTAATAACTTGCACAACTCGAGCCAGACAAAAAGATAAAAAGGTAAAGTTTAGGCTTAGGGCTGTAATTATGGTGTTGTTAAATATACAGTATGGGGGGCACAGTGGCTCAGTGGTTAGCACACTTTCCTCACANGATTATGCCCTGCGATGGGTTGGCACCCCATCCAGGATGTCCCTCGGCTTCTGCCCCTAGTCCCCTTGGATAGGCTCCAGGTTCTCCTGGAGTGTAGGATAAGCAGTACAGAAAATGGATGGATGGAACTATACAATATACAGACAGTGGGAAAATCAAGAAGAGATGAGACCACTGCAAGATGGGGGATGGGGGTGGGCCTTCCAGGGTGTCAGTTAATATAGAAAAATTTAAAACATTTGCGCAACTGTCAATCATTTTAAATTCACAGACAGACTGGCAGGACTGCATCATGGACAGGACGAAACTGGAGAACCTAGAGGAAACTCACAGTGACATAGGGAGGGGAACATACCAGGGACCCTGGACCTGTGACACCTGTCAAATTTGTATAGAGATCAGATATAAACAAATACAGTTCCATCGACTAGTACTATTTAATGGCTACTCCTGCCCTGAAAGTTCATTCATTCATGCATCAAGAACAACACAAGGTGACCCTATGTTCACTTTCCAATCTTGCACAAAGGCTTTGGCAATCAACTGTCCTGGCTCTGGACGAGAAACCCAGGTAATACCTCGGCAGTGTGGGATTGATAAGGGCTGCAGAGAGCACAGGGATTGTCAGCTGAGAGAGATGTGTGTGAAGGATTAGCATGGATCAGGCTAATCCCAGGCTCTTTGCATCAGTAGTGCTGGCCAGCCAGAGCAGATCTTCTCCTGTTCCCCATCTCTACTCTGGGAAGAAGCTCTTATCCAGGAAAGGGAAAGACTTAGAGGATATCAGAGGTTCTTCCAGTCACTGTAGTCCAGACCAGTCCAGGAAGAGTGCTGATGGTAAAGGAATTACTCACCAAGGCTCAGTATCACTGGCAGGTCTGGGATGCTCCAGAGAATGGATTATGTGGGATTTCTGGGAATCCCTGAGGAAGATGCTGAAATCCAAATTTATAAAACTATACATCAGTGCAGATGAAGTGGAGCTGTGCTTTCAAATGATATAAAAAGATAAGCGTGAGCATGTGTGCGATCAGCATAATACACATGCTGTCACTATTAATATAGAAATATCATTATTCATAATTTATTCCGCCTTATTTTTTTTCTTTCTTCTTCAGATGTTTATGAAGATGTGTAATTTACATTATACATCACTCTCACTATTACGTTCTCATCCATAATATTATTTGAGTTAAATTAGTAATGAGTAAAAATCCGTCCAACCAAGGCGATAAAAATGAAATTGGATGGACATTCTAGAGGCGTAGGATGGGAATGAAATACAGAGGAGCTGAGTTAATAAAGAAAACTATGTTGTCAGCTTGCAATCTCCCTCACTTCAAACATAATTCAATTTCCTCTATGAAAGGAGATAATACAGGTTTTAATTAAATTTGTTGTAGACCCTTTTTTTATACATAGGTGCAGTAGGTGAAGGACCTCAATTATAATGTTCTAATTATAAGACACAATTAAATAAATAAATGTCAGGGGGAAAAATGATGTGGAAATCTGAGAATCTTATGAAGTTTCCTCTATCTCGTCACTCCTATTAAAGCAAAGCAGCACCGCTCAGACTGAAATTGAGGCCAGAACGTGTGGAAGGCAAGCATTTGATTTTTGAATTATCATATATTTTGAGTCCATAATAAAACGCTTATGATAGCTCGCCAGTAGCTGTAGATACTGCCTTTAATAAGATAGAGCTACTGAAGCAGGAGACAGTATGTGGTGTGTGTGTGTGTGTATGTGTGTGTGTGTGTGTGTGTGTGTGTGTGTGTGTGTGTGTGTGTGTGTGTGTCTGCGTGCAAGTATATTTCAGTTCAACTTGCAGTACGGTCTAGATCTAAGCTTACCGCTGCTGTAGTTTAACATCTAAAGCATGAAATCAAGATTGCATTCCTGATTAGAATTATGACTTGACCTGTGGTGGCTTTAATATGATTCATAATTTCATTTCAAAGGACAGCTACAA
>CM074959.1:19626443-19637271 GCA_037577455.1 Pangasius macronema | reverse complement strand
CGCTTATGATAGCTCGCCAGTAGCTGTAGATACTGCCTTTAATAAGATAGAGCTACTGAAGCAGGAGACAGTATGTGTGTGTGTGTTTGTGTGTGTGTGTGTGTGTGTGTGTGTGTTTGCGTGCAAGTATATTTCAGTTCAACTTGCAGTACGGTCTAGATCTAAGCTTACCGCTGCTGTAGTTTAATATCTAAAGCATGAAATCAAGATTGCATTAGATTCCTGATTAGAATTATGACTTGACCTGTGGTGGCTTTAATATGATTCATAATTTCATTTCAAAGGACAGCTACAATTACAAGCATCAGTTGATTCAGTCCGGCCTCATCTGGGGTCAAGGCTGAATCCGATGAAGCCCATTTCCACCCACGTCCCTCCATCACCCATACATGGAAAAGGCTACGTCTGAGCTATAACCTGCACGAGGCAAATGAATTGAAGCATTTTGGGAATGAGCACCCCTCATTGATTTGTGAATGGTAATCTGGGCTGATGAGCCGTAGAGGTAGATGTATGCATACCCGGGTGATTACAGTCCCTGTGGGCACGGCATGCTTCATTAGGCAGGGCCAGGAGAGCACTGACCCCAGACGAGCTGCTTTGTGGCCCGGCTCAGGGATAATAGTCTCAGGGAGGGTTAAGAGAGACAGTACAGGCTTCTGTGCAATGGTTGAGGGTCTACTGCAGGGGCAAAGAGCAGCTGGGAGACATCTATCAAGGGAGCGACTGTGCTGCGAATCTGTGATGAGTGGGCCTGTCCTGGGTGGGTGGGGAAATAGCAAGCCATAGAGAAATAGCAAGCCACATAACTACAGCGATGGGCCAAAATAATGTGCATGGTCTCACACTTGCAAGTTCATCATAATTTGCATATTTCAAGTCATATAAAAAGGTTAAAGCTTGCAGCATTTATATCTATTCTGATTTAATTTGTATGCAATCCAACCACAAGATCCAACCATATCACACTTATTTGTTCAAATTCATACAAATTCATCAGGCTAAAATGTTCAAACAAGCAAGATTGATGTATTTGGAATTCACTTGATTTTATTCAAACAAAGTAATAAGAAAAAGCACAAGTGCTAACCTTTTATACAAATTTGAATGTGAAATTGAAGAAAAAAAGTGAAGTCACATTCCGTCCCTCTCTTAATTGCACTCATGGATGTACACACATGCAAATCATCAAGAAGCTGGGGTTTTATTTTTGAATAATTACTGTTACTGTATATGGGATATTTTAGGATAAATGCCACAAGCATACTGCTGTAAAATCTAAAGAGATGTTCTTGGTCAATTGGACATCCTTTACATGAATGAAAATGTTATAGTAAGGCAGAGCCTAGAAGACTACATGCTATGAATATGACCCATGAAAACAGGTTAGAGATGGCAAAGATTATATTTGTCAGTTTTGCTCTACCTTCTGTTGAGAGTGAAAATTACTCATGGTGCTGGTATTGTACTCTACTGAGGATCAGAATCTCAGAATCAGAGTCTTAAAGCTATATTCTGTTAAGGGTGAGGATCACTCAGACTCACCACAAAGGACATGGGTTGCAATGAAGCATTGGAAAATATGGAGAAGATAGATCATGAACTCTGCTAAAATTTCTCTAGAAAAGGGAGCCCCCTGATCATGCTCCACAAAACAAACAGTTGGCCATTGACCTCACTGGACAATAGGCTGATTTGTGTAGATAGATAGGTTGATAGGTTTACTGATTGTAACAAACTTCAAAGACAGGCGAGGAGGAGGCGGGAACCAACTGAACACAAACATAAAATTTAATCATGAACAGAACTTGAACAGAACATAAAACACAAATGTAGGGCAAACATAAAAACATGTGTGTGTTTATCTCCCTCTGGCATCTCCACCTGCTCTTTATCTCTCTCTCCCACTGATTAGACGCCTCAGTGCCAGGCATGCCTCCTCAAAGCCTGGCCACTCCCTCCTCCTCATCACACTCCTCTGTGGCCAAATACAGGGCTCTGGCCTGACGTACACTCCCTCCTCCCCTTTCGGGAGGAGAGGTGCTGCCTTTCGGCCCTTCATCCTGTGAGTGAACGGGGAGACAAGGGGAGGAAGAGGGGAGAGAGAAGGAACAAGCAGGAAAGAGAGACAGAGGGAAAGACAGACACACTGTCACCTGGTCCTCAGTCAGCTGGGAAGCGATCCCCCAGACGCTGGCATGGGACTTCCTATGCAGTCTATGGCTCCTCCCCTTTTCAGGCGGATGGCAGCCGCACCTCCACCTCCCTGGCAGATGCCAGTGGGTCCTCTGTCCCAATGTAACTTCAAAGATAGGCAAGGAGGAGGCAGGAACTGACTGAACACAAACAAAGTTTAATCATGAATAGAACTAAATCAGAATGTAAAACACAAATGTAGGACAAATATAAAAACATGCATGCGTCTGTCTCTCTCTCTGGAGTCTCCACGTGCTTATTATCTCTCTTTCCCACAGATTAGTCCCCTGAGTGCCAGGTGTGCATTCTCACAGCCTGGCCACTCCCTCCTCCTCATTACATTGATATGCAAATAGGTTGATAGCTTTATCGATACACTGTGGCATCAACATCTTTGGCTACACTGTGACATGCTTGAATTCTAGCACAAACTTTGCATGCTGACCGATAATTGACCTACTCATTTGGCCATAGTGATTTTCATTTAAAAAGGCTGTCTTGCGTATGCATCTTCCATTGGTTTGTGTGGCAAGTTGTACAAACTGCTTAGCATCAAATCTAGATCCCAATGTGGAATGACTGTCTTGTGTGAAAGTTGGCAAGGTTCTGCACCTTTAAGAAAAGTTTTGACTAGTTTATGAGCACCCAGTGGTAAACCTTCAATCTGTCACAACGCTGCCACATACACTTTGAGGGTAGACCCAGAAATAAATACATCTAGTTGACTGAAGGCAAGTGTTTCACACCATACTTTAAAACTTTCCAGTTGCCTGCATACAACTGGTGTATATTCCAGGATGATGGGGATTCTCCTCAAGGCCACACTCCTAATTTCAAGGTGTGTGGTCTGCTGTGCCATAGTGGCCAATTAATCTGGAACAGTCAGTCTGGTCTGAGGGGTAGTGGGCATGGAAGCCTGTCAATTACATAAACAACGGGTGGAACCATGGCCTATTTGGCCAGATTGGGGCTCTTACCAAGAATGGTTGCATATTCTGTTGATAGCACTGCAATGTCGTCCATAACAATGGCAGTGATTGAAGGTATATAGCTGTAAATTTGTCCAACCACATGCCTATGCATCCTGGACTAAAGCCTCTGTCTCTGCACTGTCCATGATTCACAATCTCTCTCTTTGCCAACCAATCAACTTCCACTCTGTAATAGGTGTTCCAAATGAACTTAACAACCTTCTTGTTGATTTGCCAATCTCCCAGGTACAGGCTTGCAGCAAGACAGTGCATCTGCCTGGTACAATTTCAGCTCTCAAAAACAGAAGGAATGCATCTGCCCATTTCCAGAGGTTGTTCACTGATCTTGAGGTAAAATACCACTGTGGTGTTGGTCCACATGACTCAATCAGGGTTTCCTGAAAATGTTGCTGAACTAGCCACACTTCTTTGTTGATGTCATGCGCCATGTTTCCATCACGTTCCACTGACACTCCTTGCGCAGTCAACCAACACTGAAATGGTCCAAGGTGAAGCATTCACAGTTTTACCACTGGGGTTTCTGCTGTCAGGAGTCCATATGCTGCTGAAGTCCATATATGGGTGGTGTGTGGCCATTCATAATTTTCTGATGGCCTTTATGATTGAGACAGCTTGCTGTCGGGACTGTCCACACAATAGCCATAGCCATTTAAACCCAACTTTGTGGTCACATATGTCTGTTGTGTCACGTGTTTATGTCTTAGACAGAAGGAGAAAATCATTCATGACTCTTGGGCCTGTTTAACCTGTCCAGGTACCAACACTAGCTGGCACAATGCGTTTTTCCCAGGCGCAGATAATGGCAATGAGGTGACAGATCTCAAGCCTAGAGTTAATTCATCTGTGAATTCAGCCAGTATGCCTGCATTTGTTTTTGTCAATTTTGCCAGGGCAGCCTTAACAACAATTTATAGTGCAATCAGTGTCATTGCTGTGCTGTGCTCCTGCTTTACACTTCAATCTTCAGACTGCTCCAATGATCAGCTACCAGCACTTCCCAGCAGAGTGGGAAGTTCAGAGAATCAGACGCACCCACTTAGGGTCTGTCTCTGTATGCAAGGCTGTACTAAACTCCCTCAGGCTCTGTACTTAACTGTGCTATTCCACTCCCACTAACAGCTTTTGCTTTTGGACTATTCCTGCAGCCAGCTCCTCTAATCTACTGTATGTTCCAATGCAGTAAAGTTGCTCACTCTTCCCCTTCCATGGGGTTGAACATCAAAGTCTACTGCCCACTTTTTTTCCTGGCTACTGCAACTCAGCAAAAGAGGTTAGCTTTTTCTTCCCATGGGCTCTGCTGCCATATCTGCTGCTTACTTCACTCCTCGCTGTGGCCATGCAGTGCCAGAGGAAGGTGATGAATATCCAGCAGTATTTCCAGATGGGATCACACATCGCTAATGGCATTATGTTCCAGTCAGGTCAAGGCTCAGTAAGTGCCTGTCGCAGATGTTCAGGTCCCAAACAGTTCAGGCATTGATCATGTCCATCATACAAATCCATCAGGTTTGGCAGGACAGACAGCTTGCCATCCTGCCCTGAATTATACAAGAGGTTGGGAAAGTTTTAATGATTCACACATTTTTTTTTTTTTTTTTTAAGATTTAAGATTAATCAGTGTCCACAGGGCACACTTTGCTACAAGCCAAAATAGTAATACGTCAGATGTTACAATCACATCAATGCACTCATCTGATGGTGAGGATTTTATCAAACTTAAAATAATATCAATATGTTACATAGCAATATTCAGTGTCTTTGAATCCACTTCCTTAACTTCTTGACAAGACAATAATGGGAAAGAAGACAAAGATAACATAGTGGGGACCTTTTATAGGCTGCTCACTTTAGGTCACAGTCATGGTCACAAGGTGGTGACTACACTAAAAGGATGTTCAACACTTATTATAGAGGTTGTATTATTATTTGCTGACTCCTTTATGGAAATACTATATACAAGACATAAAGGGTGTCCTCCATCACTAGTAGACATATAATGTGTTATTTGTACATCACACATTTGTCCTAGATGACTACATTAATTTTAAACTGTGTTCAGTCATGAGCTAAAATATAGATTGTTAATTTCATTTACATGCTATAAAGCCATTATCAGATGCTTGTAACATTCCTATATAACAGAAGATATGGTAAATTTATGGCATGATTTCACTGGATTGTAGACACGTTGAAATGTCATGTAATATGTTAAAGCTGCAGTGGTGTGATGGAAAGCTTATTAACTTAACCTGTCTTAGCGAAGGGAGATATTGGCCTGTCCTAAACAGAGATTACAGTCCTTTTCTGAAAGAAAGACAGACACAGACAGAGCAAGACAATGAGAGAGAGAGAGAGAGAGAGAGAGAGAGAGAGAAAGAGAGAGAGAGAGAGAGAGCCTCCTTGGGGATCTAACCCTTGTGACAAGGACATCAAACAATCAACATGAGCTCAAGCATTTAATGAGCACATAAACATTATTGATGCTTCCATCGCTCTGTGATTTATGAGAACAAAACTATATTACATGTGTAAGAGAAATCCTCATTAGAATTTGCTTCCCACAAACTGTCCCCATTTATAAAAAGCAGCTAACAGCTAGCAGTTAGCACTCTGTCCTTGCTGGCAACCTTTTGCCTGCAAGGAGAGACAAGAGAGAGAGGACAAAAAATGAGAGCGAGGGAGGATGTAACATTTAAAGACAGGCGAGCCGTGGGAGGCAATGTCTTATCGTATACATAAGCTGTCAGAGCAAGCCTGACCTGCTCATTAGATATGCAAGTGCATTAGTGAGGGCACTGTCTGCTAAAAGGTCAGCCAAAGAGGATGTTGGGATTGCGAGGGAGAAGAGCCACAGTGTGGGGAAACCTTTAGGCTCACCCGTCTGAACATCATATCATTCCGGCAGGCACTTAATAGGTCTCAGGGGAGGATCAGAGAGAGACCATGGTGGAAGGAGAAGCACAGAGGCATTATGGGACATCATACCACCTTGACATTTTAATTAATATTTTCTACCATTAACGTGCATGAAGCTGGGCCAAAGGCAGGTCTAATATAAATTCATAAAATTGTCCAACATCTCAAAGTTAGGTTGGCTAGGAAAACAAATCAAAATGATGACAAAGCTTGTAACTGACAATGAAACTACATATATTTCTCCATGTAATAATCCATGTCAGACTTTACATACACTATAAATGTTTTTATTAGACAGAAAAATGCATATCACACACCACACCTTTTTACATGCTACTTCCTATTGCATTCTACCATCCTTTCGAGTTCCTATTTTGACAAATCCCATCTTGAGGTATGAGGAAAGAAGCATGTATTGATCCAGAGGGCATCTAATTTATCACACCGCCTGAAATCCTGAAAAAATATTTGACCGCGGGGGTTATTCAATACCATTTTCTCCATCTACCCACATCTACCCGGTCTTTTTTCCCCCAGCAAAAAGTGAGTGATGACAGCTGTCAAGGAGATGGGATTTGTGACAGAAATTCTCTCTCTCTCTCCATCTCCCTCTCCACCAGCTTCATTTGCAACATACCTTCCGTCATGTGGTTATTGACACATAAATGTATACACGTAACTTCACTCGAACATACAAACCCAGAGCATGGGTCTGACATCAAACAATTTGATTAAATCCTGCTGCACACTGTGAAATGAAAGCTCGTAACAGGGCTGAACTGGCCTCCACCAATGCCAAACTAATCTGGGAGAGCGTGACCGGTTCGGCACGGCATGGCTGAAACAAATTGCCCACATACTGTCACACACAGCAGAGCAATCTGACTGTGAGCCTACTTTAAAGTGAGTCACAGCTTGCGGCTTGCTGTACAGAATACCATCAGTTTCTATGACTAGCACAAAACTATGACTTAGTGATATTGCATAGTATTACAAACTGCTGGCAGATCTGAGTGGTGGCATAGTGGCAGTAAAACAGTAAACTTGTAGAATTGTGGGAGAAATGAAAAAAAAAAAGGATAGATGATAGCAGAGTTGTAGTCCAGATTGTCTAAGCTAAGACAAGACCAAGATCCATACCAACCGAGACTAACACCAGGTTGACACCCTGATTTGCTAAGATCACAAATGAAACATGCTAATTTGCATGTGCAATATGATAGTTAGTTGTTGCGGGTTACAAAGAATAGCTGAAGTCACATGCAAAGTAGGGTAACATATGCCATATGACATATGCCAAGGATGTGTAATTGCATAATTTCATAATGGGTAAGCACACTGCACAAGCAGCACAATGATGCCACAATGATGGTTTAACTCCCATGTATCTAGCCAGTCTTCTAACACATCACAATCCAACTCGTGCCTTAAGATCTCAAACCTCCAGACTTCTGGTAGTTTCCAGAATATCAAAGTCTACAAAAGGGGGTAGAGCGTTTTCGTATTTAGCTCCTAAACTNCATATTCCCAGAATATCAAAGTCAACAAAAGTGGGTAGAGCGTTTTCGTATTTAGCTCCTAAACTCTGGAATAGCCTCCCTGACAGTGTTCGGGGTTCAGACACAGTCTCCCAGTTCAAGCATAGATTAAAGACATATATCTTTAGCCAGGCATACACTTAATACATACATTTATGTAGTGCTTGCTAATATTATGAACAGCAGCTACGCTAATTCCTTTCTACTTGTTTCCCTTCTTCTACCCATCCCGAGGCACACAGAGATTGTGCCAGCTCCAGTAGACAGAGGCCAACCCTTACGAGGGTCCTGAGGCATCCAGAGATGGACCAGCTCCAGCCGGTTTCTGCCTCGTGAGGATTTGGGCGTTTAAAGCACCGCTGCCGACCCTATGTGGACTTTGAGGAAGATAACAATCTACAAATCAATGTACACATAAAACGCTACATGACTATACATAAATGCAGAAAGGACATTGTTCTGTCACACTCTCCAGCGTCACCCAAATGAGAATGGGTTCCCTTTTGAGTCTGGTTCCTCTCAAGGTTTCTTCCTTATATCATCTAAGGGAGTTTTGCCTCGCCACAGTCGCCTCAGTCGCCTCAGGCTCGCTCACTAGGGAGAATTTTGTGTAACATCTAGGACTGTTGCATGTTTTGTTTGTTTGCATGTTTTCCTGTTTCTTATGTTCTGTAAAGCTGCTTTGAGACAATGTCCATTGTTAAAAGCGCTGTGCAAATAAAATTTAATTGAATTGAACTGAAATATTCAATAATAAATAAATAAAGCCTTCTGGTATTGGCCATGCTCACTTTGGGTTTAAATCAGAAAGCAGAGACAGATAAGAATATTTCTTTTATATTTAACAGATACAGATACATACACAAATCCAGACACAGATAGTGTTATTGCATTACATCCCCTCCCCAGATTACACCATTCTGATATCCATCAACCAGCGAAACAGTATTATGCCCTTCTCCTAATCACATTTCCTGTTTCTGTGATTTACGTAAATTGCAAAGATGTCCTTTTCAAACATACAATGTAATGTTTTCAGACCTGTCTATATTTTTGCAATTCCATTTCTCCCTTTCTTCCCTGCCTTTTTGTGTCATCCCTTCTCTATAGCCACTTCTCTACGTGCATAGATCAGGCTAGAATATCTCCCTCGTTCTTTTTATTACTCAAGCTCTGTCTCATTCTATTTTCATGCCCAGTTGCATTCTTTTGTCAATATGCCATGCATACATTTGGTTCTAAGCATACTTTGATAGGTCCCGTTGTTATCATCTTAGAATCTCACAGATTCAGCGCATACTGACACTCACCCACTCATTCACAAACACACATGCACACACACACACACACACACACACACACACACACACACACACACACACACACACAGCTAAAATACAGAAGCTCACACAGTGTTGGCCATCTGAGCCATCTGCCAGCCAGATGGAGAATAGCTAAATGCAGACAATCTCAGTGCTGTTTATCGCTTTTCAATTATATAATTCCAAGCTTCAGTCAAGCAACTGTAATTATCCACGCTGCATGTCTTTCATGCCCTAACGCATGACCTTGACTCCATTAACAAGACCTTAGGATGACATTGGAACGGACTACTGATTTAAATTATGTACTCAAACTTCATTTGTGAAGAATAATGTGATTTGATGATGATAATATGATCACATATTATTCCTTCTTCGAGCTGACAGGAAGGCTGCTGAGGACTACTATAGACTCAGATTCCTGTTCTTGGAGTGGAACTCAATGTGGTGTTCTGCTGTTGTAGCCCATCATCCTCAAAGTTTGACATGTTATGTATTCTGAGATGCTTTTCTGCTCACCACGGTTGTAAAGAGTGGTTATTTGAGTTGCCATAGCCTTTCTGTCAGCTTGAATCAGTCAGGTCAACTGACTTTGCTCATCAACAAGGTGTTTCCTTCTGTAGAACTGCTACACCTGGGTGGTTTTTGTTTTTTGCACCATTCTGTGTAAACTCTAGAGACCATTGTGTGTGAAATCCCAGAAGAGCAGCAGATTTACCAAATATACAAAACGAATCATTTGGCGCTATCAGCCATGCTATGGTCAAAGCCAATGAAATCACATTTTTTACCCATTCTGATGCTTGATGTAAACATTAACTGAAGCCCTTGACCTCTGCATTCTATGCATTGCACTGCTGCCACATGATTGGCTGATTGAATAATTGCATAAATGAGCAGGTGTACAGGTGTTGCTAATAAACTCGTCACTGAGTGTATTAATGGTTTCTGAGATGTGGGTCCAGCATGTCATTGGAAACAAAATGAATGGCATCGTATTTGATTTATAGTTTAATGCACATATGTACAAGCCACATATATTGCAGTCTGTGTGCACTACTCTATTTAATATCAGCCTTGGATACCGAGTGGTGCCACTGTAGACAAATGTGCAGAGAAGAAGATCTGTGTTGGTGCACGACGCTTCCAAACATCAATTAGAGCAGCTTTATGCAAAACCTTTACTGCACAATTGGAGCAGTTTGAGTCATGCTGTCAGCAATTACAGAGCCAGATAAACCAAAGGCAGATCAGGTAAGTGGATTTTAAAGGCACTTTCAAACCTTTTAGTCAATTTGTCAAGAAGCGAGATTGATCACGTGGTGTGTTTGCCATTCGGTTTGAGTTGATTTCGAAAAGGTGAACAGACTTTTACCAGGTATGCATAGAAATCACATAAAACATATTTTGCACATCACATCCAGTGTTTATTTTCTCTTTTTGTGTGTCCAAGTCTTCAGAACACATGGCATTTCTGTAGCACTACAGCTTGAGGCTCAGTTTGTGTCTCATAGCTCAGTTTAGCAGCTCGCTTGTACAAAAGAAAATGCTGCCAGCATTGATTAAAATGGCTAAATAAGGGTTTAATTCATGTTTTGAAAACATCTCTAAGCTCTGGATTCATAGGTTTTGGCAGATTTTAGTCTTAGTCAAAATCTGTAATAGTTTTATCCATATTTCAGTTTCCAAAATGCATTAAATTCCTTAAATTGAGCACCAGATCTCTTTACAAATGCACGTTACAATCAAAGTCATCCTAAAACCTTTTCCCTCATGTAGACTGGCAAAATGAAGTGAAGTGAAGTGAAGTGAAGTGACTTTGTGGCCAAGTGTGGTGACCCATACTTGGAATTTGTGCTCTGCA
>CM074959.1:19579464-19610258 GCA_037577455.1 Pangasius macronema | reverse complement strand
GCAGAAGATAGGGATAGGTGGAGAGTGATGATTCGCTGTGGCGACCCCTGAAGGGAAAAGCCAAAAGAAGAAGAAGAGGGTGGAAATGCATTGTTAATGATTGCGGTCAGAGGAGAATGACAAGTCTGGTTCAAGCTGACAGGAAGGCTACGGTAACTCAAATAACCACTTGTTACAACTGTGGTGAGCATAAAAACTTTGGACGGGCTACAACGAAGAATCTATAACAGGTTCCACTCCTGTCAGCCAAGAACAGGAACCTGAGGCTACAGCAGGCATAGGCTCACTGAAACTGGACAGGTGAAGATTTGCAAAATGTTTCCTGGTCTTTTTCAATCTTCAAGTGTCCAGTTCCGGTGAGTCTGTGCGTATATTAAATAATGTGGACGGTGAATATATATGCAAACGAGACAGACAGATGGTTGTTGAGCTGCACAAGTAAAATTATGGATATAAAATACTGTTAAGCATAAACAGCACAATAAAAAACTGCTAATAATAATCTTAAAAAAAGTTTGAAAAGTTTGGAACAGTTAAACAATTTGCCAAGAATTGGACCCATGAGAACACTGTCCTTCAGCACAGTGGGGAGAGAAACTGCTGGAGAGAAACTGAAGGGAAAACTTTTCAAAGCTCACAGCTTCCCAGTTTATTTGACCCTTGGGATTGTCAAGTTTTAAAATAAACCATTTTACACCACTTGCATTAAAACAAAGATGTTTGTAAGGGGGTGTAAGGAAGAAACTTTTCCTACGAGTGACTCACAAAATGCAATGCTAAACGTGAAACTTTGTTGTGGTACTCTATACAAAGAAAAACCTCCGTACCCACTAGGAACTAGGTCTCTGCCAGGAGATTACAACAAGACAGAAATCCAAAAACCCACCACAAAACCCACCAATGAAGTGTATGCCAATGGTCATCTCAGTATCTAGAGTGAACTCTTTGGTTCCTATGGTCTGAATTGAAAATGCACTTAAAATAGAAAGGAATCTAAAATGTTCTGCCTGGAGGAGGCCTCAACCAATTAAAGTGTGGGTGCCAATAATTTTGAAAACAGTACTTTTAAAATTGTATTACTGCTGAAAACTTGTGTTATTATTTTTATACATACATTTTGCTTATTAAGTGTGTTACTATAGTCTCTGTCATAACAACTATCTTTCAGTTATGGACATTTAAGATGGGAAGGGTGCCAAAAGTAGCTTTCGTATCCAACACAAGTTGATCTTGTGTTACAAGTGAGGACACTGAGGGAGCAAGACACTAAAACTCAAATCATAGTTCTTAGCTGCATGGCCCTCTCTATGGCCCACTTAAGCACTGAGAACTCTATTACTGAGATTATCACGCTGCTTCATTTTAACAGTATGTAAACGGTGGAGCATATTGTCACTGATGGCTACCAATTTTGCCACCATTATCAATTTAAAATTCAACTCAGTGGGCTCCAAGCTATCACCGGCAACACAAGGGAGTTTATTTCTCCTTTTTACATTATAAACCCAAATTACCACATATGGAGGGCATTTAAACGCAATGACCTTCTTTACTTTGCATCTACCTTTTTACATTCTAACCCCAAATTACCACCAACAGAGGCAATTAAGCACAACATCCTTCCTTCCTTCCTTCATTCAATGCCTCCCATCTTGTTTGCTTTCTTGCAATCTAGTTTTCCTTCCTTCTCTCCATCCTTCCAACTTATCTATCTTATTTACAATCTAAACCCAAGTCACCACCTACAGAGGCATTTAAACACAATATCACTCCTTTCTTCCTTCAAGGCTTCCTTCTTTCCTGTCCAAACAACATTTAAACGCAATCCTTCTTCCTATGTAGCTTTGTACATTCTAAACCTAAATCACCACCTACAGAGGCATGTAGACACAATATCCCTCCTTCCTTCCTACATTCTTTTCCTCCTGCCTTCCCAGTTTCCTTCCAATCTATCTATCTATCTATCTATCTATCTATCTATCTATCTATCTATCTATCTATCTATCTATCTATCTATCTATCACCACCTACAAAGGGCATTTAAACACAATATCCTTCCTTCCTTCCTTCCTTCCTTCCTTCCTTCCTCCCTCCCTCCCTCCCTCCCTCCCTTCCTTCCTTCCATCCTTCCTATCTTGTTTGCTATTTAGTTTTCCTTCATTTCTTTCTTCCTTCCCTTCTTCCCTATCTAGATTTTTACAATCTACACCCAAATCATCATTTACAGAGGAATTGTAAACACAATATCCCTCCTTCCTTCCTCCTCTCTTTCCTTCCTTCCTATCTACCTTTTTACATTCTACTCCCAAATCCCCAACTACATAGAGCAATTACACACACGGTCCCTCCTCCTCTCCTTCCTGCTTTCCTTCCACACTATCTATCTATCTATCTATCTATCTATCTATCTATCTATCTATCTATCTATCTATCTATCTATCTGTCTGTCTGTCNCATACAGGATATTGTGTTTAAATGCTAACAGAGGGCACACAATGTCTTTTCTCCATCTATAGAAGGAATTTAAAGACAATATCCTTCCTTCCTTCCTTCCTTCCTTCCTCCCTCCCTCCCTCCCTCCCTTCCATCCATCCATCCATCCATCCATCCATCCATCCATCCATCCATCGACTTTATACTCTAGATTCAGGATTCCAATCAAAGTGGATATCCAGAACAGCAAAACAATCATGGGAAAGATCACAGGAACCAAGATATATCATATAGCTGTCTTTGTATGTACAATACCTTGCAAAAGTGTTAGGCTCATGCAAAGAAATGCTGTACAGAAAAGACAGCTTCAAAAATCTTTAAACAAAATTTAGTAGTCTCAGGTACAGTGTGTGCGGTTTTATAAGGGAAAGAGCTGTAAATTTTACTGAGCACCTTCAGGAACCAGCCACAGTTCTTCTGGAGACATTGACTGTCGCACTCGCTTCTTATTTTTGCAGCAAAACCCAGCAGCCTTCATTATGTCTTTTGTCTGAAAAGTCCTCTCTTACATCATATGCTGCTTTCTTTACTTACATACAAAATCTAATCTAAGATTGGGAATCTAAAATGTTTTTGTACTGACACGATAAGGTAGAAGACATGAAATAAAAATCATTTTAAAGTTCGTACTAAAAACAGAGTGCCTTTAGAGACTTTTGAACAGTACTGTATATCTAGTGCAAATCCTACAAACCCAGACTACATCACATCAGGGCACACATCCTCAGTGTGATACATGTGCATACACCTTTCCATTCTGAGAGAGATATACATAAAGTGTATACATACATATAGTGACATATACAGCGATTCTTAGAAAAAGATGACCTAAACTCAGCTCTCCTGCAAACACTGTGTTCTGACAGATCTATCACGACACCTGTGACTCACGCTGTGACGATTCAAACCTGTGTATCCTGGCAGTAAGCTCCACATTTGCAGTCAGCGAGCCACACTGGAAGCTCTTTATTGCTTGTATTAATCTCGCAAATTAATTTTGTGTTAGCTCTAAGGAACATTCTGCAATTTCCCTTTGATTAAAAGCCCCAGCATTTTTGGAATATATGACTTTAATCTTGGAAAGTTAAAAAAAAAAAAAAAAAAAGGTATACAGGATATTTTACAAGAAAGAATGGAGGAAAGAATAAAACCTGAAAACAGAGCAATGCAGCTTTTGAAAGACTTGATGAATACAGAAATAAATTCACGTAAAATCACCCAAAGTAAATATAATGGAATCCACTGATCCACTGATGTGACAGTGTGTGTGTGCGTCTGTGTGTGTGTGTGTGTATGCGTGTGTGTTTAATATTAAAATATCAAAAGCCTGCAGCATTTATTTCATGGTGAGTTGTGAGTTTAATTCTAACAGAATAATCAAAGAGAAATCAAATGAAACTGCGAAAAGTATGGTAGATACCAAGCAAGGAATACCAAAAAAAAACAAACCTCCACCTTAATGTACATTATAAGAGATATTCAGGCTTTTTAATATGCTGTCCCTGTTTTTTTTTTCTTTAATTTATTTTAATGAGTCACGTACCTGTGGTGGATGGATGTCAGTGCTTGAGTCATTAACTTAAAAAAAAAGAATTACAGGAAATTGTGCATGAAACTCAGTATAATTATTTGCGCAAAAATGCCAAAATATTCATTTAACCTCTGAGCCTATATACAGCAGAAGGGGCTCAGGTCCCTCACCAACACTCAATAATAAATTAGCTGGCTCTCAGCCTCAGGGCTTTGTTGCAAGTAATTTAATTCTTACTATTTTGGATGATATTCCACTTGCTAAATGAATGAGTGTTAAGGGGATATTTGTCTCCAAAACTAAAAATACAGTGGTGCACTGTTAAAAAGTTGATTCAACTGGACAAAAACAAGTCGTTAAAATGACTGACACACTTCATTCAGACGCCGATTACCTGAATTCAGTCATCACCAGTCATGTACTTAGACAGCTACCTTTGCATAACTCAGGTTGTATATTTTGAACACTTTTAGTGGGAATTTAACAAGATGGAGCATACTACGAGGTAATATAAATGCTGAAAAATGGTGTGCTGAATGCTGGGCATGGTTTGCACTCAGGGACTAGAACCTTTTTTTTTTCCCCTTAATAACTGACGTACAAAGCAAGAACACTGCTTTCACAGCCAAAAGTACAGGATGAGATTATAGATTTTAAAATACGCTGCTTGTTCCTAGTCCCAATGAATTCCATTTCAATTCCAGTTTGTGACAATACAAAATTAAGGAAAGTGCAAAGGGGCAGGGGTGAATACTTATGCAAGTATGTATATGCAAGCCCAAAGAAAGAAAGGTAGAATACCCCGAATACTCAAGCACACACACACTTTCCTTGATTTTGTACTGTCACAACCTGGAATTGAAATGGAATTCATTGCGACTTGATTTACACAACATGTCTAACAGGTATTGGTTGCACAAGCATTCACCCCATCTTTGGCAGCAATTCCAGCTGAAAGCCTTCTAGGATATGTCTCTTTCAGCTTTGCACATCTGGATCCTGATATTTGTGCCTGTTCTTCTTGGCAAAATTGTTCAAGCGCTGTCAGATTGAATGGAGAATGAAACCGAACACCAATTTTCAAGTCTTCCCACAGATTCTCAATCGGAGTCTCAAGTCTCCTAGAAGGTGGTGGAGCCATCAGGTGCCATTTTGGATTTTTGTTGCACTGCTAATGCATCGCTTTTCAATTGTGTGAGGTTATCACGTCATGTTGTTTGATTTGAGGCACTACAGGTTTCTGAGTAGTTAAGTGCATAGTGTATAGTCTAAAAATATACTGTAGAGCACATTGGTGAATCAAGACTATAACCATTGTCTCATGGTACTTCCTGTTCTACTTCTCATCTTACGCTGTTTCCATACACATTCTATACACAGAAACGCACAAATTATACAATGATGTACAGCATGTATGCATATTTCTAAACAAATTGTTATGTTCTGACATCTTGTCAATAAAATGAAAATGATTAAAATTTGAAAGGACACTATGCTTCACTACGACATTCAAAGTATGAGTTGTACTTTAGTATGTATAACCCCCTACATGCACACACACAGCTCTCTATTACCAATCCACTGGAAAATGGAGCAGCTATATGCTGCACCCTGCTGCTTACCGAAAGGTGAGACTATACTTGCTATGGAAGTTTGCAGAGACAGAGAAGGATGCCTCGTCTAAACATTTTATTTTTTACGCATCACACGTTCAGTACATGTCTCATTTGTGTTGTGTTCCTGTCACGTGTTGGCGATTTTATTAAAGTGAATGCAACATGCCTATTTCTGCCGCTAATATGCACACCATGCTTGATGCACAGCAGGCTTCATGGTTATGGGCAGATCATTTGGGAGCTGGACTGAATAATGTCGGGATGTGTTGACAGACAGATGAAAAGGTGAAAAGCCTGTCAAGCTGTGAATGGCCACCCGTTCCGTGGCTTTTGTGTGCGTTCTGTGTGTGATGATTATAGCCACGGCTGCAGCCTCCTCACAAAAGGGGTGAAGTGCGAATGGACAGTTTTCCTGGCAGCCCATCTCCTCCCCTTTAAACACAGAGTCCACAGCTGCCTCAGCTAAACTCTGCATTTCAGCCTCTCCTGATTCTGCCCCCATCTAAACTGAGCTCATGAAAACATGTTTATTTAAGACCAGAATGTGAGCAGCTACTTTATTGCCAATCATGTGGCAGCAGCGCAATGAATACAATCATGCAGATACAGATCAAGGGCCTCAGTCTCCTACCCTTTGAAACACAGTCTACAGCTGTTCTTGGCTGACAGGATGGGAACCCAATGTGGTCTTCTGCTCTTGTAGCCAATCTGCCTCAAGCTTATGTTTTCGGAGGTGCTTTTCTGCTCACCACGGTTGTCCAGAGTGGTTATTTGAGTGACCATAGCCTTCCTGGCAGCTCAAACCCACATGACCATTGTTCTCGTATCTCTCTCATCAACAACGTTTCCATCTGCAAGAACTACTGCTCACTGCATGTTATTTTTTTTGTTTGTTTTTCACACCATTCTGTGTGAAAATCCCAGGAGCTCATCTGGTTTTGAAATACTCAAACCAGCCCAACTGGCACCAACAGTTAAAGTAACTGAGTTCACAGGTTTTTCCCCCATTATGATGTTTGATGTGAACATGAACTGAAGCTCTTGGTGCATGCTGTTACATTATTGGCTGATTGGATACTTGTAAGAATGTGTAAATGCACAAGTAGATAAGACACATAGAGAATTAGTTGGTAATCCCACTTTCTTATTGGGTGCCATCAGCAAGTTCACATTACAAGCTTCTTTGCACAATTCTGATTTTATGCTCAGATATGGCTCATATTCACCTATAGCTGTCTATCTAAATGTGCCATAGGGGTACTTTAATTTCTTGTGCAATTGTTTCACTACACTATTTGGTATAGAGAAGCCTTCATTTGTCACATATACATTACAGCACAGTGAAATTCTTTTCTTCGCATATCCCAGCTTGTTAGGAAGCTGGGGTCAAAGCACAGGGTCAGGCATGATACGTCACCCCTGGAGCAGAGAGGGTTAAGGTCCTTACAGTGGCAGCTTGGCAGTGCTGGGGCTTGAGCTCCTGACCTTCTGACAAGTAACCCAGAGCCTTAGCTACCACAGTTGAGCCCCCACTGCCCTATGAACTACCCTATGTATGAAGAACTCAGTAGGTTCCTCCCGGTTTTGCTTGAACAGCTTCCCCATATATTGAACAAATCACCCATTTCACCATCCTTCCACTGAATATAGTTACTGCCATTGATGTAAAAAAAAAGTGTTGAGGTGCATCTTTGCTAGCTAGCTAAGTATATCACTAGAAACATGCATGAACTAACATGAGGTAGGTAGCTATCTAACAACCGAGCCAGCTACTAAAACCCCAACGGCGTCCGGCTATAATTTAGAACATTTTCAGATTAACTGTATCAATTGTAGACATTTAAAAAAAATCATTTGTAAAATAATTACTCAAGTAGTTTTTCACTTATTTACTCGTAATTGAGTTATTTTCTTGCTCTTTACTTTTACTCAAGAAAATTGTTACTAGTGTAGCAGTACTTTTAGTCAAGCCAGTGTGTTTTGTACTCTTTCTAGCACTGCCAGAACCCTGGAGCTGTGACCTGGTGAGGCTACCCTTTATCTATTTTCAGTTTTGAAGAAAAAAAGGAGCAGGATATAGTGTGATAGAACTGCCCAAAATTAAACAGGATGAAACAGGATTAAAAATGTAGCTTCATAATCTTGAACTAAATCCAAGTATGGAAGAGTTTATGGAGCACTATAAGCAGCCCCCGTGACAGCATTCGCACCAACCAGCTGGCCCCAGGGCAGCAGTGCACCATGGGATTTGGTGTGAATAAACTAGAGTCATACATCACTGAGAAGAAGGCTGCAGGAGAGAAGTGCGGGCCAAAAACTCTGGGGTTAAACAATGTAATTTGGATCGTGTACGCACAATTTATTTCAAGTGTCAAAAGTAGTCTCAACTTGTACTTATTTGAATACAAAAAGAGGAATGAACAATAACAAAATAATGTACTTCTGTTTTCTGGACTGGTGTTCTGCTAATCCTGCTGGTGGGTAAGGAGCACACCGAGTTAGTTGGTGGAGTGCCAGGCTACATCTGTAAAGAGTCCAAGTGGCTAAATGGGCTAATTCTTCATGATGACTTCTTAAAATATTGAACAGAAATATACAGAGATCATACGGGAAGAACAGCTGGAGTGAGTTCGTCGTGCATTATTTGCCATGGGCTGGTGGAGACTGAAGCCGTGATCAACATAATAAACAGCAAGAGGGGAAAAAGTATGCTAATTGTGATTAGTATGATCTACCAACTAACGCTTTTATAGGAATATAATCAATGATATCAAAGTGGGTTACCATTACCACCACAAAGTTGATTATTGACCAATAAAAGGCATGCATTTTATTCTTCTTACACCACAGCAGTTTTCCAAAGATTACACATTTTCATTTATTCAATAGCTTTTTATCCATTTAGAGTTACATTTAACATTGTGGAAAGCTCGCAAAACAAGTTAGTTCCTAATATGTTAACAGCTATAAACATATGCTCTCTCACTACCCTGTCTTTCTTTCTCACTCCTGTAGTTTATAAGGGATAAAAACCACAGCTTGTCATGTTACTGAGAAACCAGAAAGCCCTCTTTCCTAAAGATTTTCCTGTGGTCTGACTGTTAAAGCACTGACACCGGAGACTCCTTCTGAGTCTTCCTAAACATCTAATACAAAACACTACCATATTACCATTTTACCGTTTATTGGTGTATCTGCTATACAAGTCCCTGTGTAAGTTGTCACTTTAGAAACGATTACATAGAGCACATTAATATACAAATATTGGATTTGAATTAGAGCCAGTACTACTACCACCAGAGGTGCTGTTATAGAAAACCTAATCACCTTCAGACCAAATCAGACTGGAGCACTTTGAGTAATTTCAGAGAAAGGTATAAGAATAAACTACATTGCCACATTGCCATCAGGGATGTTATAGAGTTTAAACACACATGAACAATTTTAACACACTTTTATAAAATATCAAGTAGCATTTGGTTAGTCACCTTCTTGGCTAGTTTATATTGTGGGAATTAAAAAAAAAATGGTTCAAAGAAGGCTAGGAATTAAGATTCCCAAAATAGCATTTCTGTATTGTTCACAAAACAACTGCTTTAATAATTGTTTTGCTTAACAATGTTAACAGAATGTTGCTTCCACAACCTAAAAAATATGAATATTATGGGAACTTAATGCTCACATTAACATTACCAAACCTAAAAATGTTGAAGCAGCGTTGTAGGAGCTGTCTTGACCTTGGGGACAGGTGGATGTTAACTTGAGTAAAGTCGTTATTAAATAATCCTAATCACAAGGCAGAAACATAGTCAGTAAAAACGGCAAGGTCAAATCCATGAGAAAGCACAGCAATAACGGAAATGCGAAACAGAACATAGCAAAGAAAAAAAAAAACCCCAAACAAACCAGAAATAACTGTCAGAACTGACAAAAACTAACTGCTTAAATATACTGAGTAATGAGTGAAAACAGGAAACAGGTGTACACATAAGGGAATAAACCAATGAGAGTCAGGGGTGGAGTTAGGACCAGGAAGCAAAAGTGCATATCAAAATAAAAGTGAATTCAAAACAATTGAGCAAGTGAGGTCACGTAAAAACATGGGCATTTAAAATATTATTGGAGGTAAAAAAAATTCCTAGATTTGTAGTATTTTAGTCATTTGTACAAATAACAAATTGTTAGCTGGGATGAAACGCAATCAACTTTATTATTTGCGTTTAGTAACATAAGTGATAACAGAAGCTAACTTGTTTCATGGACATTCCACAATATTAAATATAGCTATAAACAGATCATTAATTAAAAACTGTAATCATTGGAAAATTGCCGTGGTAGCTATAAAAGGAATAATGCACATATACTTCAGACGTCCTGTGTGGTTTAGGGTTTACCCATCATTAATACATCCCTACTCATCATACACTGCACTACAGCTTCCGTCTATGGAACTTAGCAGAACTTGTCATTCTGAAAATGGACATCATAACTCAGCATCTGAAACTGAATATACACCAATATCTATAACCATTTTTTTTTGTTTCAAGATATTGGCATATCTTCATTATCATGGTGGCCCCGTCTTGCAGGTTGTCAGTGCTGAGGTTTAGAAAGTGGGAGGAAATCTCCTGCAGTTTAGAGGATTAAGGGCTACAAAGTGCCCGCCAGAAGAAAAACGAGGGCCAGCCAGTGGAGTGATACAAGTGAATTAAGAGATTAAGATGGTTTATAAAGACAGATTACAAAGCTATAGGGGTTTCTGAATGGGAAAGACAAACCCTGAGATGGGATAATTCCCTTGTACTTTTCTCTCATGGATAGGCTATTATTTCACATCGCACTCTCTCGCTCATGAATCGATTAGTAATGGACACCCAGACTGAGACTTTGGCCTCAAAGAGGGCTGAGAGATTGAATGCGAAATAGAGACGACAGATCGAGATAGAGAAAGATAGACAGGGTGAACAGAATCAGTTTTGTGGTACTGTTACACTATCTATGTGTCTCCGAGTCTCTGATTGCTCCTGTTCCTGTGTAGACTACACATCCAACATGGCTGTGAGGAGAGATTTACGGACATCATCCCAGCACAACAAATGGGATGTGTACAAGGCAGCTGGCTGACATATGAGAATAATTTTGAGTGGAGAATTTTGATACACATGGTGTTTTTTTTATGTTTCACCCCATACTGAGTGTTTGTATGGGGTTATTTTGTATACATTATAGGAAGAATCCCAGTTCAGCTAATGTGGTACCAAAGAGAACATGTAGCCAAAAGTTGAAAAAAAAAAGCTTTCCACTATAATACCAAATGAAATATGTAATTAAGTTGTTGGATATGGGAATGATCATGTGATATTATACATATTAAATGCATGTCTAACTAGATGTCTTCTAACAAAATACAGAACAAAAGTCTTTTTTTTTGCTACCTAGGACAAAGAAAATGTCATGTCATCCATCAGATATATCAATTTATCTACCCTCTCTCGTCTAAAACAACATTAACAACGAAAATAAAATAAACAGAGAAATACGTGGTCATTTTGCCTGCACCAAATTAAAAACAAGTCTCGGAGTCAAAAGTGGTAACACAAAGTACTACTACAAAACAAAATATAATCACTTTCAATAGCCATATTTATATCCATGAACGAACCACCAGTGGTTATGCATTAAAACATAACTCTAATTCAGTCATATTAGCTGCTTTGGAATTTGATGTAGCTGGACCTTCGCAAATTTTAGTTCAATATCTCTAGGTAGAATATGTAAGTAGTAAATAGGAAGTTACTTGAGATTTAGTCTAATTGGCTGTGCTTTCTGGATGGGAGGGATGGAATATTCTCTCTCTCGTGTCAATCACAGCACACTAGCCAATTGTGAGTATTTGTGAGCTCATGTATGTGGAAGAGGGTAGATAGCGCTTTCCTCTGAGTGTGTTACGCTACTCTGTGAGGCAGCAGCTTCACACGTCTTGAAGGAAGCACGTGTTTGTGTTCAACCTGTCTCATTGGTAGCTGTTGTATGATAGGTGGGTGGGAATTAATCCAGACCGAATTAGAGAGAAAACAGGGGAAAATAATCTAAAAATATAAATAAATAAACTACAACTGATACAGGCAACAAGAGACCTGCTAGCATGAACGTTCTGGGTGTGGAGAAGTATGTAGAAGAAAACCCCCAAAATAATATAACTAAATAAATAATAGAACCTCTGAAAAGTACCAACATTGGAAAACAAGCCTTAGGAACAAATGAACTGGAAATGAGAGCACATAGTAGGAGGGGTAGATAGAAAGTGCTGTCCGCTGCAAAGTCTCCAAACAAAGGCCGAGTGCAAGAAGAGTTCCTCCAGCCTCCTTCCCTTCTCAGAAGAACCAGTAAGCACTTTTTCCCTCACTTGAAAAGCTTGCAAGAACTCAACCCATCAGCCCTTTTTTTCCCCCACGCAAAAAAAAGGAGATCCAGGTAAAGCGAAGCTCGCGCACAGGATTTCTCCTCCATTTCCTTCCCGTGTCAATCTTGCTCTCAGGACTTTTGTGTTTCTCAGTCTCTGTTTTTATCATGTTTTTCTTCACTGTATATCCACCTATATGGGTCGCTCTCTTTTTCTCTCTCTTTAGAGCTTCATCTCTCTAAATCCCTTCCTCCTTCTGAACCGCCTGTATAATGCCTGGCTGTCAGAACCCATTATACAGGCAGAGTTCAGAAAGATAACTCACTAAGATCACGACATGTCCTTTAAACCCGCCGTTGCGTCTCACGTCACGTTTTATTTTGCTGTAAAAAAAAAAAGAGGGACAAAGATATTGCTTCCACGTGAACTGTCCCAGTTTGTGCCACTAATAGACTGGTTATGTTCATTGTTTCAGTAATTGGAATACCTATTGTGTTAGATTAAATAAAATCCTTAATTCCTCATTAAATGCGCTTTTTTGACAATAGGATGTGATTTATAATGAGCACTAACAAATAGCCATGTTTATGGAACAAAAGATGAACGTGGTTTAATGATAAAAAAAAAAAGGCACTCACAAAGCTGCAGACATCCTCGGATGAAGGCAAGGGCACACGCCCACACATGCACACACATACACACACACATACACACACACATCACTGGTTGAATGGCAGAGCTATTCATGCAACCGGAGTCCCCCACTGTGAGCAGCACTCTCAGAGGGAACTTGAACTGAGACACAAATTACATTTTCTGCACAATTAAAGCAGCGGCAGGGCTAAGTGTGGAGAGAGTGGCCTGCGCCCCTGCAGGCCCTGCTGCTCAGCATAATGGCCATGTGATGAAGATGGCCCCCAGTTAATTAGCTCCTGAAAATACTCATTCTCGCCTCAGCACCACTGACGGAAAAGCGGTAACCTTGTGCGTGCAGACAGGCAGCTCTCGTCAGACCTGGTGCGACAGCCCGCAGACCCGGTTACACCGTCCTTTCCACTGAGTGCCAGGTTCATGTTCCATTAATTAGCGAGTAATTAACGTTCATTAGTGTCTCTCCTAAAAGAGGAACAAACATATAAACAAGGTGAAAATGAACAAGGGTGTTCTGTGTTGAAAATATTCGACGTAGCAATATATTAGAGACATAAACAAATATGAATACGTTATTCAGAATAAACAGATAATGGAATATAAAGGAATACAAATACAGATGCAAATGGGAGGTGCACTATTCATTGCCAGAGAGATGCACATCTGGTTGAGTCTAGAGATGTGCATTGGGACTGCGATCATTTTGCCACACAACAACAACAATAAAAAAAAAAAAAAGCAGGGGGAACAGGATGTTTTTATTTCATACACCACAAAAAAGACCACTTTTCTTAATGTAAATGTGATACAACCTTAGTAACTGCCTGGTCAGGGTTTTGGTGGTTTAAATTAGATTACTATTTTGTTTATATTTTGGGAATTAAAACCAACTAAAGTTGCTATTAGTAAAGGAATTAACTGCATGAGAAGGATTTAAAAAAATCTGTAGTTGAAACTAGTTATGAACTTGAGTGATGTAGCTGTGGTTGAGGAACTGTCAGAGCCAGACGTCACACACCTCTGACACTGCTGATATTTCTACTTCCTGGGTATTTCCAGGGTTTTCTGGAGGCAGTAGGGTTCATAGTGGTAGAGTTCTTATTTCATTTAATTTAATTAAAATAAAAAAAGGCTACACCTACTTCAGGTTTAAATCATGGATATTTGTAGCACTAAACAGATACAGATATTGGTTTCTAAGGTTTTAATTGAACTTAGATTAACTTCTAAGGTTTTAATTTGACCTGAATGAAACCTTCCCTAGCAGCACTAGGCTTCATTCTGTAATGTCTAACAATACTGGAGACATGTGTTAAGAGGGAGTTTAGTCCATTCATTCACAGAAAACTTTTTTCAAAAAGGCTCTGTGTTAATTTGGAGGTATTATTTACTCATTTATTTATTTGAAGTATTGTCAATGTTCATGATGCCATCAATCTTCACAAAAGCTCCTACACCACCTCCAAAGTATCAATGATCCACCAGCATATTTTACAAAGTAAAGCTGATTGTGGTTAATGGTAATATATAACTGTATGTATTTTTAAATGCATTAACAGAGTTGTGCAGGTGAACAACATGTCGCTTTGGTTTTAAAAGATGTTTGGTGACATCCAAGATCCATGGCGATGGATGACAGATTTGACACTTTATTTAGTTTGCATGCTCTTTAGGGATGTCACTGATTTTGCCACATATATAAATAAAATTGTAAGAGTTGCACTCAGTTACTAAGTTGTGTGTTTACTGTATGTAATCATTTTGCCCATTCTTGCAGGTGCCAATAATTATGGAATTGACAGATCTGACACTTTGTAGCATGGACGTAAACACAATAAAAGTTGTGACTACATAAATATTCACCCCCAATGCTGCGAAACCCCACAATTATTTCTGGTGCAATCAGAAATCACCATCAGAAGTCACATGACTGGTTAAATTTGATGCTTTTTTTTAAATACTATTGTATGTAAAGAATTTTGAAGCTACTGTATCTTTAATATTATGGGCTATTTTGTGTAGATTAATAACCTAAGGCATAATCCTCATTAAATCAGTTCCAGGTTATACCACTACAAAATGCAGAAAAGTTCAAAGCGGGGTGTGAATAATTATGCAGGGCGCTGTGTTCCACTTTTAATTCTCTTCCGTCTCAGGTCTCAGGTGTTAAGGTGGAAGGAAAAGAAATTGGATATTAAAAGAAAGTCATTCAGAATAATGATCTGGATTACACGTCTGTAAAGAAAAAAAAAACCACACCAAAAGAGAAAAATTGGTATTTGTGCCAAATTTTTATAGAAGAGTCCTTTCTTATTTATAACTTCACTTATTTTTGCTGTTTTGAAATCCCTTTCATATTTGACCCACATATTTAAAGGTAGATGTATATTTAAGGGAACTACAAAAATCGCATCAAAAATGTTACCATTATATGGAATGGATTTTGTGAGAGAAAATGACTATTTTATCGAGTGTGATGAGAACAGAAACGTCTAAATAATCATGGACTGAAAGCTAGGCAGCCAAAATGGTTCTTCTACAACACCTTTATATTTACGAATGCAGTACATATACTACACAGCATGCCGATATTTCTATATAAAGTATAATTTTCTCTCTCTTTTTTTTAATCCCACTCATCTTGTTGGCTCACGCTTGACATTGGCCGATGGCTCCAGGCAATATTTTTGTCACTCAAATATTTTGGAAAATAATACTACCCACTTCTATTTTTCAAAATCTATTAGTGGTCTTTACAGCAGTGGTGAAAGCTTCGTGTCATCGCATGAGTGATTAAATACCATGCTGCTCTGTTATTTCCAAAATATTGACTAGACATAATGGTAGAAGGAGCTCCAGCCTTTTCATCTCTTCTTATCCACTTGAAGCCAATTTTCTCAGTCACTAGGCTTCACTTTAGTCATCTGAATGCCTCAGAGCTCCCTGGAAGAGAGCAAAATGACCTACCGCTGTTGTTCAAAAGCATTCGAACATAGTGCATGGAGTGTCCATAATGACTATCTGAATTTAGACAGCTAGAGAGATGTCACTCTGCCATATTGTCCTCCCAATCCCAAATTGTGCTTGACATCTACAAAGAGTGGGGAAAAAAATCTCAAACACAAAGTGTGCGCAACCTGTCTGTTTGGAGTTCTTATGGGCTGTCATTAGGAACAAAACTCATTTTCATGCATCTAGAATATATGAACAGCCATTCATATATATGGACAATATATGGATGGATGGACAAATTAGTAGCATGGGGTGGCTAAGACAAGCAGATTTCATGTCTGGGATTTTTTTCATGTCTGCCTTAGTTCCTACTGACTTTCACAAAACTCAAATTTACATTTGGTATGTACAGTATATGTAAGCGTAATGCACTTTATGGTGATGAGCTGCACCTCAATGCTGTATCTATAGCATGTCCTGCCTAATCCCACCTCCTGCTGCACTACACACATCGTCATGTGTGATCTGCTTATCGTAGAATGATTTTTACTAAGCAGATTGATTAGCATTCGTAGATGACTGCCGATCTCTTCAAAATCAGGAATACATATGTACATGGAAATACTGGCAAACCACCCAAAAAAAGCAGTGCAAAGCCATCATATACCTTGCTCTTGGACAACACCCTGCAGTCACCTCATGGTTAAACACGTCGAGAGAAAAGAAAGATGTTAGCCAGTCTCAAATAATACTTTTAGCCCAAAAGTTCTCCAACAACTTTTTGTTGGGGCCACAACCATGATGTGCTACTTTTCTAGAAGTGGTAATATAATGTAATATAATATAATGTGATAATGACCCTAGGCTACATGTGATAATGACCCTAGGCTACATATGATAATGACCCTAGGCTACATGCTTGTCCCATCTCCAGGAATCCAAATATACAGAATCCATCATTTCTGTTGTAATATATAATTTCAGTCCGTATTAAAACACTTAACTAGCTAACTAGCCTGGCATATTGTTATAACATTACATTAGCTACCACTGTTTTAGTTTAGACAGTTAAGTTTCTGGCCAAGCAAAACATGGGACTGGGCAGCGGACTGGAGTTTTCACTTCCCATGAGTTGGACACAAATTTATAATGGTGTAATAGGAAAAAAATCTAACATGGTCTTAGTTTTGGGAATTTGTGAATTTGTAATATTTCATATTACAAACAAACAAATATACATGTGTGTAAACCAACTCTGAATACAAGAACCTTTCCCCTTGTAAATTAAGGTAGCTTTTGGACTCTGAATATGTCCTTACATGTCCTTATCTTTTATCCCATTCTGGATTATCTGGCTTATATATTAAAGTCTACCTTCTGGGAAGCTGTCCTTTTTTACCTGCATGTCCACAATGTCCCTGAAGACCCTGTGAGTGTGTATGTATGAGTGCCATCCATCTTTACCCACCTCAAGTAAAACACAGATGGAGGCCGCTTTGTCTTACTTCTTACAGCGCTGTTGTCTTTTCTCTTTTTTTCCCCTCACCTTGATGTGTATGATGTATGGCTGATATTGTATGGAAAAGGTTTGCCATTCTTTATAGAAAAAGGACTGACAGTGTTCCCAAATATACGCGCAAAATTGCCTTTAGGTCTTCATATTCTACCTGCCTGTTATTGGCGCATTTCATTCAGTCCTCGTGAGGGAATTCCTGATTGCTTAGATGGTGGCCAGATATAGGAATGTCATATACTGTGACAGGATAGATATTTATATATTTATATGTATATGTACTCAGACAGCTTATGAGATTTGATGTCTAGAGGGGGAATGTACAGTATTTGGTAACCAGAGTGACATATATATGCAAAAAGACAGTCAGCCTGAGGATAGAACCGCATACTTTTATTGCACTGGCTTCATACATGTACAGAGAAGAACTGTGAAGTATGGATTCAGGAAATTGCAACGGCGTTCACGCACAATCCTGGAAAAAATGGCTCAACAGTGGCAGGGGGAGGAAACTGTTTATAAAGCTTTTAGTTGCAGAGTCTAAACTCAGTAAAAAGGATGAGATGGAGAAGGAGGGAACTGAGAAAATTGGATCAGAAAAGCTTCCCATCGTGTATAGGGTGAAGGGCAAAATGGAGCTGAGGAGATTCGGAATGCAGGAGATGGAGCAATATTTTCCAGTCTCATAGTGTGAAGAAAAAACAAAACAAAAAAAAAAATTTTTTTTTGAAATACATTGTTTCAGCCTCTAGCAAAGTGACCAAAACACACCAAATACTACAAGAATGATTATGACAATAATTCAAGAGCTTAAATATTGCTGCTGCCCACTTTGTGCTTGTTGTATTTATTTCAATGTACGTTTTACGATTCAATGCTAGATTCACTATGTATAGGAATATGTGTTAAATACTAAAACACATTTCATCTCACATCACCAAAGTAAATTACAGGAATAATTTTTTTTTATATATACGATAGTATTGATGTGAATATAAACCATGAAAGATAAGGCAATGTGTTAGCAACTGTCTTATTATGGTTGAAGCCAACAAATAAGTTTGCTCCCTTTGGGTTGTATCTAGAATTGAGCTACAGATATCGGTTTGAGCAAGGAGAAGTATTAAATCCAGCGCCAATGCCTTTACAGTTTGATCTAACCGTAATATACTAAGCTGAAATTTAGCTTTTGTGCTGTTTGAAAAACAATGGAATACCAATCAATGTCTGTATAAATAGATAAATATGACACTATTCATCAATTAATATTATTTAGTTTCTTCAAAGTCCCCAAAGGGTTTTTTTTTCCCCACAGGGAGGACAGCATCTTAATCTGATGTACTACTTATCTCGAGAGTCAAATTTATTATAGATAAAATTACAAACAACAGCATGTCAGCTGTAGGAGATTTACAGCTGTATTGTAGCAGATGAGTGCTTGGTCAGCTTATCCTTCAAACCATGTTTGACATGGACATTTTGTTTAAAGGACAGCACATCAAGTTAACAGAAACATTGGCATTATTTTAGTAATTCGACAAATCTACATATCAGATTAACTGCATGATAAAGTCGCCTACATCCTGCACATACATTATGATTTCATGACCTCATTTTTTTAAATCTTGTATCTTCATTAAATTGTGTAACTCCGGTTGCACAATATGAACAAATAAAATGCAAAATAGTAGTCGTGGCCTAATGGTCTGAGAGTTGGCCTTATAACCCGAAGGTGAACCTGAAGGTCGTGGGTTCGAGTCTCGGGTCCGGCAGGGATTGTAGGTGGGGGNTTGGCCACAAAGTCACTTCACTTCAATATGCTGGATCAAGTGCTATTCTATAAGCTGCTATTGTTCAATGAAACCAAATGAAGAATAAAAACAGGATTTTCTACTTCAGTCTGCATTTTCTATCCCTAATTTTCTTTTTGTCCTTAAATTTCTTTAAAGTTAAGTGCTTGTGTTTAAAGGCAGATGTCTGAGATGCTTCGACTAAAAAAACTGATAAAAATCTGAACAACCACGTACACGTAAGAGATAATTTATAATCTAAATTGTGAGCCCAGAAAACCATGAAATCGTCCACGAATTGAGACTTATGTGTTGTCAAAGGGGTACATTTATGACTACGTTAAAAATGTGGAATTCAGTGACATCGATGTTCAAGTTACTAAGATTAGCTCATCACACAATCTTTGCCTGGGATCACTTACTAAATGGGGTTTAATAATGTGCATAATCCCATTTCTTCTATTTAAATACAAAATGAAAACTTTATTACATTATAGTTTCTCATTATTATAATGTCATTATTTTCTCATAATGAGAATATTCATATTACACTTTTGGTAAAGTTGGTTACATATTACATATTCGCACCTTCCAAGTTAACAGCATGTAATGCAAATTTTCATTTAATGGGAGCCTGTGATGTTTTTTTTTAAATACCATATTCATTTTATATTTATATCGTGCTATGAATAGGTAAGTTATGCATTTCACTGCCTTCAGCATTGTAGATATTTTACAATTTTCCCAGTTTCCTCGATCTCTGAGATCCAAACTTATCATGACCATCATGAACATGAACAGCATACTCACTTACGTCATTTTACTCGTTATTTTGTTTCCTGCCCTAATTTACAATTTATTATATATCACTATATGTGAAATGTATCTGATTGCACTCGCAAATATTTGTTTTTACATGTGACAATGTGACTTGCCTCAAATCTTAAAAAAACCTGTGTAAGCTTGTATGTAAGCTGCAATCGGTCTGTTCCGTTAAGAAAGCAAGAATATTCTGGCAGTACTTTGGACAAACACAGCAGTAATTATTTAGCCGAATCCATATTTAGCCTCGGTCATTGGCCCTGCCACTCAGGGGCAACACTTTTAATTTCCCAGTGTGCATGGTGTCTCCAGTTACCGTGATGGATCTGGGCTCAAGTGAGTATGTCACCACACATCAATCTAGCCCTATAGAATACACATTGGGTCACACTCTGGGTCTCCTTTTCTCTTCTTTTTCTTCCCCCACCTCTCTCTCTCTCTCTCCCTCTCTCTCTCTCTCTCTCTCTCTCTCTCTCTCTCTCTCTCTCTCTCATTGCTTCCCTGCTGTTTCTGGCTCAGGATCAGCGATTTGTGCCTCCAAACTCAGCGCTATTTAAGGCCATTTAAAGTACGTCTCTGACCTCTGAAATAGACCTGCTTGAAAAATCAGCCACACTTTAGAGACACAATTTAGTGGAAATTATGAGACATGGAACTCCATTATGCAAATTGTGACGAAGAGTGGCCATGCAAATGCCAGCACGCACCTTTCCCCCCCATTCCTACTGCTCCTGAAACACACATATTTGCACTTGGTGTGTTTTTCAGAGCAGTATATTTTGACAGGGTGAAGTGTATGAGCAGAACAGGGACATAAGCGTGAGAGAGAGAGAGAGAGAGAGAGAGAGAGAGAGAGAATTGTTTTGAAAGGAGCAGAATGCATTCAGGCTAAGAGATTCCTTGCATCATCATAATTGTGCAAGTAAGTGTGTGTCGTAAACATGATAAATGTTCACTGGCTTTTAATATCCAAATAAATAAGTAATAATGTATCACCACGTTATATATAAAGCACAGATTTGCTCCTCGTGAACAATTACTGGTGTGAAAAGTGTTTATGGAGGATTTTAATTTTTAATTAGGGACACAATATAATAACAACAAGAACAAAAACAACAATAAATGTAATAATAATAATAATAATAATAATGTTCATGCTGTTATTATTTTAAAGAATCGTATATAATTATAGTATACATTCTTCTTCTTCTTTTTCTTCTCCTTCTTCTTTCTTTTTTTTCTTCTGGTTGGCTTATTTTATAATCTGAAATGATCTCTGCAGCCGTGCGCTCACAGCTGTTGTTTTGCTGTATGTCTGAATAAAGGCATTTGCCCGAGTGAATACATGAAGTTTAACACGAAACAAAGGTCTTAAAGCTTACTTGCTGGCTCATAAAGCATGCAGCATGCACCCAGTAAATGAATTAAAATTAATCAGAACCCTGTATTTAAATTAGTGGTGTAGATATATGAGTGTCTCGGGCCTTGCAGTGTTCTTAAGTGAATCCCATTGCTCACTCTTTCTCTCTCTCTTTCTTGTGCTCTTAATCATTCTGGCAGATAATAATGAACTCTTTTTAATTGTCAATAGATCTGCTTCTTAAGGAGCATTAATGAGGCCTTGAGAGTTGAGAGCAACATGTACGAATGCTAGTTTCTGACTGATCCGTGTTGCGATTTACAGTGTCAAAAGAAAACATCCGTGCCTCGAAATCTACCCAAAGCAAAAGACATAATTAATGATGTAATAGACATAGGTGACAAAACAAAATAATAATAGGTGTGTAAAACATGGTGGTCTACAAGGGGTTAACAGCAGGCATCTTGCTGCAACCATCATTGATCCCTGAAGACTAATTAAAGCACAGCTGGGTCTATTCAATTAATCTAACGAGAGCGAACTGCCTTGGCTTGAAATGCACTTGAAATATTTTTTATGGCTCTCTTACATACAGCCATATGCAGCAGAAGCCAATCAGCACAGCTGAACATGGACTGAGAAACAGAACAAGATATTTGAAGGGCAAACCTCGATTCCAAATAGTTGAGCACTACAAATATCCTTATAACGTTTTACCTTCCTTCCGTGTGGGCACGCTGTACTGGTCTGGGAAGTAAACATTTAAAATGTCGGTTTATTGTCGGTATAACCAAGTCTTAAAGTTTGAAAGGTTGAAAAATTGCATCTGAACTTTTCATTTGTCTCTTTAAAAATCCTTAAAAATCCTATTAAAGCCACAGAAGTTTCTGCTAACTCCTGCCAGTCTGAGCCAACAAAGGAGTCCATCCCCTTCCCGTTGATCCCATGACCTCCATCCAAGCCTCCCTCCAAAGACACGCTTGTCATGTGGAATTGGGTTACTTTTCAGTAAGCTCCCGGTGTGGCGCACGTGGTTGCAGGGTTCACGTGCACTCAAAGCGTATTTTTAACTTCTATGTCTGAAGCGTATTGTGTGTGGCACGGAAATGATTTCCACCTACAAATACTACACGATATAATGTATATAATGGAGGTGCTAAAATGTATGGGTTAGCCATAGCATTCATGATTGTTATGATCAAGTTTGAAAAACAAAATTACCCTGTGGAAAAGTCAATTCACTGAAAGGGAAAGGACATGCCTTTGCTTGTAGTTACTTTTGCTTTACATCAACTTTATCTAGGTGACTTCTGAATTCACATGAACTGGTTTAGTGAACAATACAAAAAATCTGTTCTGGTCTCTGGTCAGTAAAAGCAAAGAACAATAAGAACAAAAGAGAACAATTTTCCATTTATCAACTGTACAGTTATCATGGAACCACCAAGGGTTTTTGTGGTAAAATTCTCTTTTCTTCTCTTTATTTTTTTTCATTCGGCCTGATAGGATTTTCTTGTTCGCAATGTTGACACATCTGTAATATTCAATATATAATCTACAGTGTATATGACCTATAGTTCAGCCTGTAGCCTTAGAGTACAAAGATACTCTGTGTAGACGATGGAAATGTTTTGGTGTTTTGGTCATTTTCACAGTTCACCAAGTTTCAGGTTTCGAATATATACGAAAATGAGTTTCAATATACATAAAATTACCCAGGGGCTGATCTCAAATTTGGGTTTGTGCCATTGACAAAACTTCCATCATGAGTACTTCGAATTGAAAAACCTCGACTGCAATATAAATAATTATTATTTCTGGAAGAATTCATTTTGGTGCTGTACTTCAGTTTACGTGACGTGTGTGAAGAAGTTTTAGAAAAACAATGTAACCCTACAGAAAACAATGGTAAAAAATGATGATCACATGGCTGCATGTGATCAACAACAACCACAACAACAACAAGTAGTACAAACCCTTGTATGGGCTGTGCAAAATACCTGAAAAAACAAGTTGAGACATAAAAAATCAGAGTCTAGGAAATAAAATCTGTAACTGTTTATGTTGCATGTACAGAAATTTTTAGGGAATGTCGTGGATTAAGCTGTACTTCGATCAGCCTTGTGTTGTTTATTATGACAGACTTCCTGCAGCTTATGTGGCAAGCCACCGATACACATTATTGTGAGATGCTCACAGTAATGAAATCTCAGACTCAGATGTGGAATGAATACCGAGCGCAGTTGAACACATAAGGGCCGATCTAACTCCCTCAGTTCTAACAGGTCTCCATTCTCCTGTATACCCAAGTAGAGTGGTTCCTGAAAGCCTGCCCCGGTCATGCCCATCCCCCCTACACGCCCCATTTTCATCAATAATGCATTGGCCAAGATGTAAGGGAAATGCTCTCTTATCAGCACTGCCAGGCCATGGCCCACATCTCCTATTTCCTACGTAAAGTGCTTTAATCTGAGGATCCATTCCCTCTGTGCATCAGCCAGCAGGCCCTGTGTTTGCTAGCTTTCACTTCCCTAGGCTTCTCTCTCTCTCCCCTTTTCATTTTGGCCAAATCCTCGCAACCTGTCTTCCATATTGAATCTCGCTGCAGTGTCTACACAAGCATCTGTTGTCATAGTTACACAATTGAATTGGTTTGGTGATGCCACATAGCAGGCGTGAGCGTTATTGCGGGTGTAAATTGGCTGGTTAGACACACAAGCCGTACTCAATTTGAAATGTCATTGAACCTTTCAGTAGCTGATGAGCACACTATATGAATATCAGCGCATGAATGTGCTTTGGTTACTTACACTCCATTCTTATTTGGCCCAGAGCTGTATATTTCCTCTATGCGTCACTTCCAATGTGCATTGCGATTGCATTTTGAGGTGTTCAGAAACACTTCTGGCATGCTTTAATTGACCAAGTGGAAAATGTTTTCTGTGGATACTCAAAAAAGCAATAAATAATTGCATAAATGTGTTAATATACAAATAATTGTAAATGTTCCAGTAAAATACTAGCGGTAAAGCTGCAAGTAATACTATAAATTTATGGCCAGAAACTTATTATACCTATTATACAGTATGCTACAGTAAATAAACTTTACTCTACTGGCAAGTGCTGTTAAAAGACATAGTAATCTGCAGCAAGTTGTTGTAAAATTTACAGGTAGGTTTTTGTAAAATATACAGTTACATTGTTGTAACATATACAGTTAGGTTGCGGCAAAATATACAGGTAGGTTGTTGTAAAATATACAGTATATTTAGGTTATTGTAAAATATACAGTTTGGTTGTTGCATAATACAGTTTGGTTGTTGCATAATACAGTTAAGTTGTTGCAAAATATACAGTTAGGTTGTTGTAAAATATACAGTTAGGTTGTTGCATAATACAGCTAGGTTGTTGCAAAATATACAGTTAGGTTGTTGCATAATATACAGTTAGGTTGTAAAATATACAGTTAGGTTGTTTCATAATATACAGTAAGGTTGTTGCAAAATATACAGTTAGGTTGTTGCATAATATACAGTTAGGTTGTTGCATAATATACAGTAAGGTTTGCAAAATATACAGTTAGGTTGTTGCATAATATACAGTTAGGTTGTTGCATAATATACAGTTAGGTTGTTTCATAATATACAGTAAGGTTGTTGCAAAATATACAGTTAGGTTGTTGCATAATATACAGTTAGGTTGTTGCATAATATACAGTTAGGCTGTTGCATAATACAGTTAGGTTGTTTCATAATATACAGTAAGGTTGTTGCAAAATATACAGTTAGGTTGTTGCATAATATACAGTTAGGTTGTTGCATAATATACAGTTAGGTTGTTGCATAATATACAGTTCGGTTGTTGCATAATATACAGTTAGGTTGTTTTAAAATATATAGTATAGTTAGGTTGTTGGAAAATATACAGTTTTGTTGTTGCAAAACATACAGTTAGGTTGTTTTAAAATATATAGTATAGTTAGGTTTTTGGAAAAAATACGGTTGCAAACTATACACATATTCTTTGTTTTTTTCTGAGTTGGCGGTCAGACATTTCGAATTACAAGTTTTAATTGAACGCAGCATTAGCTCAAAGGGTTTTCGGAGGGGACCGGAGTAGGAAAAGCATTTCATACCCATTTTAGGCTTTCAACAGACAACAGAAGCTCACCAACTTGTCAGCCGAGTTGATCAATCTTCTCAATGTTCTTGTTTCTTTCTTATCAGGCTAATAAACAAACCCCGAATGAAGGATACTGTTATTTATGGAGCAGATGTTTCATGCACTTGCACTGTAGAAACACATTATATTTAAGTACAGAAAGTGAAAATGTTTGTCAAATCACACGTAACTCTATAATACAATGAAAGAATAGAATACGCTGTTGAATGCTTGATTCTGATTGGTCAAATTGATTGCTTTTACAAATGTTTCCATAGCAACATGGCACAGCCTGTAGTTCCTCCTGCAAGGTTTATATTAATGCACTCATTCTAATACATTAGTGTTTCTACAGCAAACATTTAAACAGTGACTTGTATGGTGAATATGTATGATCATTGCTATGACAAAGTGTTCTGTGAGGAAATGTTTATTTAGCATTTTTTGGAAGGAGTCTCCAGTGCCAGTGCTTTGTAAAAGTCAGAAGCAAAGCTGTTACTTTAGGTTTTCCATCACAGGAAATGTCTTCAGGACTGTGCACTTTCTTGTTAACATGACAAACTGCATTTTTGTCTTATCAACTTCAAGAGAAAGAAAAGAAAAGAAAAGAAAAATGACTGGTGGAGAAAGTGATATGGCATAAGAGGAATTACACACTTTGGAAAATGCTGTTATGAGGAAATATTCTTTGGAGTGGTCATTGAGTATTTTTCTATAACAGCATGTTCTGAAGTGTGTTAGCCGCTGTGCTATATAGGATGAATAAAGCAGGTAAATTGTGACTAGCTCTCCACAGCTGGACGTGTCTAATCTGAGTTTGCGCATATAGTGACGAAGGCGGACTTGATGCATCCTCCACACTCAGCCCTTCTTATTTCTTAATCTGCTCTCCTCACTGTCAGTCGGACAGAAACATTTGCAGCATGCATGAAAAGAAATTACTGGGCGCACAGCCAAAGACGTGCATTGAGAGCGATGCAGGAAGAGTCAGAGAGACAGACAGAGATTGGGTCTGTGGCTCGGTGTGGAGTGTGACAGCGGGAGAAATTGCCTTGCACACCGCTGTGTAGAGCGATGATGATGAGGGGTGAAGTACCAGGATGTACCAGGATGCTGGCAGCGTCTCTAACTGGAGAAAATAAGTCATGACAACATCCAAATCGCACGTACGTCCATTCTCAGCGTACACGTTTATGCCCATTATATGTTTGAGGCTGAGAGAATGCATCTCTATTGAAGAATCCTCTTCTAGCGCTGAGTGTCAACAATCGCAGGCCGCACGTGGTTCCAGTGAGCCAATTCTCTATGCAGCAGAGAGAGTCATGTTTGGACAGGAAATCCAATGATAGCACATGAATAGTAGCATAGCATGGAGAGAACAGGCGAACATTTTAGAAATATGTGAGGAAAGTATTATAGAGAAATCGGATTGGAAAACTGGATTGGAAAAAAAAAATAAGCAAGACTATGTTAACAGGCCTGGGGATTAGAGCTTGGCGATATTGCAAAAAAAAAACAAAAAACAAAAAAAACTTTATGAACAATGTTTGCACTATTTGCTATAGATGGCACTGTCTGGTCAAATCCAGTGAATTAGCATTAATTTTGTACCAATGATTTGGGTCCTTTGTCTCTTCTGTTTTTTTTTTCTTTTAAACATATAAACACTTTATGATGAACATTTCTTCATGATCAGATGTTAGTTATCTAATTTAGTTACATAAATTGCCTATTACATAAACCTTTTCACCAGATGATAGTAAAATGTACTATTTCGCATATCTGTTTTAACAAAGTTGAGACCCCCCTGTTGGTCTGGAGGTCTTGAGCGACTTTTTGTACAGCTTATAGCAAAAACGGCCGTGCCTCAGGCCGCAAACGTGTAAACACGCCTGTTCTATTTGTCTTTAGTATGGTGTTTGTGTGATGCCTCACTGTTTTAGAGATACTGGTGGAGAACCTCACAAACTCACACTGCCATTACTCACTAAATAGCTTGTGTGGATGTGTCATTCGGAGACAAATGAAGTTCGGAGTGAATTTCATTCGTCCCATCACCAAAACAGGAACTACACAAGATCAATACAAATGATGTACCATGTGGAAAGAAGTAACCCGTGTATACAGCAGCAGTGGCCAGACAAAGGGGCCAGAAGTTATTCATTTCCAATGAGAGCTAGTACTTTCTGGTGGCAGTATGTGAAGCAACCGTTAATGACACAAAGTGAGTGGAGCGAGAAGCAAAGTTTACCTTCATGCAAATGAGAAATGACCCAATTTGGGAATGAGGGACTGTGGTATATTTTTTTAATAAACATGTATTTTTTGGTTCCACAGCACCGGCGTTTTCGCTGATCTATTTCTTTACGTTAAACTATTTAAGCCTGTCAAATAGGCAGCAGAAATCGTGAAGTGCAATACATGCATGTTTGCGTGTTTTAGGCTTATTCTGACACTGTTAGGTTAGGCATTTTAGGCTTATCCTTACAGTAATGCACTGCATTTTTCATCGTTTTTGTGGTCAAACGGGTTTCGTCTACATGTTCTAGCTAGTTTGTACAGATGTTGTTGTTTGTGTGGAAATTACTAGCCTGGTGCTACCAGTGGAACCATTACAACTTGCAGTAAACTAAACAGTTTATCTCAATCTCCCACTAGCGATCAACGTAGAGTAATTTGAGCAACACAATCGATAAAAAGGTGCATTTGTAAACACAATATAACGTGTATGCGTTAGCTGTATATAAAACAACCTCTATTTGTTTGCATTTACTTAACGCATTTCTATTTGATGATATTGCTATTTCAGATTGCTTTGATTTTTAACTTGTACGTCTCTTGATATTTGCTTTTTGCACTATATGTTATGATGTGTCCTGTGTTCGTATTGTCTACATTTACATTTACAGCGTTTGGTAGATGCCCTTATCCAGAGCGACTTACATTTTATCTTATTTATACAACTGAGCAGTTGAGGGTTAAGGGCCTTGCTCAAGGG
Source organism: Pangasius macronema (assembly GCA_037577455.1). NCBI lineage: Eukaryota > Metazoa > Chordata > Actinopteri > Siluriformes > Pangasiidae > Pangasius > Pangasius macronema. The sequence goes on along the minus strand of CM074959.1, from coordinate 19,581,968 downwards.
CCCAGCAGACCCAGCTTAGCGGTGCTGAGGATCGAACTCATGACCTTCTGATCAGAAGCCCAACGTCCTAACCACTGAGCTACCACTACTCCATCTGTCTGTAGTAACCGGGTGAACTAAAATGAGTAAGAATCCCAATACACTTTGGGATTACACAATACACATGGCCAATAATGCTATCTTAAATCACGAATTGACTTAAAATGATGTAGACAGTGTGCCATATTAGGGTTTTCGTTTACACATAAGTAGACATAGGAAAAACCCTAATGCTGCTTAATGACTGCTTAATTGATGTCGAAAAGCAAGTCTAAATTTATTTGAACTTCATGTGTCATGAATTCAGTTCAGCTTATTTGTAAATATATATACAAAGCAGCTTTACAGAAATCCAGATCCCTAAGGAGCAAGCCAGGAAAAAAATCCCGAATACGAGACCTTGAGAGGAACCGGATTCAAAAGGCTAAGCACAGGGATGCCTCCTTGTCCTGATTGGTTGGATGTTGGTGTTCCACATCAGTTATCACATCAGGAATCAGAGGTGCCAACCTGGAATGCTTCATCTGAGAAGATATTTTATTAATGGCGCCTTGAATTTGAGTAGAACTTCACCAAATATTCCAAAAACCTTCTAACTTAAAGATCACTGATGTTACCTTTAATGAGTAGTACAGGTTGAGCACAGAGAAAAAAAAAAGAGAGTGTGTGTGTGTTTGGATGACTAACCTTGCACTCGTGTCCTGCATTAGTCCTTGTACACAACCCCAGCCAACACACTGCATCTGCATTTCAAACAGGGTCAGAGGGAGTTCAGTACAAACTCACTTATGTTAATATTTAGAGCACATGAACTATATACACATGCACTAATATTTCAATGTGATGAAATTTGTGAAGAAATATGTGATTCAGGGTAGCCTTGCTATCCCTGCGCTGTACACTCGCAGCACATTTTATTGCTTACTGCACCGTGTTTTGCTTATTTATAGACCGCGAGTCCTTGGAGTGGAGATTTTACAGCAGTGCACGTGTCAGGCTCAGCATGTTTTCGCTGTCATGCCAGTCAGCCCCGCCACCTCCCACCCCTCACGTTCCAGAGTTAGGAGACAGGCACACAGGCCAACTCAATCACATCGGTTTAAATGTAAAGGCTTATCCCTTTATTCTCCCTCATCTGTCACAGAATTTTGAGTGAGCCAGTGTGTGAAAAGGCGGAAATGTCAAAAAGCCCACTGATCACTGCCGATTCCGACTCATTGTTTTCTCGCTCCCCTCCGTTTCACACTCTATCCTCTATTTCCTCCTCACTCTATCTGTGTGGTATCGGCCTGAGCCCAAATCGCTCAGATGACACCTTTGAAATGCAAAATGGTTTCCAGGTGAATCAGCCTGCCCTTTTTTCACGCCTGTCTGCCACCGATAACAGCTTCCACTGTGCCCCCCGAGTTAACAATCTCAACTAATAGACTTCTCTCCCGTCAATCAGACCTCAAAATGTAGGCCTGTAAAGTGGATACAGACCTTGATATACACACAGACTCATACACATGTGCTTATCCTTCACTCTCTGACCCGTCTACTGATCAGGACTTGTCTGAGAATAGCAAGTGGTGGGAAAAAAAAATCAACAGGTACAAAGCTTCTGAAAAGTCTCTCTCTCTCTCTCTCTCTCTCTGTATATATATATTGCTTGGCTCTTCCAAACATTCATTATTTATTATATAACATTCTTATATAACCACAGCATTGCTGCATCCTCGAATCTGATTGGTCAGAAAGTTGGTGACTAATTTTCTATAACAGCAGCTCTGACAGTTTTTCATATTAATGCAATTATTGTTATTACAGTCACAACTAATTCATATTATTCAATTCACTTGTTTGGCAGACGCGCGATATGACCTAAGGTTAATAATAAACTGATTTAGAGAATTTAAAGAATGTTGTTATTTAACCAAAGAAAAACATATTATCTTTGATATGGTGAATATTTTCTGTAATATGCTTATTTTACCTTTATGAAAGCAGTCAGGAAGTTTTCCACCATAAACCTCATGATAGAGAACTTTCCAGTTCCTTGGTAACATGACAAACTGCACTTTTATCTTATTATCTTCAAGAGAGAGGAAAAAGGAGAGGTGTAATATGCCGTGACTAAGGGCAGGACACAAGTGCATATACTCAGCATGTGTTTTATTGTGGGCAATTCAAGAATCATTGTCATAGTCTATAGCATGGGTCAATACACAAGCAGGAACCAACAAACAAGGATATTTATATTCATAAAGCGAAGAGCAAGCGGGAGTTGGAAAAAAAAGGAAACATGAAACAAAGAAACTAAAAAAGGAAAGCTCTGACTTTCTGTAACTACATGAATGCTCGATAACTTCACAATAGTGGGGTTTAAATAAACAGTGAGTTTCAGCGAGAATCAAGGGGAAGGTGTACAAGACAGTGGTGAGAGCGGCCATGCTGTATGGTTTAGAGACAGTGGTGCTGAGGAA
>CM074959.1:19504356-19521973 GCA_037577455.1 Pangasius macronema | reverse complement strand
AATTCATGCCTCATATACCGGTAGTAGACAAATGTCCAAGGAAGATCCATGCGATCTTAAAACTCTTAAAGATTCCAGTTTTTTCGTTTTTTTCAGTGGAGGAAAGACTGGAAAGAATGTGCTGTGTGTTTCTCTTTATTAGCTTTGTAGTATCATATAGCACATTGCTTAACCCGTATATTGTCATTGAACAATTGAGAGATATTAGATTTATTCAACCAACCAGTTTAACATATAAAATAGCTAGCTATAATTTTTAAAAAAAAATCTAGTTAATGTTTAAATAAAACTGCTTGTTTTATTTTAAGTGCCAGTCCTGCACTACTCATTTGTGTGTGTGTGTGTGTGTGTGTGTGAGTGAGAGAGAGAAAGAGAGAGAGAGAGAGAAAGGGAGAGAGAGAAAACCTCTTGAGATGGCTGTTGATGACTGTGACCACAGAGCCATGCACACTCTTAGCTCAAGCGTCTTAATGCTCTCATCCTTCATCATGTTTGCGTAGCCAAATTCTGCCTGGGAGACGCACAGGCAATAAAGCAGCTCCAGCACTCCGCAGAGCTCATGCAATCATTCCGCAATCTAGTGAAAATCAGTTTGGTCTGAGGTATAATGAAGTTTACAGTTAATGTCCCACAGCAGCGGAGTAGACCAGAGCACTAAGCCACAAAGTACCATCTCTTGTTTAGAATATCAATAGGCAATTATGAGACAATAGACTAATGTACTGCAGGTGAATAATACATTATATTATTAAAACTCTTGTCAAATCGAGAAAAGTAGGCGGAGACATCGTAACTTCAACCAAAGAATGGAGACGGGTTTTACCAATTCACACCATGTTCCAGCTGGATAATTTCGTTGAACTCATTTAGTCTTGGAGCGCTTTTCTTTTTTATTCTTCACACAAAGGCTTTAATTAATTCCTGGCAAACACGAAATAAAAAAGGGACACCCGAGAGGCACTCGCTATTGTTATCAATATTTTCAGAAGCATCAGCTTAACTTGCAGGTTATTACTGACTGGTTCCCATCCTGTCAAACCAAACCGCCTCCTCTATCTCGACATGTATTTGTGTCCCCCATATATTTTACATATCCCATTTTGTCATCATTTATCTGCTGTTTGTCATCGATGAAACTGTGCCACTTTTCAGTGGCATCCTCTGTAAACAAGCTGCCAAAGTGGTACTATGATGCCGAAGTGACACTACAAGCCAAACAGCTCCAGGGAGAGATGTTTTGCACAATAACAAATTAGACGTTGAAATAAGACAACTCAATAACAGCACGTGCTAACTGTATACGCTAGGCGATCGCCATCAGTTCCCAATGTACACTCCCTGACTCCATTGATCATCTCCTCCATTTGTTTAAATAAACGGGAAAGGAGGCTCAGAAGCCAGTCCTGGCCCAGTTTCAGCATTAGTATCTTGCACACTGCTATCATCATCAAACATCATCAAATATGAAGTGCAAGAAGGTGATCTGCCATAACATATGGTGTAAGAAACCGGCACTTAATTGTGTTTCCTAAGAAAAAAGAATGAATTATGCAAGCCAAGGTGGAATATGCTTATAAGCTTGAATTCATATATGGATGCGTCTATAAAATTACCTCCTATAATGAAAGTAGACATTATACTTGATGCTGACATGCTGTAAATGTGTGCACATGGACCTCTCCACCAGCAGAAGTCACAATCTCCAGAGTTCTAGTGCAACCTCCTGACATGCTTGTCCAATTCAATCCCTGTGTAACAGACAGGAATTGGGAGAAGCTTGAGGCTCCATGTGTTGGAGGTCTAGTCAGGTAATGGTCAAAGCACGATTGAGGCAGAATACAAACACAAAAGGCAAATCTAAAAGATTAGTTGAACACTGATGCAAGCGTCAAGATACACGATAAGCAGTACATAGAGATAAGGCTCGGATTTAACAAGCACAGAAATAGCAGCGTCCTTACATAGTGAGCAAACAGGAAGTTGCGTTAAACATTCAAAAATAAGAGGAGGACCTCTGCTGGCAGGGCAGAGAAATATCCTGAGCTGCTGTGACTTTCTGATTCTACAGAATATAAGATCTTCAGATTTAACATAACTTTGCGAAGTCTTGCCAATCCTAGAGCGCAGACTAAGCCAAAGGATGGAGCTGTAGAACTGTAGAAATGTGATGATATTTCAAGATATCTGGATATTTCAAGTGAAAAACAAAGAAAGAAAAAACAACCACTGGATCTAATACAGAAACAGTTTTAAAGTAGATGTATATAAATATGACTTCTTAATCATTTACAGCGTTTAGCGTCAGCTCTGTGTTCTCCATGCCCGGCTGATTTCCGTGACTTCTGCACACGCTTGGCCAAGTTTAGCTTTGCGTAGCTTTTCCCATTTCCCATTTCCCATTCCAATAATTACCCATATTTCTGACCAATCAGTTTTCACGAGCACACTTTCAGCCCTATACACCCTTCAGAATGTTTATTTATTTATTACATTTTTGGTTCATTTAATGATTTGCGTTGTGAAATCAAATAAAACCAAGCAGCAAATGAACCAAAAGTATCAATTTCGCTCAGCTTCGGACTCATAAGACGCAGAGAGAACAAGAGGCGGAGGGAATGCCTTCTGCAGTAATTTATTTCGAATGATAGCTGCCAAAGGCAGGAACGCCCCCTCTTCCACACGCCTGACATGTGTGCTGCCGCCTTAAATGTCAATGTGCAGAAACGGGCACTCACGGGTCATTAGAGAGGGCTGTCAGAACCCTGATTTCACTCTGGCCCCACTGAGAGAGAGAGAGAGAGAGAGAGAGAGAGAGAGAGAGAGAGAGAGAGAAAGAAGTGCACTTGTTAGGGTGAGGCTCAAACACTGATCTCATCCATTCAGAATGGAACAAAACTCCCCGGCTAGCACATACTCCAGAGCTGCTGCATGCTCAAAGGCCAGTGACATGCTACATTTACAACACAGGTCTTGCATCATCTGTGAAGTGAACACGCATACTTTGGCCCGAAGAAAACATGCTGTTCACGCAGGCGGAAACACAAAGGAGGGCATGTAACTCAAATCTGGTGTCCTGTTTTGTGGATGCACAGTGTTTACTGTAGTGAGCGTGTGCCATAGAGATGAAGATGTTACAGTAACTGAAGTATAAAAGAGAAGGAAGAGTGCATTGGCTGTTCTCAAAGAGAGAGAGAGAGAGAGAGAGAGAGAGAGAGAGAGAGAGAAAGGTATACGAGTTGCGTGTTGACGGCCAATTTGTCACTTCAAACGTGGAGGGCTGACCCGGGGGTGGAGACACGGCAATCTCGGTGAGACAGCACCTGAGCCTAAGCAGCAGTGACACTTCAAAGAAAAACGCATCCAACTCTAACCCATTTAATGCACACAAGGCTGTGTGTGTGTGTGTGTGTGTGTGTGTGTGTGTGTGTGTTTGTAGGTATACCAGGCATTAAAAAAAACCTAAGGAAAAAAAGTTATTAAATTATGTATATGGATATAAGTAAAATTTTTTATTAATGTATTTTTTTTAAATCACAAATTAAAATGAAACAGTTTTGTAAAACCTTAAAGACTGATGAAAACATGATGTAACAAAATGAAAAAAAAAAAGGCAAGGGGTCTCAGTATCAATAAAATCCTTCTACAGCCTTTTAATTCTTCATGAGATCAGCTTCCATTAAACATAGGAATGAACATTTCTTTGGGCTATTAAATTTTATTTGCACATATAAAATAGCAATGCGTGTTTATACCAATGGCCGAGACATCATTTAATTCCTCATTATGAGAAAGAACAGAAACGAATGCTGGGTCATATTATACTTAAGAACCCAATATGAATTGAAAAGAATGCTTAGATTATATATCTAAGAATAGAATAAATAAAAGTTATGGATATGAATATCCATTTCTGAAGGGGTTCATGTTTCGTTAGTGGACTTCAATCGATGTAACATATATACAGTATATGTTGTATGTAAGGAATAAAACACAATGGGCCAAACAGGAACATACAGACATCCCGGAAAACACATGCTTTATACAACAACAACAACAACAACATGTCGACGCTTAAAAATGTTCTATTTATTAAAGAACGTCATGTTGTACATTTTATACATTTATAGTTATACGTTTAGTGCTGAGGAACATCCACGAAACAAGTTGTAGCAGCTATAAACAGTTCCCTCCCCAAAACTCGCCTTTATCTCTATTAAAACTAATAAGAAGAAAAAAGTGCGGCTTCTCACATAAATAAAAATCCACAAAAAAAGCACAAACAGCTATAAAAACAATAATGTAGAGTGCAGCCAACTTTACTGTCAGAGCTGCTGTTAAATCGGACCAAGAGGATTAATTAGGATTAATAATAAGGATTGTTATGGTATCGTTTCAAATTTTTAAATTTTTTTGCATTTATACAGTATAAAAGACTTTAAAAATATGGAACTTCTAATTGCAGAGGAGCACTTCTGTGTTCCTGGTGGATAAATCATAAAGTGGGTTGTAGAACACTGAACATGTACATATGCAAGAAAGAAATCTGTTAATCTGAAGTCATGTCTCATTTCCACAATCATATTAATATTAATTTTACAATATCAGAGTATTAAAGAAGGTGACGTTTAAATTAGAATGTGAAACGTGTACATGGGAGTGCACATGCATTTGTGTGTCTATAGTGTATGTGTATGGCTATGTGTGGACATGTATATCTGTTTGTGTGTGTGTGTGTGTGTGCGTGTGTGTGAGGCTAGCATTTTGCTTTGAACAAGCAGCTAAGCTCCCTGAGGGTCTCCTGGACCTCATTCTGCAGCTCTAATCACGTCACTCGCTACTCAGTCTCCAAACCTGATTTTACCTCGAAGTGTGTGGGTGCATGAGTGTGTTTTCTGCACTAATGTCAGCTGATTGATGGGGTTTGTTTGGTTTTAATTACACTGTAGGTGATTGGCCATGTCTGCACACTCCAATGGAGCGGAAAGCTCCACTTGGTTAGAGCAGAAATTGGATTTCCGAAAAACGAAACAACAGTGGATGTGAGGTGCTTCGGACAGTGTGTCCACGCACACACACACACACACACACACACACACACACACACACACACACACACACACTTGCGGACCACCGGCACTCCAGTGCAATGCTTTCCAGTTCAGTAATAAGCTATGAATAAATGTCCGCTTTCCTCAGGGTCAGAATAAAAGTGTGATTCAATAACCCACTATTGAATATATAGCAATAAAAAGCTTGGGCTTTGTATACAATGCAATAAACAAGGTCAAACCTTGGGTTGTCAATCAACATTCAGCCTAAACAGAAAGATTAAAAATATATAAAATATATAAAACATCCCAAAATGCTAGATGGAAAAACCTAGAAGAACAATTATCAGCAAATCAACAAATCAGCAAATATCAGCAAATCAACACCTAAAAGCTTATTCTATGGTTAACTTTTATAATACCAATGATGTTTAATGTGGAAGAAAAAGGTACATTTGATAGAATGCTGGTTTGGACACACTGAACAGACAATCACAGAAAAAAGCAGTAACAAGCGTTAGATAAAACAGACTTTCAGACAAAATACAAGCCACAGACAAAACATGTTTCTTTGTTTGGGATTTTATAGTTAAATAATCCACAATCTCCAGTAAGCAAGTAAGTAATTTGCTTTACACAGCTGTTACTTATGGAATAAAGCACTAGAGGCCATGTTGGTGTAGGGAAATAATTAATTTATAATTAGGATCATTATTTTCCTATAACAGCAAGTTTTATTCCTCTTATACCACAGCAATTTGCCAACAGTTACAATATCATAAAGAATGTCAATGTTCACATTAAAACAGCTAAAACAGTCCTTACCTCATCAGCCTCTCTCTCTCTCTCTCTCTCTCTCTCTCTCTCTCTCTCTCTTTCTAGAGTTATGATGGCAAAAATATGTGGAGAAACCACAAAGCCCTCCTTCCTGAAGACTTTCTTGCGGAGGAAAACTTACAGCTTTACCTCTGACTTGAAATTTGAACTACAGTGGGCCAATGAAGACTCAACATGCTGTCCCCGATAGTGTTTGAGGTAGTGTTTGAGGACTCTAGTGTTTTGGTGGATAAGTTTGTGAGGTGAAAAACAAGAAAGATGCCAATTGTGTGTCACTGAAACAACTTAAATTCTCATATGGGCCCAGGATTTACTAAGCCATCCCTGGACAGTGTTAGCATTTATACTTTTTCTTGTGAGGAACCAAATCTGAATGCTTTGCCAACTCTTAATGAAATTTGTGTTCTTCTTTCTTTATGAGATCATGTTCACAAAAACATGAATACGTGATAAGAGAAGTACAGATTGTGGTGCTTTAATAGCCAGTGAGCTTAAATGAGATGCAAGGCTGCACAGCGCTGGTTGTTTGGATGGCATGCAGCAGTGGTGCTTGCTGTGTTTAGCTGGGTTCTGCTCAGTCGTGGTTATCTCTCTCTCCATGCCAGAGCTGGGATTTGCCATGAGCTGCACTGTGCCAGCATGGCACCGCTGGGCACTGAGGGAGGTGATGTGCTTTGCTGAGACCGAACAGGTTTTTCTGGCTGTGATTGTGCTGATGAGCTGTTAAATAGCACAGATCTGCCAGCGCCTACACCACCTCGCTATTCTGCCCGCCACCGCTGTCATTACCTTATCTCTACCTTCTCTCTCTCTCACTCTATCTTTCTAAAATACCCATTTCTGAGCCAGATGCTTTCTCCATCAGCGCTGCCGCTCGCTCTTTGTGTTTCTCTCTCATCAACCTTTCATTTCTGTTCTTTTTTTTTTTGGCACTGTGGTCACCATTTTCTGTGCCTGCATCACCATATCTGTGCTCTAATGTATCCCAGCCCCCTGTTTGTTTGCTCATTCCCTCTCTTTCTCTCTCTTTCTGGATCTACATTTCCTTGGGTCAGTGACAGAGAGTGCAAATGGGTTCTGAATCGGTGCTCCCCTGACTTGTCACGCTTTAGAGGGAGAGAGACTGCCATCGCTAGTGACATGGCTCAGCGCTCACCGTGCCTGGTGTGCTTCATTATGTCCTAGCCCATGGATCCAGCATCTTTCTCTCACTCTCTTTCTCTCTCTCTCTCTCTCTCTCTCTCTCTCTCCCCATTCAACATCGTCTCCATCCCCCCACCGGCTGCACTGAGACAGCCCCTGCCACTGATGCACTTACTCCATCCAAGGCTTTTTAGTCCAAGCGGCCACTTTTTTTTTTTCCTATCGAGGCTGCATTTCATTGTCAGTCTGGCTCACTTGAGCCCATGGCATGTTTGGGGAAGTGAACTAGTCTGTGGAATTTCAATTTTAAAAGTAGAAACGCAGATGGGAATTATCACACCTCTGTGAGGGCACAGATATTCCATGTCCTGTAGTGAGAGACAGAAGTGCACCTGTCCATTATTGATGATATCCATCAGGGAAGATGGGGGGAAAGAGACGGTGCGTATAGCAAAGCTGGGGTGACCAAGAGGGAGAAAAATGAAAGAGGCTCTTGGTGGGGCTTGAGCAGAGCATTCTGAGTAGGGATGTAGCAGGATATGAGTACATTATTTGTAATAAAAAGAAAATGTAGTCTAAACAGATATGAATATGAGGTGCATTATTGTATTTGTGTGTGTGTTTTTTTTTATTTCTTTCTTTAGAAACCTTGCCAGAAAGGTTCACAGGACGGAGGTCTCCATCGGGACTGGGATCCTGTGGGGCACAACAAAAAAATCTGTGTGAGCAGGATGTTTATACTTTCATGCGGGCGTGAACGAACAATTAGGTACGAAGCTTGTGAGACAAAGAAAGATCACATTCATTAACCAGGATGTGCGACAGTTCCTTGTAACTGCCTGGTAAGGATTGTGGTGTTTTAAGTTAGGCTACTGGTTTATTAATGTTTTGTGAAATCTAAGCAGTTAAATTTTTTAAAAATATTGTAATCAAGTGCAAATAAAAAATAACTGTGCGAGCAGGATGTAAAAAAAAAAAAAATAGTCCTGCACACACTCACTTTTTAACCATAATAAACTTTGACTTTGTCCTAATTACAGCGCTAACAATGATCAATCTTTATCAGATGTTCTGTGTACTTAAGTTCTTCACGCACTGATTAATTTGTGTCTTACAAATAAGTGTGCGTTCAACGTTCAACACGTAGGAGTGCTTGGCACCATCCTGCCTACGTCTTTAGGGGACTGTGGTGAATAAACATCCCACCCCCACCGAGACGTTTGATTTATCTTCATTTATCCGCCTGACAGCTGCTCATCGTTTCCAGTGACTTTGTCACACATGTCATGCATGTCACAGCATGCCACGGGACGTAGGCGCTGTGAAGGCGCACACATCCACGCGCATACACGCACACACACTAAATCATGACAGCTCTTATTTTGGTTTTATTGCCAAGTTGATGATCATCACAAGCATTGTTTTCACATTTAATGGTGGCAACTGGATTGCATGGTGGATGCTTTTAGACGCAAGGAAAGAGAAAGAGAGAGAATCACATCTTGAATAAAAGAGCTTGCAGAAAGAGCAAGCGAATCAATAGCAGCACCCTGATAGATGCAGGCTGGAGGGTAATTATTGGCCATTGTGTGTCTTCAGCATGGGATAGCAGAAAATGTGACAGATAATTAGGAGGTGGTGATTTCAGAGGTGAAAAAAAAAAGCGTAGTCCTGCTACAGGCTACACAGTCGATGGACAGAATAAATAAGTCAATAAAATAAACAAAGCCACCGTGCTTGGAGTACTTATGCAGCGCTATAATGCAGCAAACTACCCAGACAGCGTGAGCGTCTCCAATTTATGCAGCATTTCCTCCAGAGAAATAAAACATTCAAAAATAAATCCATTTTCAAACATCAGTATATATAATATCATGCTGCTTAATGCAGTGTGGCTTTTGGCCATAAGCCATATGGGGGATTAAAAGTAAGCAGTGGTGATGAGGCCACTGACCGATGACTTTTTTTTTTTTCTTTGACAATATCTGTAGATGCTGTCCGGTGTTAACAAAATATAGCTCACATCTCAAGCTGAAGCCAGAGCTCATCTGTACCTCAATCAGGTTAGCTCCACTCCAGAGACCAGCGCAGCCTTGCAGTCTTGCACACATTTACATAAGAATTTACCATCCGTGGATTGCACCGCTGTTACACCAACGTGGCTTTGATTTCAGTATGCAAGGTTTGTTCTGTGTTAGCAGCCCGGGTCGTCCTGTTGTGTGCTGCAGTTCTGTCTTAATTTTTAGTGCTGCTAAACATTCTAAAATGCAGGAATTGAATCTCACTCATGGTGCAGTTTTGAACTCAACAAATGCCATTTGTAGGCCTGTGATGTCAGGAGAGGTGTCGAAATGTTCCCTTTTCATAACCGAAATAGGCTTATGACTTATATCTATATTTAGACCTCATGTCAGACAAATGGTTCAAGAGAGATGGAAAGATTAAGCCAAGTCACCTCGTAGCTGATGATGCTGGTACCACTTAAGAACCTCATCTTCTTTAGCTAGAAAATGTCTGACTGTCTTTGTGTCAAAAAAGAGAGATGAGATTAATGGAAGTAGTATAGCCTAGGTATCTAGGTGACGCAAGACTGGTGCTAACAAACAGTTGTGTGTATTCAGAGTTGCAAAAGTTTCATCAATATTTATGTGGGGAAAGTTCCTTGTATTCAGAGTTGGGTTATGCACATGCTTATGCAAATTTCCTGCATACTTAATTCAGATGATTAAAATGACCTGCGTGGAGTTCATGCCTTCAAGGTTGCCAGATTTTTTTTTTTTTTTTTGAGCATAAGTGTCCGAGACGGGCTTTTTCAATAGCGTCTAGACGACAACTTTTAAACATAATCCTGAAAGCCAGAAACAAAATAATACAATAGAAAAGAAAATCAAGAGAAAAAAGACTAATAAGATGATATATTCATTATAGTGGTCAGAACTGTATGATTTATACAAATGATATGTGGATAGCACAGAAATATTGGCCGATTTAATAAATTTTCACCAATTCTTGTGACCTCTGTATGATATGGTATTATATAGTTTTATCCATTATGTTTATCTGGCATACTATCACATGTAAAACTCTACAACTATCACATGTGCAACACATACTTTTTGCAATATCGGGTTTTGGCTTTGTTATTCTTTTGGGAAACCTGATATTCAAAGTGAACTTTTGAAATGAATTTTTACGTAACTACACAGCTAGTAGCTGTTTGTGAGGATGGCATCTAACAAATGTATCAAAAGGACACTTTCTATATGTTTCTTACAACTCTTATGATATTGCACAATTTCTTGTAAACAAATCTAACCTTTCATTTAAAGAAACATGGTAGATGACAAAGACTATTTGTGCATTTTGAAGTTACAAACCAAAAAAACAACAAAAAAGAAAGAAAAATCTGCCACAACCTGTAGTATAGTAGTTATACAGTGTGAGTTAGCTGTAATTTGGAATTAACTTGGGTATTTTCTCTATAACAGACTAAGCAGTTATAGCTAGCCAGGATGCTTGGGACTCATTGGTTGTAAATCTTTAATCTATAGCATCAATATTACATTTCATGAGCCAGATAGAGTTTCTCCCCTGCTATCAGTTGATGAGTTGTAAATACTGAACATGTTTAATATTTATGATATGAAATTGGTAGCAACGACTGGACTGTAGAGAGGTTAAGATTAGTATTCCTGCAATGTACTCCAGGTCCACGGTGACCGTGGTCAGGATTTTACTGGGCGAGTGGTTACTGACTGGAGTCCCATCCATGGTGTATTTCCATCTCGCACCCAGTGTTCCTGAGGTAGACTCCGGATGCACTGTAACCCCTGGCCAGGTTACTCAAGATGAATGAATGGTGATACCCAATATCACAGGATAATCTGAGAAGATAATCAGGACACAATTTGGGATTGTCCTAAAGTGAGAATAAGCCTGGTGGTTGACCTCATTATCTTGCCAAAAAAAAAAAAACACTTAGGCACATATCAGAAACTAAAAAAAAATAAAAATAAAATGAATAAATAAAAGACTCTATATAGCTTCCTAGTCAATCCCACCATTAGTCGAAGAAGCTATTGCTCTACTAGTGCACCAAACCCCCCTGAGAAGTGCTGCACCATTCCTGGGTAATTCCAAGCAAATAGAAGAAGCCAAGAGCAAAATTATTTAATGTTCGAAAGATGGGAGGGGGGAATAGAGAGAGAATAATGGAAAAAGAGACTGAGAACGAGAAAATTGCGAGTAGTGGGATGATAGGTGCTGTAGCGGCTTCCTCGTTTCAATGTCTTCAAACAGATGTTCATATTTCTAGCTCGTAGTCTTAGCACAAGCACTTATTTCAAATAAATCACACATCCCACTCACTTAGAGCCTTGAAAGTAACTTTAAGTTAATGGTATTGCTTTGCATACATTTTTACCTAGAGGAAGTTTAATTAAGTTCTTGTGATAGATGACATCCTGACACCTGCTAGGTCCATGAGCATTGCATTCATTCCTTTTTCATTTTGAAATGAACCAAGGAAATGTTATTATTATTTTTTTTATGTTTCACCATTTTCACAAATTGTACAAAATCAAATATCCATGAATTCAAATATGAAAAAATGTGTGAACAGACTGTTGAAAATGAGCCATTATGGCTATTTTGCTATTGTTACCAACCCAACCAGTTACCCACCTGTGTCATTTGAAATGCTAGCTAAAGTTAGCTAACTTAATGAAGCTTTTTTTTTTTTTTGCTATCTTTCAAATATACGTGTACATACTGATATATTACCAGTACCTCAGACACTAATGTTCTAATCTAATCTAATCTAATCTAATCTAATCTAATCTAATCTAATCTAATCTACCATCTTCTTACCTTTTACTAGCCACCCAGAAGTTGCTGTTTCAGGTCATTCAGGATCATTCATTAACTTTAGCCCTGAAATGAATCTGAAATATTTTTTAAATCTTTATTATTTTAAAGCGAAAATCTGTTTCGAATACCAATATTTGCATATAATGTGAAATAAATAAAATGAATGACAAGACAAATGTGTACAAGTTTGAATGTTGGTGACATGGTTGGATTTCCTTTGATTTCCTATGAATAGTGTTGTAAGGGTTCCATATTTATTCCATTCTTTAACAATTGGTAGAGGATTTAAAAGTATACCTAACATAGTTAAACGTTTCACAACCACAAAGCAGGACCTTTGGACAAAATCTGATGGGAGAAGAGGGGAATATGCCTTGCTGTCATTGCAGATCAACTGATGTTAAGTCCGAAATTAGTGTCTGATTGTTGCTGCGCCAAAAATCACTGCAACACAATGGAGCACAATGCAATCAGCCCTACTTTCTGATGACATTTAAGACCAATCCAGTCTCTTCCTCAGCAGCCTTAGCACTGAATGCACCAATCATCTTGACTTGTTTGGACTACCATTTCAGAGAAGATCTCAAATTAGCCTGCTGGAATTTGACTTGGAAATGAAAGGCAAAGGAATAAATAACAACAGGAGTGATATTTTTCACAGAAAAGTTTTCTGATTGCTCAGATACGCGTTTGCTGGATATGAAACTGGCTAACCTGTCAGTTTCTTTTCATTTTTTTTTTAAATGTGCTGTGCATCAGCACTTCATCTCATTTTCTCATTAGCCCAGGAAAAAGAAGTCCTTCGTTTTAACTTTGAAGATAATTAAACACATAATGGATATCACTGTCACTGAGCAACTCATTGGCTCATTTATTGGCTGCAGTGTTTTGTAGGCTAGCCAAATTAAAGGGTTAGAAATGCACTTGTTACTAATTCATTTTGCCATTTAGAGTGTGGGGAGTGATGCACTACAGTGCACGTCGCAATCTGTGAGGCAAGCGTGCTACATTTCCTTCTAATTTATTTATTCCTTTCTTCTCTGTTTGGACAAACCGCATCTACTGCAGCTATTTGGCTTGACAAAACAAGAGAGAGGCTCACTGACTCTCTCCCTCTCACGCTCTCTCTCTCTCTCCTGTCTTTCCAGGGTAATGTTTGATGGCTAAGGGACTTTAAAGCAACACAGATTGCCAGAGCAAGATTGCATGGTTGCATGCGTAATTTAAAGTGAGACAGGTTTGTGTAATGAAACATAAGAGATGGAAAATTGAGAGTTTGTCCGCCTGCAAATGAGGCTGGCAAAGTATGAATCTCATTTAGTTAAAGTGAATGTGCATCACTCCTACAATACCTCCTACCCACTTAGAGCATTTGCTTCACGTTCGCTTTTCAATAACTGTGGTCAGACAGTATTTAAGTCGGAGAATGGGGAGTAGGTGCCATGCTGCATTGCATTTTGAGCCAGTAGCACCATATAGTGAAGAATATTGTAATTGTTGTCTGCTTTGCTGTTGAACACTTGTGCATGAATTATATATGAATGTAGGAATGAGAATTACAGAATTGCTACACTATCTAAATCAACATGGTCTGGCAATTCAATTCAATTTTAGTTTATTTGGATAGCACTTAACATACCTGTAACAGTGTTTCGTCGAAATGTCTTTATATTATTATTTACGGTCTATATTTAAAATTTAACTGTCTAAATATCCTAATGAGTAAGCCAGAGATGACGGTATATTTATATGGTAAGTAGCTAGTATTTAATAGGATATTTTGTAAGTAATTGATATGTAATAGGTAAGCATGCTGAACTAACTAGCAATAGCTAGTATGTGACAGGTAGTTGTGGAGCAATTAGTTAGTAATTAAGAGGTAAAGTATGTAGTAAGTTGCCAGTAATAATAGTTATGTATGTAGAAAATAGCTAGTGATAAATAGGAAAGCTTGTTGGTAACTTGCTAAGCAAGTAGCTAGCAATAGCTAGTATAGCTAGGTAGTACAGAATAGGAACCTTTGGTAAGAGAGGGGTAATTACAAATATTTTATGACATATACCTAATAACACTTCATTGGATATTCATGTACATGGTAATTTACAAAATAATTACATTACAAGTGGGTCATCTCTTGTTGAAACTAATTATGAACTTGAATGATGTAGCTGCGGTTGAGGAAAGATCATTGCCATTACTATCTCTGTTTTTTTTTTCTCCAATGTGGGAATATAGTGGTAGGATTAATATTTAATATACAAAAACAACAAATAAACAATAACAACAACAAAAATGCCCACATTGGGTTTAAATGTTCATATTTGGAGCATTAAATAGTTACAGATACATATACATTGTTATTGCATTACACTTGCATAGGATTAGCAGTGCATTTAATTGTGTGTGGGATCTGACAAGTCTTACAGATCTACACTGTTAAATGTTAAACTGTAAAGTAATTTTTATGTTTCAAAGCTTGGGCTCAGTTTGTCACAACATGGACTTATTCTCTCCTCATAATTATTACTGCAAAGCAAATAGGAAAATAACACAGTGCTTTTACTATACGCTTTCATATTCTGTTGTTAAGATAGTCATGCTGTTGATGCATCCAGTTATCTTTTTTTTAACCCCTTGGTTAATCTGTTTAAAAAGCCTAGCACTTGACACGACAAGCTTCCATGTTCCATTACTCGAGGGAGTACCTGATCATTTTAAAATGATGGGGGTATTATACGGGAAGTTGGTCCCTTCCATCGGTTTAGCTCTGTGCTCTTAATGGTAGCATTAAAGCTACCACAATGATGGATGGGCAGTCGTCAAAGCGTCTTTCACAAGTCCAGAGAAAACTTGAAGTAAAAACTTGTGATGGAAAATACTCTCTGTAGAGAGGCTAGAACTGTATTTCCTTATAATCCTAAATATTACTAAAAATGTCTCATGTATTATGTATGCAAAATGAATGTGTGTAAAACTTTAGCACCTACATTTGGTACAACACTTTAGCCCGTTTCCATTAAATGGGCTAATCAATTGAATAGTGGGTAAGAAAAAAAATAGATATTCTGCAGTTCTTAAGATAATCATAAAATGTTTGTTTGGTTGAAATAATCCTCAAGAGATTTTGTTTTAAAATCCATATTAAACATTAAAAAAATACTCTATTTGACATATGGGCAGCATGCAGTATATGCTAAGAAAACAGGTAAATGTGCACAATATCAATTATTAATATTAAAAATGTACATATTCAGTATAATCAGTGCTTATTATGACAGTGTTTATCACAAATGGAACAGAACAATGTCTTGGGACACTGAAATTAATTACAGTCAATTATATGCTAAGGTGGATTGTGTGTTGTGGTTACATGGACACATGAGCCATTGGGCAATTTTCTTTTTTTTTTGGAGCCAGTAAAATGAATTGTTCACACATGTTTTCTTCATATTCTCCCAATCTCTCTATTTAGAATTTTCGAAAATTACCAGCAGGTGTATCTATCAATAGCAGCCATTATAATTGGGACTATAATTAATGTAATTGCTGATAATTAGGTGACGATATATAACTGTGTAGTACTGAAGCGTGTGTTTAGCAGGAAAATGTGTAACATAATAATCCACAAAAAAGTTTCTTTTTGTGCACTCCATAGCAACAAGATGAAGACAAAATGTTTAATTATGTCACTATAGAAGAAGAGAGAAAATCAGTTAAGCTTTTAGATTATTACAGATAATCTCCTATTATCTTTACTGGATTTTTTATTTATGCGAATTGTATTGTACACTTATCTGTTTTAAGTTTCTATGAATCTGTAATATATAAGAAAACATTTGCTTATAAAGACTTACAGTAAAAGCTAAAACACATTTTCATTTTGGGGTTCTTAGCTTCCTCGAAGGGTTTTACTTAGAACCTGATTGATTTGAAAACATAAAATTGTAGGGTTCTACCATCTTGGATATTCCGTGCCCATAAGTTAATTTTTGACCACTGCTAGGTCGATGATTTTAAGGAACGATTTTTTTTCCCTGGATAAGTGACTGAATTACGACAAGCCATGAACAAGCCATGTTGTAACTTCAGGATCCTTCTTGGTATCATTTTTTTCAGAATAGTGACTGACAAAATCTGCTTCCTTTCAAGTTTCAAGTTTCAAGTTTAATTTATTTATATAGCACTATTTATAACAGCAGCAGCTGACCAATGTGCTTTANNNNTAACTCTATTTTAAAATATAACAAAATATAAGAAATAAAACCCAGATTACCATCAAGTCAAAAACAGAGATGGAACATCAAGGGACATTGAAAGCGATGAAGAAGTAATGTGTTTTGAGTAGAGATTTAAAAACCTGTAAAGTAGGAGCAGATCTAGCATGAACTGGTAAGCTATTCCAGAGTTTAGGGCCTAAAACAGCAATGGCGATCTAAGAGCTTGAGCAGGGTTATGTAAAGAAAGCAGTTCAGATAGATATGAGGGAGCTAAATTCTTTAAACAAGGATTTTAAACTCCACTCTAAACCGCACAGGCAGCCAATGCAGAGAAGCTAGGAAACTGAAACACAAATACCCAAAAGTTTCTTTTAGTTAAGCATGCCTTAACTTTCTCTGAATGCTACAAGCGCAAGCACTGCAAGGCCACAGATCGAGTCAGAAGAGCACGCACAAACCGCTGAGTGCCATTTTCCATGTAAACTTAAGCATTGTTTCAGTGGTGGCGTCTCAGATGGAATAATGTACCTAATTATATTCAGCACCAATAACACCCTCAACAACCCCAAAGCTTTGTACAGTTCTCCGGTTTGATTTTCTCCAGCCCTTTACTTTCTCTCTCTCTCTCTCTCTCTCTCTCTCTCTCTCGTCTGTCCTGCCATGCCTGGAGGAGCAGTGAGATGTGAGCCTCAACATGTCTGACTGATTACTGTAATTCATACACTTTAATTAGCTGCACAAACCATTAGCCACAATTAGACTATTACAGAACACTCTGTGGCAGAAGCCAGCCTAAGCCTAAGGAGAATGTTTATCAGCTAGCAGGACAAAAGGAAGAAAAAAAAAAACATGATGGGAGAGACGGACTGCTGAAGAAGATTCGGAGGTGATTCACTAAAGCGTGAAAACACTGGAGTGACTGGTAAGACAATAAAGCTTCCCAGTATTCCCATAGGAGTATAATTTGAATGGCATGTGAAATGCAAACAATTGGACATTAGGATAACTGATATTTCATTTGTCTTTCACTTTAGTCCAGGGAAATGGAGACTGCATTCAGTAATGTCAATGCTTCAATCGTCCATGTGAACCCTAGTGGTTGCATGACTACTATTTTTTTTACTATTGACCAGCCAAGAAAGTAGTCAAATGGTCAACTTGTCTTTCATACTTAAAGCAAAATCCAATACAGGACCTCACTAGTTTATGGATATTTTATTAGTACATGGCATGTCATTGGGCAGGTACCTGCACCAGGTACCTGCAATGAGTCATACTCATATAAGAAGATATAAAAAGGCCAGCTAATTATAGTTCTCCAGTACTATGACAGTGTGGTTTTATATATGAGTATGCTGTTTCATGTCACTAGTTCTGTGTGATAGAAAAATATCAGCGAGAGTCAAGGGGACGGTGTACAAGACAGTGGTGAGAGCGGCCATGCTGTATGGTTTAGAGACAGTGGCACTGAGAAAGCGACAGGAGTCAGAGCTAGAGGTAGCA
>CM074959.1:19478197-19499012 GCA_037577455.1 Pangasius macronema | reverse complement strand
CCATTTATTTCTGTAAAGCTGCTTTGCGACAATGTCCATTGTTAAAAGCGCTATACAAATAAACTGAACTGAACTGGAGTGGTAGTACAGACAGATATACTGCAAAGATCTGGAGAGAGAAAAGTGGATTATGGAGTGGATAATGGCCATACAAGGTGATGATAAAAAAGCATATTGCAGATACTGCAAATTAGAAATGCGTGTGCACCACAGTGCCTTGTTTCCAAAGAAAAGATTGGGGCTGAAAATACTTCTGAGACCAGGTAACCAAGTATGTTGTGAGCCATGACTGATTATGTTCATGCCCTTCAGTTTACCGACACCCTGTCCTCTGCCCTGGAGCAGGTAAACAAAAGCAAGACTTTTACTAACTCTCAGAAAGTATTTTAGCTCTGGGCACTGTCTCGCATTGCTCTGAGCAATCAGGGCAGGCTAGTAAACACAGCAGCATACCACTCTTCCCGCTCCATGAGGTGCTCACTGAGGTGTGATGCTGTTTACGGAGGCACAGGAAGATGTTCGGATGGTGTGCATCATGGCTTCCAAGAATCACCTTAAAAAAAGGAATATTCTCATGCTTGAAAACTGACAATATTTGCATGAAAGCTCCACCCTGAATGATCCACCCTGCATTACTTTGTAATGAATTTTTTAGTTAAATGTTTAAGTTGAACATCTTTCCTTCTTTGGCATGTTGGTCTACTTTCACTTTGGTGTTTAGTGTCTTAATGCCATCCCATATACAGTACCTGCTGACAGTGGTGCTTTACTTCATCTCTACCTAGGGAACAATGCAGCAGCACTTTAGTCCTTTAGTCTGTCTAACTCTCTCAACATCTGCACACTCTGCTCAAACAGATCAGCCTGCAAAGCTTCAACTTTCATTCTAATATTGCTGTCAACACCATCACACCTGTTATCTTGTAGACAAGACGAGTTGTCTTGTAACTAGACAAGTTGAGTATCAGCACTGGAACTTTCTACTTCTACATAGAATTTCTTATTAGTAAGAACATGGCTGGAAGATTGTGCATGAGTAAAGAAGCTATTGCTCTTTTGCTTTTTTTTCCAAGGAAACTTTACTGTTTTTCCTTATGTTAGAGATTATTGAAATTTTTTTTATCATATTAAGCACCACTGACAAGCAAGCAATGTCCTCAAGTGATGCCAGCGAGGCAGATAACTCCTAACTCCTCACAGTAATAAAAAAAACACCACCAACAAAAACAGATTAGTACCAGAATTGCTAAACACAACTGAAATAGTTCAATATAAACATACGTAATGTGTTTAATGGTGCTTGTATCTTTTCTAACAATGTCATTCACATGAAATCAATAAACCCCAAAACCTAATTTTTAATGAAATCATATTCAGGAAACTCGAGAGTTCCAAAAGACACAAGGTCCTCTCGTCCAACAAACAACACGATTCCTCCTGTCCAAGCACTAGAGCCGTGGCAGGACAAATGGTCTGCGGCGGAGACGCCAGTTGCGAAGGGCAGATGCTACTGAGGAGGGGGATAATTGGTCATGAGCTGTCTGAAATGTGTAATTAGATGAGATGAGATACTCCCGGTTCCTTTCTGCTCTCTTTCTCGTTCCTTTCCAGCAGCTGATCTGAGCTTCTTAGCATCGGCTTTGATCTTCACTGAAGTTCTCTGAGCCTTTTCAGATGAGATCAATTTGCTGTTACACACATCACTCTTAACGCTCTCTCTCCCCTGGCTATGCACTCTTGATTAGAGCGACTTTGCTTGCATGCAAATTACTGCAACCAGTGCTTAATTTGTAAATCATGAAGTCCCTGAACACCAAGCAAGTAATGATCCAGAGAATCAGCAATGAGGAAATATGATGCAGAACGTATGGACACTGCAACGCGTCGAGCACCTTGCATCAAATGGGATGGCTCCATGCTGCCATATGTACCTAGGGTCTATAGCTTTAGGATGATGGTGATGGTACAATGAGCGATTGCAGAGATAACGTGTTGCTAGCAGGGGGTGCTCAAGAAAACTGTGGGAGGCCAGGACATTACATGGTAATTATTCAAAACAAACAAGAGAGGTGCAATATGCTTTACAGTGTGCTACACTCTACAAATATGCCTTCAACATCACAGTTTTGCCCAAAATAATGAGTCTTACATGACATCATGGCTTTGAACTGCATGACAACACAAATACTCATATCTGTGGAGAAAAATAATAAATAATTATTATCTTGTCTAAATATAGAAATCATCCAAACCAATTTGATCTGCTTCAATATGAAATAACAACAAAGTCCATTTATTTTTGTCTTGTTTTATTTTCAGAAAGGAGAGGAAAGCCATCACTGCAGCATTGATTAGATCTTATTTTATTTGTGTTTTTTTATGTTATTAATTTTTAGGCTACAGAGGCGTCTTTGGCTAGAAGCTAGTACCACCATGGTTATATGTGCATCATATTTTTGTGTTATTAGCATAAGTACCACACATCGTGATGACCGGAAAGTACCGTTTCCCATATTGTTGGTTTCAATGGGATTTATAGAGGTACCAAAACTTCGGTCTGGTATATTTAAGAGTGAAATAAATTACATAGACACCCCAACTTTCATTTTTTTAATGAGTACAAGAATATTTTGACTATTTATTTTATATAAAAAAAATGCATGTATTTGGATAGTCTAGCGTAGACACTCTTTCCAATAGTTGGTTATTATATATTCTATATACACCCTATAGACCAGGGGTCAGACCCAGCAAGTACTTCAGTGACTCAATACAAACACCGTAGAAGAACTGATCAACGTATAAAAAAAGCTGTAGTTCGTCGACTCCAGTTGTTTAAACATGAGCCACCGCCGTTTCTGTTGTGTTTTTTTTTTGTACCCAATTACATGCATTTAAACAAATTATTTACATATGTTTCAGATTTTCATACACTTGTGATCATTTACCCTCTCTGGTCTGATTAATGAAGTGACAACATGGCTTGTTGGAAAAAGCAAATTGACGACGAAAACAGAATGTTTAAATAGGAGTGGACTGAGATGAATGCGTTCATTCTCTACTTCAAGTTCAAAACAGATGGCCATTTACATTTATGGCATTTGGCAGACGCCCTTATCCAGAGTGACTTACATTTTATCTCATTTATACAACTGAGCAGTTGAGGGTTAAGGGCCTTGCTCAAGGGCCCAGCAGTCACAGCTTGGCAGTGCTGAGGATCGATCTCATGACCTTCCGATCAGTAGCCCAACGTCCTAACCACTGAGCTACCACTGCCCTAATGCCGCTAGCCAAAAGTGGGGATGTGAAGTGCCAAAACATGACCACTTTAAACTGATACATGAATTGATCACGAATGGTTAAGCATGTTGCCACCATTCACTCATGCATTTTTTCAAGACCTACTCAATCAATCAGTATCAACTCATTCCTAGTCCTGTAACAATGTCCCATTTGATTCGTCTATAGATGGATTGCCTACATTGGACTGTCTAAATAGTGCATTGTAGAAAATTACTATAGGAGAACTCTAGTACGTTTTCCAGAAGACATGTCCAATTCAGGATCATCCAACACTGATCCAGTGAATTGTCAAAATATCACATAGAATCATTGGAAATACAAATAAAATGCCAAAGATCTATTAGCCACACAAAAACAATTCGTTAAAGTAATGTAGGCTCCTCCCGAGTATACAATCCAACTTAAGTTCAATGGGTTCAACTGGCTGGTGGCTTTACATAAAAGTGGCAATACATAATTTGTTGGAACCCATCACTTATCTAAGCCTGGCGTGCAGCCAGTCAGGACATCCCCTTGCCTTTCAAACACTCCTGAGAGAAGAAAAAAAACTACTAGCAGCCAAGAGAGAGAGAGAGAGAGAGAGAGAGACAGCGAGAGAACTGATGACATTAGCCTGATTACTGCTCATTACATAAGAGGCCAGCGATGTGCGAGAGAACCAGAGCTGAAGCAATGGCAGTAATACAGCAGGGTTTTGTTGAGGGGTGCACAGGGGAGGCCTCGAGGAGCTAACGACTTTCTGCTGTGACACTTAGGTGTCTTTCAGAGTCCTTGTAAAAGTGCCTTCGCAGTGCTCCGCTGATTCATTGGAAGTGTGAAGTTAATGCATGTCAGAAACATGCATTTTTAAAGAGCTCAGCAAAGTGCGTCGCTGATGGAGCTGATGGGCTTTTGTTCCAGTTAACAAGCTCATTCTTTGGCGCAGGAACGTCTATCAAAGAGCCGTGCCAGACGTCGTAGTTAACTGCTCTGACCACCCGTGTATCCACTAGCAATGCAATCAGACAGCTCTGTCTAGTCTCTAGTGTGTTCCTGAACACATGGCTACTACTGCGCCCCTTTACCCATCTGTTCTTTTACTTACAACATCACACAACGTTCTGCGAGTGATGTTTTAAGATCTTATATAACTGAAGTTGTAAGAAAAGCTACGAATGATAAACCAGCTATCAACCCTCACCCACTGGGATTGTGACCCATTACCTTGGTCACCTGAGATGCGGAAGATTTTTAACAACCATTATTTATAATGTAGTTCTATGCATATAAACCTTTATGCAATATTTAATAATATTTAAAACTGACCAGTGAAAGAAAGCAGAGGAATGAATGCTCCACTCTCTGATGCATGCAGTTGAGTAGCTTTTGGTGTAAAATGGGCTTTGCGCTTATGAAAATATTACCTAAAATGCTGTATGTTAATTCAGTTAAACCAAAGAACCCAACTATTGGTACCATTTATCATCACTTATTCATGGGACACACGATTCAGTGACCTTGTGTGTATCAAATCCAAGTAGCAATCTTGGTTGGATGTTATGACTTTGATACACTGCATTGTGACGCACAATCCCAGTCCTCTCATTACACACATTAAGTGCAGAGTGCATGTAGTTGTGGGCTCTTACACACAATGGTTTATAAAAGCGTTATAAAAGCGTTTTGTTTAAGTATTAATTTGTTAGGTCAATTTTAATCTTTGAATAAGAAACCCATCATTCTGTGGATTGTAGACTTATGTACAGTAACGCAACATAATTTTAAAAAATAGTCATAGTAGTAATAATTTTTGACTAAATGACACTATAGGAAATATTGGAGGTTGGGGAAATGGTCACTGACCTTAAAATGGGGTCACTGCAGTCCTAAACTACATTCATAGAGATCGCTAATGCAAATTACAACGCATTTGCAATAAAGAGGCCATGGTGCTACTCCACTTCTCTCCAGCTTCTCTCAGCATGTTTGTCCGGCGAGGGAACAATCCAATCTTTGACTAGTCAGCCTTTATTTATGTCCAGAATTTGTTGTGCTTCAACAAAGGGGCTAAAACCATCCGAGGAAGCAGAGAGGGAGAAAACCTAGAGCGTTAAATCATGCCAGGGTGGCGGTGTAATGAACTGTTGTTTCAAAAACCTTTTAAAATCTATTCTCATTACCAAAAACGCAAGAAAAAGAGACAAGTGAGAGGTCATTTGATTACAAGTATTTCTGATGCAAGGTAGTGCCCTGAACAAGGGGCCAGCTGTCAATCAACTATGTTTGCTTTGGTTCCTGGTCAGTTCATCAGCTACAGCCTTGACCTTATGCCAATTGTAAGATGAGATCTGTTTGTGAAGAGGCAGCAGGCCTTATTGAGATGCAGAAAGCATATACAGCCTTCGTAAAAATGGAGAATTATTAAGTGGCAACACCACCGCAACCACATATAATTGATCTGTCGGACTTGATATGGGTATCATTCCCAAAATAAATAAAAAAACAAGCTACAGACTTGGTTCAATGGTCTTAAAATAATGTTTATACAGCGCTATGGATCAATTGAGTCCAAACTCATGAAATGGCAGAAGTTATATGCTCAGCTGGGAGCTATGTAAAGAGAACATGACATTTTGGGTAATAATTCCATGGTGCAATTGCAGAACATTTTGCAAGCGAATACAGGCTACATTTTGTCCCTTGTTTTGTACATAGAGAAGACTGCTGTGGAATTCTAATACACTGTTTCTAGACAAACAACTCCACTAATGAACGTTAATTATTCATATCTCCAAATTGCAGTACAAGTCCGTAAGTGCCTCTCCACTAAATCATTGACACTTCCGAATGCAAAACTTACTTTGCCTTTGTGATTGCTTACAAGGAGGAAGGAACTATTTTTCCCAAAGCGAATCGAGAGCTAGCGGCTTCATTCTGCTTGTCCAGTCATCTGTAATGTAACACACAGTGACTGACTGCCCCCGTGATGCTGTGCTAAAGGAGTCAGACCTTTCAGATTTTCTATTACCAACAATGCAAAAAGCTCAGCGGAGTAACAAAACCACCAATGCACTGATTGACATTTCGTAAGGTGATATTTGCACATACATGAGCTTTCAATGCTATATTCCACTTTCACCACACTTGCTTTCCTGCTGACATCCCCCTGTATCCTGCAGGGCTGGTAGCATTGTTTTGCTGCCATTCTTTGTCAAGGTATAATGCTAGGATGCTGGGAAATATAGAAGCGCTGACCATAAATGCGGATCATAAAAGTGGAAATTGTTTTCTCTACAGTTCACCTAGGCCAACCCACCAGTCTGCGTCTGTCAGTTGTAGCATTGCACCCTGCCTACCCAGACAGAACACCATGTAGATTGGCAGCATGGCCTCCTCAACACTGATTTCGACTTCCAGTGGAATGGAAATTGCTTCTGCTTTCGCTGTCCACTAGTGGTATATCGCAATGCTACTAGTTGTATCTGTTTAGTGATCCAAATAGCCATATCTTTATTCAGATATTCAGATTTCAACTCAAAGTGGGTGTGGCCTAAACCAGAAGGTTTTTGTTTTGTTTTGTTTTTTTGTTTTTTTGTTTTGCCAGTATGGTGTGTGAATTCCGGCTCTGACAGTTCCTCAACCTCAGCTGCTTTAGAATTGGTCAGTCTCACTCAAATGCCTAGTGAACCTTTCTGACAAGTCTTTTTACAAATGATTATATTATCTGCTCATTTCAAAAATAACGAATTATATTCATATTCACCCCTCTTTCTGCATGGAGAACATGATAGCCCAGAAATTCACACACTTTTTTAAAGGGCATACCAATCCATGTCTTTAACCTCGTGAATACCTTTTTGACACCAGACATACCGAGTGTGTATAAGAAATCATTGCGACTTTTCCAACAGGCTCTGGAAGTTGGTGAAGCATTGAGTGAATAATATTTACAACGTTTCATTTTCAATCATGTTTTGGCCTTTTGAAGTACACTTGAAATCAATCCTAGCCTTCAAACTAAAGGCTAGAGTCAAGCCAGGAGTTCGGAGGGGAGCTTGAGTTCAGACTGCACATTTATCTAAAAAAAAAGCCCTCGATGCTTATGTCTCTGACTACTGATTCAGTACCCACCTCCTATCTCAGGAAGTGATCTCAAAGGCATGCTTATCTCACATTTATTACGGTAGGACACGTAATAGTCTAATAATCTAATATTATTAGTGCACTTCCAGAGTGCTAGACATGATTTCTTATGTCCCAGGGCAACACTTTTGGCCTTGCTTGACTGAACCACCAAAAAACCTTCACATGGGACTCGGCCATGTTATAGCTAGAGAGGCAAGAGGGCAGACTTTTCCCTTATTCTTAATTGCCTACACTTTGAGATTGCTTGATTAACTAGGTTATGACGGAAGTTCTTACCCAAAGTGTGCCAGATTAATCAGTCACCAAGAGTGAAGTGGAGGAGAGAGAAAGAGAGAGAGAAGGAAAAAAAAGGGAGCAGTGTACCAGATTGGAATTTGAGGAGACAAATAGCATCTGAATGATGCCATGCATTATTATGTCATCTCCATAGTCATCTAATGGCTGTATCACATTAATAAAAAGTGGAACATTATACAGTAACAGATGGCGAGAGTACATCAGTGGCTCAGGAGCTATTTATTAAATGCGTTATTAATTATTTTCAACATGATGAGCTTTTGCGGCTCCTTCTGGTCTGGGTTAAGTCCGGAGCGTGCCATTTGCTCTTCACGCAGACTGGCTGCACACATGTCCATGCTAGCCACGACTACCATCTCTACTTACTCTGAAAAATGAAAAAGATTTGAACATACAAGTAAAAGTGGTCGGGTTAATACGAGAATAGAATTTTATTATTTACATTTGCACACTTTAACTGATCTTGAGAAATCTGAGACATTTATTTATGGATATAATTCTGAGTAATTATTTATTGATCACAGACATATTATTAGTCTTTATTAGGAGTGTAACACAATGCCACTATCTGCATATGTATCTGTATATGTTTAGTGCTCAAAATATTCATATCTGCACCTGTATTCGGATTTAAACCTGAAGTGGGTGAGGTCTAAACTTGAATTTTTTTTTCATATTTATTTACTATTTTTAAATAGATTTTTTTTTTTAAATCTCACACTTGCTGTTATTTTTTATGCGCAAATTTCTAACTATTTTATTTAGTATTATATTGTGTTTCCAAAAATGTAAACAAACTAGTAGCTTAATTTAAACCACTGCGACCCTGATAAGGTAATTACGAAGGATGAATGAATCAACTTCATGCTAATGAAAGTGGTCTTTGTTGGTCACACAAGCTTGATATCTGACTACGTCCTCACGCCTGCACGAAAGTAAAACCTCCATTGTTGCATCCAGTGGAACCCCTGTCCCAATGCACCCATCTAGTCTCAATCCGTCAAGCTGTTAAAAAAAAACAAACAAAAAAAAACAAATAGTGCACCTCCTATTCATATCAGTATTCATATCTGTTTAGAACATGTCCATTCAGAATAATGCTTTCACATTTTTC
Source organism: Pangasius macronema (assembly GCA_037577455.1). Lineage (NCBI taxonomy): Eukaryota > Metazoa > Chordata > Actinopteri > Siluriformes > Pangasiidae > Pangasius > Pangasius macronema. The sequence goes on along the minus strand of CM074959.1, from coordinate 19,490,173 downwards.
CAGATGATATTCGCTGAGTGAATATGCTTTCATTAAAAGTAAAGCTAAAAATCTGTGAGTCCTGTTAACCAGCTGAGCCTTCTGCTTCAGGTCACAAGGCCATCTCCTTTTCTTCCTTTCTCAGTGGGGAGCAGGTGTATGCTAAGGGAAGAAGACCCACCACATACATACATCCTAAACCTCTAACCTTTCACCCTACACCTCTCTCCCTTCCAGGTGGAAATGGTGTTTCTTCACCTGCTGCAAGCGGCCCACCACCTGCCAGCACGTTCACCTATCTGTACAGCAGGTGGCTGGGGACAGAGGAGTCAGGAATCCACATCTCATTCCCTCCTTCCCTCCTTCCCTCCCTCCCTCCCTCCCTCCCTCTCTCCAGCCTGGCTTCACGCTTCACCACTCGCACTGCAAACTCTATCTCATGCAAACACCTTGTGCACTATCACTGGTCTCATTTGGTGATTTATAAGGGCCAGGCATTCTCGCCTTTCAAACGCTGCCGCGTGAGCGCAGAGCACACTGGCTGTGGGACAAAATGAATCCAGCCTCCATTTTTTATTGGGTGAAAATGAGAGGGGGAAGCATGCACCTTAATTGAACACAAATGCAGGAGTCTTTATTGTTCTGTACAAGGAAAAGAAGCAGCAGGAAATAGTGCCAAAGCACCTGGCTAATGTTTTTTAATATCCCGGCTACACTGGCCAAGTCCGGTGCTTGACAAATAATATTTTGTCATCCTTTAATACATAGTTTTTTATTAGTGCTCAGTAAGCACAAACCCAGAGAGGACCACATACTTCCTGCCCCATCCCTTTAAAGATGATCATCCTGACAGCATCTCTAGGCCTTAATGTGGGTGTTTTATCACAGCATGTAAATAATAAATTGGTTACAAATTGTGCTGCCAGGCCACTTTAAAGTAATTATATGACATAAATAATGTGCATGCAGGATAAAAGGATAGATGAATAAATATAAAATCGCACAATGTCCTCACAAATGGTTTGCAGGCATCATCTTGTCATCCTCGTCGAGATTTATGTAATGGATTCATTGCGGAAGGAACGGCAGGATTTGATGTATTTATTGCGTTTGAAGGAAAATGGCTGAAACTTCCCATTATTGACAAAAATTGTGGGCTGCACAATGGAAAGAATGGTGGAAATATAAGTGGGCAACAGTAAAGATGTCACATTTACTAAAGCTGCTTTTATAGCCCATGACTTCCGTGCTTTCATCATAAAAAGGTTGGAAAAATGGCACATTGGATAGGCATACCTGCTACAATAAAGTACTAAATCAGACAGTAATGTCTAGTAGGGTTCATTGTTTGCAGACCTGCCAACCTTTTACACATTTTGCATAGGAGCTCAGAGTACGATGCTACAAGTTATCACTCAAAAATACACCAAGAGCCTTCTTTTTTTCCCCCAGTAAAATCATAGATGAGCCAGTCAACATATGAACCCCCCCATGAGTCCCCAGAGTTTCTAAGTTAGTGATTTGTGAAAAAAACTATATAAAAAATGCAATGCATTTTTTTTCATGCAGGCACTAGAGCTGAACTCAGTTTGAACCCCTCTAGAGAGATCTGGATACAGAAGATCATTATCTGGCTGACCCACTGCCGAAATGGCACAAGAGCGAAAAAAAGAGAAATTACTTATCGAGATGCCTCAGACCTATGTCTCTTTCTGCCCTCCTTTCCTATTCCCAGGTTTCTCACCTGGGCTGTATGAGGTTTCACTTTCATGTAAATGCTGCTTGTGAAATATTCATGAACGACCAATGGTTCCCTCTCAGCTTGGCTGACCGAGCATGCTATGTTTAATAAATAAATACAATTAGCTCTTCTACTCAGCAAGACACAAGGCGATTCACTGGATCTAATTTGATAGTTTGGTGCCAAGTATGCCTCTTACAAAACTTTCCCTCAGCTAATGTAAGCCCCCAACCTAATGGCTGTTTTTTTGGGGGGGGGCAGAACATTCTTCTTTTTCTTCATGCCGTGCATTCATGCTTCGCAAAACCTGGCCTCTCAAGACAGCCAAGATGTCTGCAATTCAAGATGCCTCAGGCTTTGCAGTCATTTGCTTTGTGCAGAAAATGCAGCATCTGTTCATAGCTATATCATTTAACTCTTGGATGTTACATGAACCAATTTCCTTTAAAAAAAAAAAAATCAGATTTCCAGTGCTGGTTTGAAGAATGCAGAAGTAGCTTCACCCAGCAAGGACGTCTGTCTAGTGCATCTCTACCGGCAGGCATAGAGCCAAACTTTTCCTCAGACATGACAGTTCAGCCTCCAGTGAGGAGAGACCTTCTGTTGTCCTCATATCAGCGGGGGAGAGGTATGCCGCACGCTCAGATGAAGACATGAAAATGCTTTAAAGGCAGAGCAGGGCCAAAAGTGATGCAACCCACAGCTTGCTATGCTGCATTTGAACTCAAGAGAGCTGAACACATACAGACCAGGAAATAACAACAGAGGCTCTCAGTCATCCAGACTGCAAGGAAAGATCCTGCCAACTTGATATGCAGTGAATCTGTAGGTGCTTTAATAAGCACTCGTCAAGTGAAGCCTGTTGGTTTCCAGATGCATGTGAAAGCAGCATATGCAACAAGTCAGGGATATGTCAAGTGATTTGAATCTCCAGTTTTAGTCTGCAGAAGCAGCTGTTACCTTGCGATGGAAGCAGAACTTTCTCAAGGCCTCTCTTCAGAGGGGAAGAAGGAACAAATTAGGTGGGAGTGATAAAAAAACAGGGAGTGAGAGACAGAGCATGACTGAACTGAAGGTGGTGCCCCTCATAAATGAAAAGCAGTGACGCAGATGGTTAGATGGTAAGTGAGAGAGAAAAAGAGAGCAAGAGAAAGGAAAGGGCAAGAAAGGCCGTGGAGGATGGGCTGAACGCAGACAGAGGAAGGTTGGAAATAAAAGAAAGGGCTGGAGGGAAGGACAACACTAAAGTATGGAAGAAGGTCATACAAACAGAAAAGTTGCAGGATAATGGCAAGCTGAACTGAAGGGCCCACTGAGGCCAAACTCACTCGCTGGAACACGGTTCTTCCGTCAAGCCCTCCTCTTCCACACACACACACGTCCCATCTTCTGCTTCACAGGTAATTAAATGGATTTCCTGTCTTGTACTCAGCTGGAGAACATGACCCAGCACTCTGAGTGTATGTCGGAAGGCACTCTAGGACAGCTCTTCGAACCATCGGCATGCCTGAACCCGAGCATGGCCCTAAGCAAACAAGAGCCGTGGTGGGACTTGGTGGATGGGGGGTCTACAGAGATCCAATCCTTAACATCATACTGCTGATTTGGGAGCATGCTACCTGTCCTTCCTTTGCAGGAGAAAGAAAGGGGGGCGGGATCAAGGGATAGAGTATTTTTCCATCTGGAAAAGGCAGGGGTTCCCAGGGAGTTGTGATCCCAGGTTCCTAAGTGGAGTCTCTTTATTTACAAATGGAGTCAATGGGGTCACAAGTAAATTAGGAAGGAGCTCAGCAATAAATAAAATATGACTATAATAGAATAAAATACAATACAAATTTGTCTGTCCATGGACCTCCACTAGTTCCTTGACAATATTGAATGACTGATGTAGTGGAACAGAATATGAACACAAAAAATATGTGGAAACATTTATTATATATGGATTTTAAAGTGTGAAGTTAAATGCTGAAGAGAAACCAAAAAATGCAGAAAAAAACCCAGAGTACCTAAGAACATTTTAAGGACCACCTGTACCATTGTACATCCATGAATTAACCACAATTATCCAGCAGTGCAATGCATTAAACCATGTAGATACAGGTCAAGAACCTCAGTTAATGTTCACGTTAAACGTCAGAATGGGGGAAAAAGCAATCTCAGTTACTCCGACTGTGGAATGGTTGTTGGTGCCAGATGGGCTTGTTTTAGTGTTTCAAACATTGCTGATCTCTTGGAATTTCCATGCACAGCAGTCTATAAAGTGTACATAGTATGGTGCAACAAACACTCAGTGAAGAGCGGTTGTGCAGGTGGAAACTCCTTGTTGATGAGAGAGGTCTGTAGTGAGCAGAAAAACATCTCAGGATGTACAACGTCAAACCTTGAGGCAGATGGGCTACAAAAGCAGAACAGTATGGTTCCACTTCTGTCAGCTAAGAACAGCAATCTGAGGCTACAGGTGATGTTTCTACTATCCAGTGTTCCTAATAAAGAAATACACAAATGTTACAATAATTCCCAAATTTGGGATTAAATTCAGGAACTGGTGCCTACAGCCTTGTCTTACAAAAATATGCTTTTGTATATTGTGACAGGATCCATGCTGACATTCCTAGTACACATTTTTATTACAGGTAAGCACAACATTTTAAGACTTCACTTCACAAAGGTTGAACACCAACATGTTGTTTTTTCTTTTCTTTATTAGAAAATTCACTTGAAAAAACCTCGCTAGAACATAACAAGCCCATCAGACAGAAGCATCTGCAATTACAATGCCAGAGGTGCTGCATGCAATTTCGCTGCGCTAACAAGCTTACCATCAACCCGCAATCTCAATCACTGCTCAGGTTCCTGTATTCATTAAGGGCCTGTGCTGGTCGCGAGTGGCTATATGAAAGGAAGTGCTAAGCACCGGCTGATTGAAGTGTACAGAGGGAGGGCTGGTTTCACCAGATTGTGGGTAAACAGACGTGGGAGGTGGCCATTCGCATAATTCCAACCGATCGAACAAAAGCGCATGCAAATGTGGACCTTGACCTGAATCAAATCCTTGACCCATTCACTAATTGCAAATTACAGACCTCGGCACCCCAATCAGTGGCCTTTTAGTGCAAGATTTCAGACTCATTCTTCAGCACACACACACACGGAAATAATAAGGAGGGGAGCGGTTGGCCATCAAGTGCGGGGATTTGTTATTCACGATCGGTCTTGATTAGAGCGTATTTGACCCTAGATAGAGCTCTTTGAATCATCTAAGGAGGGGCAGCACTTTTGTACTTTTGAAACATCTGCGGTCAGGGATTGTGGCCATGCTGAAAATTGGGGGATTTACACGGACATGGTGTTTGATGTCAGGGCGTGCAAGACTGTCATCTCTCTATATAGCGTCTGCCACTGCTACTCTTCCAGCAACCCCCAGTGTTCCATTACGGCATTAAAAGCAGGGAGAACAGCGTGGTCCTCACAGCCATAAATATTACATGACAGCCAGGGAAGCATCAGTTTGTAAATGCAAATCAGCCCGACGTTGCTTGTGTCTCCATCATTGTTTTGTCAAGTGCCCCAGGGCCTCAATGTGGAAAATGAGCCTGCATTCAGATATATTCCTCCCCCCCTCTTTTTCATACCCCTGCTGTTCTCCCCCTTAGCCTTCATGCATGTTTTAAACATATTCCCACTTCCCTTCCCACCTGGGTTACTTGTTTATTTATTTATTTATCTTAATGGATGTTCCGTGAACGACTCCGTTTTGTGGCATTGCAATATGAGCAATATGAAACTCTTCAATATTGATTGACGGTCTTGAAGCAGTGCATACACCACCCTTATATACATAAGGCAGCCACGCGTGAAGTACACCACCTAGCAAACACATACACACACTTCATGAGATTACCGAAGCCCTGGTGCTGTGAAGAAGTCGATATTGTAACTTTAACCTATATAGTGCTTTTGGCCCCTCTGCAGCTTCAGCTAACGAATTATCCTCTCAAGGAAATCCTGTTTGGAAGGATAATCCTTTCCTCATCATGTGGACAGACACTTTCCGTAATGAAATGGCCCAAGGGTGTCCCTATCACCTGCTTCTCTACACACATACACGGACACATCCGGCAGCATCACGTACGTATATACTCGCTCTACTGTATTCCAAATCAATGATCAATATTTTACGCAGAGAATCGGCACTCATCATGCTTGGTAAACAGTGGTGTGTGTCAGGGTCACGAGGCAGCGCACCTGCCTGCAGAAATGGGAAAACAGCCTTCACACAGGCTGAGAACTGATGGCCTCGGCAGCAGCATGACATTTGGGCAGCAATCAATTTCCAAAGACTGGACCGCCATAGAAAGGAACAGACAGCAAACCGCAGGGATGCATTCCAGCTGAATTTCAAGTAGTTCAGCTTAGAATGTATCAACCTGCCTCTGTTCTAGATATATTTCAGTTGACAATGTGCAATTAATAAAATACAGCAGAGAATCACTTTAACATATTTTTGCAGTATAAGTAAGAAAACATTTTCCCAAAGGGTAGTGTATTGTGTTTAAAAGTGTTTAAAGTTTAATGTTGTAGCTGTAGACTAATGAGTGCAGGGGATATGGAAGCAGTGCGGTGGTGGGATGGGGCTCAGTGTAAAAACTTACTTTTAGCACTCCAAAGTTGATTATTTTCACATAAGTGCACATCCTGAAGTGTTTTATACCTCTTATCCCATAGCAATTTTCCAACTCTAACCGATTACAACAATCACAGCCACTTTTTTCTCTCTTTTGAAGTTACTAAGATTGCATCTTGTCATTTTTTTTTAATTAGCTCTTACTACAGAAACGTTAATGGAGTTCCACAATATTAAATGTAACTATAAATGGTTAAAAGCCACAAAGTGTCATTCATTAAATCATTACATCATTAAGCATTTTCCTATAACGGCACTTACATTGTAAGCATTGTGCTTTATTCCTTCTGCTAATGTGCCAGTTCAGCATTTAGTCCATTGATTAACAAAATGAAACAAGCATGTTTAGCACTTAAACACACACGGACACAAACACACACACTTGCCTGTAAAAGTCTCGGAGTAAACCTCGGCCTTACCAGTTTGTTGATTCATCATGTCAGATTACTCGTCTCCTTGCCGAAGTGACCTTAAAAGTGCCTTGTTGTGCCGTAATGCTGATGGCTGTTAAATGCGCACTGCTGAACTTGGACCGTCCTCGGGCCAAGGACCTGAGTGGCGCTGATGACACACTGCTGGGTAAATTTGTGAGCATGCCCATCACAAGGACACATCTACAGCAGTGATGATTACTACAGGCTCAAATTTGATGTCCTAAACGCCACTCTAAACAACCTTGCTCTACTGATCTTAGTACACGGCTTTTTACAGCCATATTGGAACGCACTTGAAGTATGTGGTGAAGCATTAACATCGTACCACGGCTTTGATTGCTTGGAAATGATGATAAATGGTAGTTTTTAGTGCAAATTCCCATATGTAACATGTGTAAGTATCCACTACTAATTGGTACGCAGTGCTTGAGGTGACTGCTAGCGGGTCGTTGATACTGCAACACAAATGACAGCATTGTTGAATACCCACCCATCCTCCAGATGAGGGGCACAGAATGCTAATTTTCAACATTCTCAACTGTTTTCTCTTAATTGGTGTCATCAGTAAAATGGCTGACAAATTGACAAAGTGGCTACACTGGAAAGCTGTGTCCTCACTTTCTCAATTAGCTCACTAAGCAGTGATTAGTGACCAAAAGTGTGCATTCATGATCACTTACAGGTTAATGCTCTGGAGTTGGCACTCATTTGAAATTGAACATACAGAACACAAACAGGATTAATGTGATGTACGTAGTGAATAACAGAAAACGAATAATGAATGGCGATTTTTAATTTATTAAGGAATTACATTTACGTTCCTGTACGTTCTGTACGTTCCTTATGAAGTATTTCTTACATTATAACAACTACAAACATTCATCTCCTACCCAGCCTCTCTTTTTTTCTCTCTCTCTCTTTAAGTTAACAAGACAAAAAAAATAAGTTGTGGAAAACAAATTAACTGTGGTGCGCACGCATTTCTGATTTACAGTGCCACCATGCCATATAGCCCACGAAGACAACATGCTGTTAACTCATTTTAAAAATAACAAGTTGCACATTGAATACATATGTTTTTTGCCATTCTTGCATGGAATTTCTCCATCATTGTTAACAGAAAAAATTTCCAGAAAATTATACAGGTATTGAAATGAAACGCTGGTTGAAGGACCCCATTTTGACTAGCTGCAGTACTGCGTCCGAGCGATGAAGTAGAGTTTTCCAGATCTTTCTGGAATGTAACAGACAAAGTAAATCTGATCAAATATTTTTGTCAATTAAAAACAATGGTTATTGTTTTCATCTATAAACAGCAACTCCCTGATTAGGGAAAAATATAGTTATTTTGAAACATAGTTTCTGGTATAGACCACTCCTACATCCAGTTGAAATATGAATATGAATACAGATACAGATATTTGAAGCATTAAATACAGATAGTGGCATTGCATTACGCCCCTATACTATAAAAACAATAATATATTAGAGCAAGGGCATTAATATAAACCAGCACTACAGTCAGAGCTGCTGTTACAGAAAATTAAACCTTGATTTGAGAATATTATAATATATGTGTTCTTTATTACAGCTGGAATTGTTCATAGTATGATCCTAAGCAGCTCTGTATTCCATTCTGATCATGCATTATTCCCTATGAGCTCAATTAAACTGCTTGTTAGCGCTGCACTGATGCCACGAGAGGGAGAGTTACTTATTTATGTCAGTGTGAGATTATAGAATGAACATGACAAAACCTAACAGAAAACTACAAGAACCAGAGTCCAATCTGTTGTTAGCCACCGTATTTCCCTAGGGGTGGATGCACAGTGAGAATAGCTCATCTGTTCTTCTGGGGCCAAACTGCTTTGGAGACCAGAGTGATTTATAGGAAGGCTAATGACCTTCTCATCAGCAGTGCATATGTTATGATCGCTCTGATATATGAAACTACAGAACGGGATAGACGTAATAAACGGGGGGCATCTTGCCAACATACACAATCGCAGTTGTTATGTCCTCAGACATATTTTAGCTCCCTCTGTTGCTCCTTCTCTTTACTCCCAGAAGAAAACCAGATCCGACACGGAGGATGTCAAATCAAGAATGACATCATCACATTAGGAGAAAATAAAAGTGAGACTGTTGTTGACATGTTTGAGCACATCACATCAGAGCCAACACCTCTTTGTATATCATAATGCTAGCTTCATAATTTGTCGTTTCTTGGCTATAATACAGCATGACACTACTCAATTTTCAGCATTTGAATTTGTGTACTCTAAGTGCATGCTAGCATCATAAATTGTGTTTATACAACAGCTAGATCCGGTCTACTAATTTGATTGGTTTGACAGCGTTCCAAGAGTGTTTATATTTAGTATAACCGCACAAGGATATCTCACTCTTTGTGATGTTTCTATCATTCCGCTGTCTATGCTCATCACATAAAGTTTCATTTCCTAGCTCGAAACGGTTAATACAGTAGTGTTAGTGACATCATCAGCAAACATGGCAAACGATACGTTTTAGGACTATATCTTTTGAATTAAAATATGAAAACTTGTCATATGGCAATGAAAAGGAAGAAAGGAAGGGCATATTGTGTCCAAATATCACATACTCTATATTAATTTCTTGCTTAAGGAACTATTGTATAAAAGCAACATTACACTCGCAACTGTGAGGTAATACTGAATATCAGCAATTTATATATATGCGCCGAATCACAGCCACGCCGATATTTAGTATAACCGCAATCTTGCTCACGCGATATTGAATATAAGCTCTATGCTTGCTTGTGTAGTTGCCATATGTAAACATTTTAGCTGTTGCTTTGTATATATAGCTCTTGATAGACATTGTAGTTGCACTATGTAACAAACTCCAGGTCCAAACAACCAGCCTGCCCTTTTCATATTACAGTGAAACCACAAAGCTCTCTGTCCTGAAGACTTCCACATGTCGGAAAACTTAAAGTTACAGCTTTACCTCTGGCTGACTGGAGACTCCTTACAAAAATGGCAAATAAATGTCTCCCCCCAGAAAACCTGTCCATGTTAACAATTGCACATGTTTTTAATCTGCTTATGTGGAGTGTCATTGAGTGCCTATCTATCTATCTATCTATCTATCTATCTATCTATCTATCTATCTATCTATCTATCCATCCATCCATCCATCCATNATCTCTGGTCTATCATGAGAATACATCTCTCTCTACGGCTTTGGTTTTCCAGTTATGAACTTTAATAGTGGGACTTCACAAGGAATGACATTCACAAAGCAGAAAAAAACATTGATAGTTTAATCAAACTGTGATAAAGCTCTGCATTCTCACTACACAGTTACATTTCTAGCAAGTAGCATAAAATGAAAATCCAGCATGGAATAACATAATATAAAATATGAATTGAATCTCTGTGGAACAATGCAGCGGTTCGATGACATTTCCAAATAATGCAATATTTGTTCCTTTTTTTTTTTCCCCAGAAAGATAACACACACCTCAGCACCAGACAATTGTATCCTTTTGTCCAGGAGGTTGTTAGACAAACTGTGCATTTCATATGCAATCCTCTGGTTGAGACTGCATAAGGTGTGATAAAAGACAAAAGTTTATTTTGCATGATTCGTATTGCTGTCTACATGATATTTGCAATTTAATCTGTTTGCAAACATAAACATGGAATTTCTGACCCTATCCAGATGTGTACAGATATGTCTGAAAACATAGGTCTTACCCCTCCATTTTCAAATAAATTCCTGTCCACACATAGAGAGGTTTGGAAAAATCTCTCTGTCTAGACGAAAACACGAAAAAACGATTTGAAAATGCTCACATTAGCACACGAGCTTGATGATAATACAGTATGCCATAAACGGTTATCTCAAACACCTGAGAAATAATGTTTATAGCATGCATACCATATTAAGTGGTATAGAAGGAAGGCAAAATGCTTAATAAAACAAACAAAACACCAAAAAAAAAACCCACAGCAACAGGGGCAGAAGGCCATTTTTTCAAAATGAAACTTGAAAAACCCAAGACTTATCCAAAATATGTTTGCTGTACGGTTTGTACCGCAGGAGCAGTACAGCGCATATCAAATTCGGCTGTAATGTAATAAAGTGAAATTCAGTTGCAAGCACATTATCAAATAAGAAATTACAGACAGACCACAAAGTAACAACCTGATAAATAGAGTTCTAGCACAATTATAACTCATCCAACACTGCACTGAACTTGCGCAAGTTGACGTTAAGATGACAGCAGTTTTCCCATCCATACCTTTATCTTCTTCTTCTTTCGGCTTTTCACTTCAGGAGTCGCCTCAGCGAATCATCACTCTCCACCTATCCCTATCTTCTGCATCCTCAACACTTGCACCCACTAGCTTCATCTCCTCNCATGAGCTGTCCCTCTGATGTACTCGTTCCTAATCCTGTCCAACCTTGTCACTCCCAAAGAGAACCTCAACATCTTCCATCCATACCTTTATCATGCATTATTAATCGATACCATGATACATGATGCATTGTAAGTAGTGTCCCTAACATGTTATATCACCAAGCCTCACTTTGCATAGTGCATTATGAGAACATACAATGGTGATATAAGGTGTTATAAGTGTTACTTATAATGCATTCTTTTAACAATTTACTGTTGCATTATAAACAATGCTATAAACTATTCTTGTAATGATTTTTCATGAATAATTATACCATTATGTATAATGTTTTATGAATGCATTATAACATGTCTTTATTCTTTCGGCTGCTCCAGTTAGGAGTTGCCACAGCAGATCACCTTCCATTGTTCGCATATTGATTTGGCAAAGGTTTTACGCCAGATACTCTTCCTGACACAACCCTCCCCATGTACCCGGGTTTGGGACCAGCACTGAGAGTACACTAGCCTGTGCATCCCCAGTGGCTGAGGTCGGCACCCAGCGAACCCATGATCCTGAGATCAAGAGTCCCATGCTCCACCCCCTGAGCTAGCCAGGTGAATGAATGTATCATAACATGTTATGAATAAATTCATAAGTAGTTATACATATGGCCTTCATAGAAAGTGCTACCAAATTTCGTACCTTGGAGTGTAATAAAACACTTCATTTTCAATTTTTTGTGTG
>CM074959.1:19464584-19476306 GCA_037577455.1 Pangasius macronema | reverse complement strand
TTTGAGCCCCTGAAAATGGAGGTACTTTGCTTAAAATGGCTGTAAATCCTAAATGGTAAATGCCATATTTTTGTGGAACCTCTTAGAATGAAGCTGAAAGTCTACACTTCCATCACATCTTGATTGTTTTATTTCAATCCAAAATATAACACAATAAAAAACAGCATTATATTCATATTTTCATTATAAATCCCAAAATCAGTACAGACAGTAGCTACAATTGTTAAAACAGAAAAATCATCTGACATTGTTTATTGGCATTATTATTTTTTTTAAATACCAAACCCTTCCAAAAATTATGTAGCTGCTGATAGAAGAGAAATCTTTATAAATGCAAAATTCTGTCTATATTAAACTGATCGTATACACTTTTTTTAAATCATCCTATAATAAGTAAGTGTACACAGCATGCTGGAAGCCACAGCTCTCAAAAGCCAGAGTGGCTCCTGATTGTGTAACCTCCCCATTGATTTCGGTGCACATCAATGATTTAACTAATTAGTTTTATCTGCTAATATTTATGCACAGGGAAATTATTCATTAATGAAATGTCAGAATTGACGGTGTTGATTTTTTCCCCTCCTTCAGATATCATCTTGACAAGATAACAGATATTTTGGCAGATATTCTTTAAAAAGTCAGACAGCACGTTTGCCAAGAACAAACTGCATATGGATGTTATAATTAACACACGAGTCCAAGAACCTGATGCACACTCTCTTGGTGTGCTGGAGGACATCTCCTGAGTTTCTCTTCTGCTGAAACAGTCCTTTCAACTGCAGAACTAAAAAATAAGATACTGCATTTTTAAAGGTGAGTTCGGTGATTTTTAAGTCAGGAAAACTTTGTAATATTTGATGTATTTGAAGTTTAATTTCTCATCACATTCTGGTGGATGGCAATAAAACATTACCTCAGAGGAAAAACTCTTATTTTTGTCACGCTCATTTCACTGTGAAGAAAAGAGGTTGATCAGATGAACATGGGAAATGAGGCATTTTTACTTGGATTAGCATTAGCATTCAGAAGAAACATTAAAAGGAGTTGAGAAACTTTAAAAGAAGGGTTTATGTTCAGATTTGAAGCAGGGTTGTCAGGTCTTGTGTAGCAAAACCAACCCAGTGGTAATTCAATGTAATGGCAAGTTCGGTAATCAGTAAAATGGGTTTATTACCAAAACCTAAAATCTATCCCTTTCAAATCTGAAAAATTGTAGAAATTGGCAAATACTTTGTAATATTTACAAGCCACGATCACACAATGCATTTTAATGAAGCACCATTAAAACCAAATCATGCCAGTGTTTCAACATGGTCCTAAACGGTATCGCATTATTACATAAAGTTACGATACACCATTACTGATCCATGCGATCAAACATCTTCAGTAATGACTTTATACTGTGTCATGGCTTTGGCAGATCCAGAATCTAACCCGGAAACACTGGGCAGGAACCGGGAATACACCATTTACACAATCATTCACATCTAGGGGCAATTTAGCGTAACCTATCCATCTACCAGCATGTTTTTAGGAGATGGGAGGAAACCAGAGAGTCTGGAGGAAACCCATGCGGACACGGAGAAAACTCCAGTGAGACAGTACCTCACGCCCAGGATCGAACTAGAGCTGTAAGGTGGCAATTCTACTCACTGCGCTTTTACTACCTTTGCATTTACTGTTTGCTATTTGACTTTCAATGCACTAAAATAATCGAACCTGTGCAAAAGATCTAACACTGAAACAGTAAAATTATTCTGCATCTGGTGATCCTGATTTTGAGTTTCTGCTGACTTTTGCGCCTTTAAAGAGTGTTCATTCATTCTATTTTTAGGTGAATATGAAAGATAATTGATGTAGATTTTTATTTAGCCTTTTTTTTTGTATCTTTGTATTTCTAGGTATTTGCTCGGGGGCCTCAGATGCTTCTAAATTTTTCAATGCATTTTTTTTTTAAATATAAATGTCCATCAGACGTTTGTTTGTATATACAATTTTTTTTATCTTCTTACTTTTGACTGTTTAATAAGGAATAAAATATCTGTATGTGCTGTTATAAGGAAACAAAAAATCAACAAAGGGGTGGAGTGTTTCGATGGAAGGTCACTGTTACCACCCTGAAATTGATTATTTGCCTATGACAGCATGTCACAAAGTGTATAATTTGCCAATCCTAAGCTTTTTTGATAGTTTGGAGCACAAAGCACTCCATTCTGAAGACTTTCTCATGTCAGAAAACTGATCGTTACAGACAAAAAAAAAAACAGCACTTTTTGACCAATCAGAATTAAGAATTTGACAGCTCTTTGCTTTTCAAATTCAGATCTGTGTTGTGAATCCAGCATGATGGCCTTTTCTTCTCACCTCGAAAAAAAAAATTATTAAACATAACTTATTAAAAACCTGAAGCTGGCATTAGAAAACTGTGTTTGTGTGTGTGTGTGTGTGTGTGTGTGTGTGTGTGTATGTGTGTGTGCTTGTGTGCTGCTTGATTACGAGCTGAGTCTGCAGATCAGTTTGCTCCTTAAAGCAAGCTCTGAGCAAATAAGAATATATGAAAGGATCTAAATCTACAGAGAGAGAGAGAGAGAGAGAGAGAGAAAAGAAGTGAAGCAGCTCTAAAGTTGTGAGCTTTGCAGAAGTGACAGACAAGCGCAGCAATGGCTCGATCGTTCTTTAATCACCACTCTATTTGACTGATTACGGCTGATTAAACATGACATATATATGCGACGTTCTTCTGCGCGGCGATTTGACGCGCAATTGTTCACAATAAAGTGCACAGAAGGGGAGAGCTGCAGACAGGACGTGCAGAGAGAGGGAGAGAGAGAGAGAGATAGAGAGAAAGAAGGAGAAAGAGAGAGAGAGAGAGAACAAAGAGAGAGAAGAAGACCGAAAAGACGAAAAAAAATAAGAGACACAAAAGCCGTGCTTCTATTCTGACTGAAAGCATGAGTGCAGCCATTTATAGTGGAACAGCGATGTGCTGTGTTCTCGTCCATCACTAGGGTCGTGTGTGACTCCAGAGCTTGGTGTGTAGCCTTGAGGGAGAAAGTCAGACAAGGACAGAACTGATGCTGCTGCTGACATATTGGTGGGCGAGATACATCTTGTTGTACAAAATTACTAGAATGGTGTCTCATTGGTGAGAGATCCACCGTGTGAGGGAGGCCTGTGATAGCATCGCAGATAGATGTCCTGGTTATAATGAGGTGGTTAAATCTGATATATACTGATATGTTATAGTGCTATACACTAACAGCGGGAAAAGACTGCGATCAAGAAGCAGGCTCTCTGCTGGTGATAATCCCTGCCAGAAAATAGATTTCATTAGTACATAATTCACTGATGGTGTAAAAGCTTCCCTGCTGCACTGTTCAAACCTTATAGCACATTATAATTATGTTAAGATGTATTTCGATATATTACAGTATGCATACATCGATACCATTTCTTTCTAGTATATTGTTTTTTTTCTACTTATCACATACCGAAATGAGTAAGGTAATTACACCTTAACTCGAGAAAACAGTTTAGAGGCCGGAAAGGAGGTATTGTATGTCTCGGTGCTCAGTGCTCGCACAATTGAAGTGATATTTAAGATGTTTTATCAGGTTGCTTGTATTGTAGGAAGATGCTGTAGTGCCTCCTCTAGGTTACAGTTTGTAATCTACTTTGCTTTGATTGCCAAAATTATTTATTAAATATGTCCAGATCACAATCATTTCACCTCATCTATTCGTTAGTGCAGCAATACACTAGGCTTGCGTCACATATGTAGTATCATGAGGTATCCAATGCTGAGCAGAAAAAAATCCCTTACACTAGAGTGTGCTTTTTTTCCCCCAAATAATATTCATTTGAATCTTTTCAGCACGGCTTGACGAGAGAGCAGGCTACATTCAACTCCTACCGAGACTTTTAAGAGGCCAAATTGTGTTGTCTCAGCTTGAAAGAATCGCGTTAAGGTCTCTGACAGCATGGGATTATGATGGCCATCAACAGCACACTCGAGGGCATGGGGTTACTTTCAGACACCAATGGGGTAGAAAAAGCTCAAAAGTGAAGTTCACTTCAGCTTTGGTGAGAAAATTCCACGTTGGATGTGGAACACCAATAGCCTGTGCTATATCAATTGCCTGTGCAGAAAGGTGGAGAAGAGATCATGCTTTAATACCATATGATAGGTTTTCATCTTGGAGGGTAAACCATGTACAAGCTTTTAGTTGTTTTAAGCAGGTGATGAAAACTTGAAAACTTGAAGTCTTGCTAGGTAACGTTGTCTGCTTCTTTAACAATTATGTTCTCCGATATAGGAAATGGTTCTGAGCCAAAAATATTATGTTTAGACACGTTAAGTGGCTCAACTATAAGCAGTCACATTTAATATCATTTGTAATCTATGGCAAAAACAACCACCCATATGAAAACCTATGGTGGTCTGGGAAAACCAATCAGATGCCGCTATGGCTGAAACCAAACTCAAAAACAAACATTGGCCAAAAAGGTGGGATTTCCTTATACAGTGAATGTCACACTGTGTTAAAGTTGTTAGATTCTCAACTAGTATAGCAAAATAGACATTAGGCTAACTAATCACGTCAGTTAGTAATCAGATACTGGCTGTCAGAATGGAAACCCTGAATGCAATTTTCTCCATTTTTACTTTTGCAGTTAACAGAATTGAAATTTCTATTACTTTACTAGTCATTGAGATCCATGGGGAAAAGAGAAACATATTACAGTTCAGAAATTCAGTTCCCATGCAAATAGACAGCATGCATTTCAGACAGAAACCAGTCGAAAATTTAAATGTTCATTTTCCTGCCTGAGATATGGTTCTGGCAGCCAGATTCGGTTGAGTTCATCACCATCACCAACCCACGGCAGTATGTGGGCACATTGGAATAAAAGTAGTAAGTGTGGGCTAGCACTTATTTGCCTCTGGGGGTATAAAAAAGTGTCTCAAATGCAAACATAAATGAAACATACAGCTAAAACAGAAAGGAAGACCATAATGACTTATTTGGTGTTACAGACCACCAAGACCAAGACCACCTGATCTCATGAGGTACTTGTTAAATAAATAAATAAGGTTTGTTTAGCTTTGTTTTTATTTATTTTGTACTCAAGAGGATTTAGGGAACAGTCCAAATCCAAACCCTGCCCCTAAACTTAGGCTTTTGCTACAACAGTGGAAGATCATTGATCTAAATAAAACTATTTAGATACCATGAGGATAAAAGACTGTCTTAACGGAAATATGTGACTAATGTATTACTCATAAAAATGGCTCTACATCAGAAATACAGCACACAAGCTCTAGACACGGAACCAAGTTTTGGTGATTAGAGTCTTCTACAGCACAGCACCGGTATTTATTACTTTCTATCGATCCCCGTTCCATGTCCCCTACTCGATGACTTATTCAGTCTGAATGGATGTGGCTACATGCAGATCTACGTGAAATTCTGCCACAGTTCTGCTCTAGAGAATTCTCATAAGGTGAGGTCCAGAGGCCAGAGAAGGCCATGGGCAAAGAGCAAGCTTTGTGGTGCAGTAGGGCAAAAGGTAGTCCGGGCCAACAGAGTCCAAATAAAGCTTTAATACATTCCCTATTGATCGTCACATTGAAATAAAGTCAGCGTATTGGCAGGACTGAAATCCCACTTTGAAGCAACTCCATAATGAAGCTGGTCAATGCTAAGCTGTCAGCAATCAATCCCGCATAACAGTTAATTACAGCTTTTTTGAGGGGAGAAGGAAAAAGGCAGATGGTTATAGAGCTGGTGTACCAACTGGGAGTAGTGTGTCATGGACAATCATGTAAAGGCATCACTAGTCAAGCCTGATGAAATATATGTGGTGCGATGATTATAGTGAGATGTCTTAGCAGCAAAAAAAAACTATATAGTAACATTTTACTGACAGGCAGTGCTTAGAAGCCTACATAACACACATGCCCTTCATAACAAGTGACATAAAAGTACATAGATATGAACGCTTCTCTCACCTCAGAGTGTGTCACGACATATGAACATGACATCAAAATTGACAAAAGCTGCCTTTTGACAATTATTGGAAAAAGCATTTATAAATCTTTATATAGTTTGATGTCACTTGTCATGAAGGGCTTATGTAGGTGTCATGTATAGTGCTGAACACTGAACTTAGTAAAGTGTTACCAAAAACTCGGACAAGAAAGAAAAATGAAGGAATCCAGATTGCATGAAGGTACATTAAACAACATTATTGCACAAACCGATGGAATTTATTGCTCAAACAAATCAGGTGTTATTCAGAAATGGCCAGGCATTAGCTGCTGTAATGTTTGAAAGTCATTATCTATTCATGAAGCACACACCTTTAGCTAGAGGCAAAAGAGAAAACTGCCCATTTCATGCCTCAAGCTTGCTGAAGTCTGCAGCTAATGGCATGCTAATAGCGTTTATACTGCTAGGAATGGTTAGGCTCTCAGTTTGGTTACATATCATTAATTTATGCAGTTTATTCAGCTGCATGTATATCAAGGCTTCTTTGAAACTCACAAAAAAAAGCCAAGAGATGTAGAGACTGTATTCTGACAGGTCGAGTGCTAGCATTCAGGGTTCAGTTCAAGCAAACTAGCACCATGCATCTAAAGTATTGAGCCTTCAGCCTGCAACTTGTTCATCTCCCTCTCCTGCGATGTCACGCTAATGGATTTAGCAAAGATCACGCAGGCATTTATTACCACGTGTAATTGAACGCGATGATTATCGTTGTTGTGTAATGCGATTTTAATGCGGTGCGATGGTTATGTATAAGGCCTAATGACTTGCCTCCAAGGGTTACGGCATGCGGGAAAAAAAGAGAAAAAAAAAAACCAGAAAACGAATCAGATTTAGATTTCCTCCTACTTTAACTTGACATATAAATAAAGAGGTTTAATTAAAACTTTCCTTCGGCAGCTTGATTTTGCAAATAATCGCCCATTTTATGAGTTTTCCTTCTGAGATATGGGGAGCATTTGACAGAAATGAACAGGCTAAAGTGTGTTTAAAAAGAGAGTTATCGAGGCTAAGGAAGGATGGAGATTTATAATGTTCATAATATTCTTTTTATAGCCAGGATGGTCTCCATCTGCTCCACTTTTAACTCCTCTACAACAGAAGTAGTTAAAGCTGAATGCGTCCATACTGTTGACCTTGAGCAAAGGGCAATGTACTATAAAGCATGATACTTGTTTCCTACTCATTTCCTACAGAATATTGGGTGACAAATGCTTGGCTTTGCATGACGTGTCCATTAAGGCCACGTTTTACAAGCTAACGCCGACAAAATGGGCCTAAAGTGGCATCAGTTTGACTATTACCTGTTATTATAGTTCAGTGTTATCGACCTTTCATTTTAGCATGCAGCAGGCTGTGGAGAGAAGCCAGGCTCTCTAAATGGCTCATTGAATGGCAAGCCACTGTGGAAGAGCTGCTAGAGAAATGCACACATGCATGTATATCCACAGTTTGACAAACGGCCTGTGTTCTATGTGCAAAAGCATGCTACGTACGAAACTAGCATACAAGCCTAAACATGCATTTTGTGTATGTTCACACAGAAACTTGAACACAGAAGCTCTTCTCATCTTCCTGTTTATATATTTGAGGGAGAATAGGGCAAAAACTTGGGAAGCCAGCACAAAAAAGTGGAATAACGGGAAGTGTGACTGATTACATTGGTCAGATTTTAGTGCATGATTTCATCCCAGTTGTATGGTGAGAATTTGGCTACTTTTTTTAAAAATGTATTTGCATAGGGCCATATTCAGATTTGGGTGATGCACACATAGTGAAAATATTTCAGTCTTTGCCACATATTTATTCATCCATCACCATATTAGCCTTTGTTATTTTTAAATTTCTTGCTTTTATGTTGCATCAACATAACATAACATTCGATTTTCTTCTTCAGTCTGCATTTTCTAGCCCTGATTTTTATTTTTCTGAGAATTAAAAACAACTGCACGTGTTTAAAGCGGGCATCTCCCATGCATACACTCAAGAAAAATCTGGCAACCTCATAGGCATAAACTGCATGTAGCTGATTTTAATAATCTGAATGTCAAGCCCAAAAAACTCTGATTAAGTTTTTTTAAAAACACAATTCCAGGCGCAGTTTGCATAAGTTACAACTTTAATTTCAGATGCATTGTGTTCTGCAATGATATATTTACACCTGGGCTACAGTCTTCCTGACGACTGTCCTGACAGATTTTCTACTCAACATGTGCACAAAGTGCTTTTTCTTTCACCCACAGTGCAGGAAAGGCAGGAAGAAATGAAAAAACGTAAAGAGAGAGAGAGAGAGAGAGAGCATGCGAGTGAGAGCAAGAGAGAGAAAGAGCTATAGCTTTGCTTAACCTTATTAGTTTTGCGTTTGGGCTCCGTGCCCAGAATAACAGTATGGATTTTTGCCTAACTTCCTTATAATTGGATGAGTTAAATTTCTCCATTCATTACACAAGCATGTGACCTCATGACCCTGGCAGCTTCAGTGTTTTATTAGCATTCTCATCCCCTGTTAATGCAGGCGCCTCTCTCAGAAGACCTTCCACACCATTTCCTCAGGAGACTTCAACCCAATCTTTACTGTTCCCTTCTTCTTCTTCTTCTTCTTCTTCTTCTTCTACTTCTTCTTCTTCTTCTTCTTCTTCGTCTCCCCTTTCATTATCTTCTGCCCAATCCACCAGATAAGAGATGCGACACAATCCACACTGATCTATAAGCCAGTTGTCCTCCTGAAACTGGGTCGAATCAAACCCACATAAACTCTGCTATTTAGTGTGTGTATTAGCTACCAGAAAACATTCAGGGTCTTCAGAGTTGGGTTAAGTGCAAATAGTGATGATTTAATACTGAAATTGCGCACGTCATTCACGTATTCAGACCTCAGGCATAACTATGGACTTAAGCGCTACTCAGACAGTTGCACTGAGTTTGATTTCATGACCTTGATTTAGTATCTCATGCCTACACTAAGTTGTGCACAAAATTACCTGTCAACACACTATAAAAAATAAAATGCAATGTAATAGGATGTGCTGGATCAAGTGTTATTTTGCAAGTTGTGAGCGAATACTGATAGAGAAAACAAGGTTGTTAAAGTAGACCAAATTTCAACTGCTGCCATATTCTCATTCATACTATATTGTTGTTGTAGACATTTCTTCTTTTTTTTGATCTACTTTGTCTCCTACATTTATTTTACAATATACTTATATTCTATATATTTATATTTCTGCTTCTGTTGAGTGATAACATGAAGAACCATTGTGTAAGTTTGCTTACCAACCAGCAAAATTGAAGAAAAGAAGATAAAACACTATTGAAAAGGCGAAAAAAAGAAAACATGGCAAGCATTGGAAGTTTCTGTTGGTTTATGGCAGTTTTGTAGTGTTTGGTACTGGATAGTACTCAGTAAACTGGGGCTTACACTGCATGATTTTGGCATGATTTAGACAATTTTGCTGGTAGCGTCATTCTTTTTTTAAACTTATGAATAATTCAGGTGTGAATTCGATAAATTGTAAATTGTTCAGGAATGCCACAGTTAGAGGATAAACAACAGATGATAACTGTTTTAGCCTGAGCTGGATTTGTAGAGGAGGCGGATGCAAGTGTGGACAGTTTATTTCACAACTAAAACCACAACAAGTGTGAAAACAGAATCATAAACCTGAACAGAGGACACAAAAGCAAATATCCAGACTACAAGTGACACTGTGGTGCACACACAACATATGAACACAACAACGAAAGCTTGACAATAAGACGCTGAAAAACAGGAACTTATATAGTGGCGTTAATCATGGTGAAATGAGGCACAGATGAGACTGATTGAGACATGTGACATGCTGGGGCTGATGGGAAGTGTAGGTCAGCAGCGCTTTGGCGCTACCATGACAGAACCCCCACCCCACCCCCAGCCTCAAAGCGTGGCTTCTGGAGCGCGAAACACAATCGCAAGGGGGTTCTGGAAAGTAATGCAATATGTCTCTAAGCTGATAAGGGCCCTTAGGCCAACAAGGTCCTTGGGAGAGATACCAGAAGCGTAGGGAGACATCCTCAGCAGAGCAAGGAAGCAGAGCGACATCATCAGCAGAGATGTCCGAAGTGGGGCTGATGGGAAGTTCAGAGCCCCTTTGGAGCTGCCATGACAGTCAGAGGTCATGAATTTCTGATGTCAAAAAAATGTACTCAAATATCAGGTAGTCTGAGTAGTGTAACAATCTGATATGGATAACAGAAGCCTAGTGAGCATGGTTAGTTAAAGCCGTATTCAAGTTCAAAGTTTGTAATATTAAACTCTGATTATTACTTTTATAGAACTCTGTCCTCCATATCACCTGTCATCTTGATACCCCAGTAGTGTTTGTTTTCTGCCAACTCTCAGGATTACCCTGCATTGTAAATGAAACCCTCTGTGCCGTATTCTTTTCAGTCTCCTCTGCTGAATTTTAACGACACAATCTGGATGTCTTATTCGCAGTGGCTTGGTGTTGGACTCTTCCATGAGCAGATGATCTAATGTGGCCTGTGGGTCTCGACTAGGGGATATGAAAGCAATAATGCACACACTAGGCATGCAACACGACAATCTGTTGACTATTCATAAAAGATGCATGCGACTCTTACAGAGTGCTTTGGCACAGATCCCTCAGTGCTAGCCTTTGTGTATGCAGATGAGAGAAACTGAGACAGGTGTATCCTTATAATCTCTTTCACCACATTACCAATACAGTTTTTTTTTTTTAAAAAAACCTATACAGTGTTTATTTTTAATGCACAGTTGTGTTATTTCTCTTATCAGGACACTGTGAGTTTATGTGACATGATTAAACTGTTGTACACTGTTGGTTTATGGTGTTAATAAAACAGCAAACAGTTTAAAGAGCATGTATAACTCATTTAGAGTCAACAATGAAATTAGGTTTCTCTGTAATGTTGCTGGACATTGCAAGTGTTAGTTGTAATTATTGCAGGAAAATGTATTGTTCATTGAAGTGATTAAATGTTCAGTGAACTAAATTATGTATGGTTGTACGATGGCCCGTAAGTGAAAAACACATCAACAAACCAAAACCTGCATTTCTTTGGCAGTCATACGATGGCCCCTAGATGGGAAATGCATTAACAAACCAAATATGCAACAGCAAATGAGAAAACAGCAAACGCCTAAACAAAGCAGCAAAACTAAAAACACAACAAATCAAAATGCAACAATAATTTCAGAAACAACACTGTCACAAGCAAAGCACAACAGTAATTTCAGGTACATAACTGCAAATTAATAACACAACAGCAAAAACAAAAATGCAATGGCAAAACTGTAACAACAACGAATTAAAACATTCAACAGCAAAACCAAAACAATCAAATCAAAAAAACCACAACAAACCCAATATCACAACAAATTTTGAAATGCAACAGCAAACCCAAACACTCAACAGCAAAACCGACAACTTAACAGCCTATCGGTAAACGCATCAGAAAAATGAAAAACGCAAGAGATTCGGAAGCACAGCAGCAAAACCAAAACACAACAGAACAACCAAAATCACAACAGTAAAACAAAAGCATTTCAGCAATTCAGAAACATATCAACAACTCAAAGGTGTCGGGAGTTCTGTGTGATGGAAAAATATCAGCGAGAATCAAGGGGAAGGTGTACAAGACAGTGGTGAGAC
>CM074959.1:19444946-19464484 GCA_037577455.1 Pangasius macronema | reverse complement strand
GAAAAGCCGAAAGGAAAAGAAGAAGAAGAAGAAGATTAACAACTCAAAGTGGAAAGGATAAGTGTTTACTGAATATTGCATGCTTAATAAATAAATGAGAATGTGATGTTCAGCATTTTCTACTTTGGGTTAATGTTTCTCAATTTGCAGTTTCTTTTTGTTTCTGCTGCTTTTGTTGTGTTTTTTGCTTGTTGCATTTTTGATTTTGCTGCAGAGTTTTTGGTTTCGCTGTTGTGTTTTTGGTTTGTTTGTTACACTCAGGAAGGTAGAATTTCATCTGTTTTCAAGTTTGTTCCTCAGATGTTCAGTAGATGCCAAAGCACAAGCTTTGACTCAGAGATCAAATTTGAAGTAAAAAGCTAGAACCTTTTATATAAAGTGAACCACAAATGAGGCAGAGTTGTGACATACAAACTTCATCAGCCATCATCCATAAAAGCTTCAATATTTGAGTATAAATAAACTTTAGATAGTTTTTCAAACCATCCCAAATTACATAGTCCCCCGTCAGAATTACCAATCATTCCAACATTAACTACAGGACACAGACGTAAAGAGCTTTTAGTTGTCTTTTAGCTTTTTGGAATTTAAAATGATAAATGTCAGGATCTTTTCACTGCAGTAAAAATCACTGAATGGCCTTTTCGTGTGCTGAAGAGGGAAATGATGCTTTAAATGAGAAGTGCTTCCTTCTTTCAATATTTCAGCTACGAAAAATGACGGGGCTGTAATTACACTCCTTTACAACGACTGATAATTGACAGCAGAAGGGGAAAAATTGAGCAACAGTTGCTTTGAATTCAACGTGAATGATCTTGTGGCAACGAAAAACGACAGTAAAATTTTAAAGAAGCATTTCCCATCCTCAATTTCCCCCTATAAAACTTGAATCTAAGGTGGTAAACTTAGATGCTACAGCTTAATTGCATATATAAACGATCGGAGCAAAGCTATATTCCTGATCACAAATAAATCACAGTATGTGTATATCGCTGACCTTTCCAATCTACTCTCACTATTATAGCCAAATGAAACCTTTAATGTCAGAAACATTAAGGTCGCTGGCTACAGAGAAGAATGGATAGGACTGTAAAACTTAGTCACATAGGTATTTTCAATGTTTAGGCAGTATAGCTAGAAACCAAATGGAGCACTGGATCAATTGCAGACAAAAATAACATGTGATGTCCAACAAGCATATCCAGTGTGGTTCTTGCAATAGGAGTACATGGGAGTCATGAGATTAAGTGCATACAAGATGGAAAAAACAATTTGAATGCACTTCCTTAATTGGAGGTAGCTTCATGTAGGGAATAAAAACATGATCTTATGTGATCTTATAGGAAAAATCAGCAATGATGGGCTGGTGAGGTGTGGCTCGGCATGAAGCGGACTTACTGTTACTACCTAGAAGTTGACTATTTTCCAATTACAGCACCTCCTGAAGTGTTTTACCATTATATTTTATTATAACAAAGAATAAGAGATTGTACTTTTTTATCATTATGGAAAATACACACCACACACAATTTTATATTATATATATATGTATGTATTTACTGTATGTATAAAAGATGTGTGAGAGCCCATGCTCTATTTTAAAATAAATCAAGTATGTATCAATGTTCTAACTAAACATATGAAGAGAAAACAGAACCTTGGCTAGTACAAACTGACAGTAAATTAGCTTTCATATTTTTTGGTGCCTTTCGACATGCAAACCATTAGTAGATCAGGCACTGAATACTTATGTAACCCTCCTGAATCCAATATACCAGTGTCTGTTTGCAAAGACCATGTATTGTCTAAATATACTATCATTTATGCTTAGCTAGCTTGAAAAGTAACTCTTAAATATGATAATCATTCTTGATACCATGGAACATTGTGGTAGTGTGACATTATGAAAGTGTATTGTCAATTTTCAACAGGATTGCTGTCATAGATGTCAATTTATCTCAATGTCTGTCTCGGGCTTTTCGAAATCAATGGAAAAGTTTATCTTGGTCTTCAAGTCCCATTCATAGTAACGGTGTAATCATATTACTTCAGAACAGTTTGATGATTATCATAGTGTAGACAAAGAAATGCTCTTTTCCCAAAAGGGTATAATTTTAGATTTTTTTTTTCCCAAGCCCCCATCCAATGGTGTGTTCGTGCCATATTTGCATTGGGGCCCTTAAAGGGCCACTTGACAAGATAATTCTAGCTGTAGAGAAGCTCTAGGCCCTGTCAGGATGTAAGAACATGGATTACAGTGATTTCCTTAAGCAGGATGCACTTTGCTTCGCTGCAGATGAGCACAGCTGCTGTTCGTGGTATGAAGATGGGAAACAAAAGCTTGAGGGACGAAGAGGAAGAACACTGGGAGATGGAGCACAAAAGAAGGGCTGAGTCCATGTTCCCACAGTTCCTCGCATCACAGAAACCGCTTGTCTGAAAACAGCGACCCATACAGCCCACTCTATAATCCACCTCCGCGCCCACAGCTCGTGGTTTCAACCCGAATGCATCATTACAGTCAATAAATCGAGACGCCTCCATCGCACAAACTACAGGATGCCATGTACATGAGTGAGAAAGAAAGCCAAGGACAAAAGTTTCATAAAATAACAACATTGTTACGATTACAATTTCGAAGTATCAACGATTTTGTACTATGAGGATCATTGTCTTAGCAACAAGTTGACTGCAGCAAAATGTTTACCACCCAGTAAAACTAGTATATGTCACCCATGCAACATGGTAGATGTGCTGGTTAGAATAATATAATCAAACTTTCAGGAGGTTTCAGAACTTTCATTTAGCCAACATCAACAAAAAATGTAGTTATGGCAAAGCGCAAATTATCCAAAACACTCCATTTAGAAAGTAATAAAGGGTGGGAAATTAAAGTGTTAGCTCTTTGAATGATTATTAAAAGCCTATTAATGCATTTGCTTTCGCGGCCAACTCACAGCTCCAAGATCTCCAATTCAATCCTGAGCTTGGGTTTATCTTTCTGTGTGGAGTGTGCTGTCCTGGTTCTTTGGTTTTTTTTGGAAAAATCCAAAATTTGAAGAAGCTTGTCCTGAGGTCAATCAATTCCATAGTCAGCTTTATCTTTAGCCTCAGCTTTNCTCCAAGATCTCCAATTCAATCCTGAGCTTGGGTTTATCTTTCTGTGTGGAGTGTGCTGTCCTGGTTCTTTGGTTTTCTCCCACTTACCCAAAGCATGCTGGTAGGTGGACTGGTGAATCTAAATTGACCCCAGGTATGAATGTGTGTGCATGGTGCCCTGCGATGGATTGGTGTTCCATCCAGGGTGTATTCCTGCCTTGCAAACAGTGTTCAGGGAATAGACCCTAGATCCACTGTGACCCTAACGCTTTGAATACGTGAATATCTTTTTAACATGAATATCTCATATAAACTGACAATCTCTCAGCATGTCTTTGAACCATTCAAGTCTAGGCTGAAAAATCCAAAATTTGAAGAAGCTTGTCCTGAGGTCAATCAATTCCATAGTCAGCTTTATCTTTAGCCTCAGCTTTATCTTTTTTTTTTTTTGTAGTGCATGGTGATGACTCATAGCAATCGATCAGTATGTAAACATATATTTCAGAACAAGAGGTCAGGACAGGCAGAACGGGCGGCACTCCCCAAATGACAACAAGGGCTTCCATATTTTGTCAGTCCAATCACAGTCTCTCAGCCACTTAACCAGTCAACTTTCCATAAAGGGCAAATATGACTTGCTTCATTTTGTCAGGACAGGCACTTGCTCAAAAGTGCATTCAATTACTTGTATGTTGATGGCAGAGCAGGAGGTCAGTCCTTACTCCAGGCTTTATGGTGGAGGTGTGTGGGTGAAGCATTGGCAGCTGGTGATAGAAGCTTTTGAAAGAACAGCTGCAAAAAACATGGTAATGACCACTTTGTCACAAAAGCCAGTTTTTAATGTGGGCCATCATTTGCAAATGTGCCACTGCTTAAAATCAAAAATTTATGCAGAATTTTGTTTATTTAAAAAACATATCCCAGAAGCATTGTCCTAAAGGTGTCAACTGTCTCACATCAAAAATTATGCTGTGGCACTTAACACATTTTATATCAGTCATAATCTTGGTGTTTTGCACTAATTAGAAATATGCTGCCAGTATGCACATTTCTCTCAATCATTTGCTTTCATTTAGGGGGTAGTATTCTTGTTCACCATCAGTGAATGTTTACTTCTGATAGTTGGGGGAAAAAAGTCTACTTGGCAGAATGAAATTCCCTACAGCAAACTGATAATACCTGTCCATGAGTAAAACTGAAGCACTTCCTGGAAAAATCAACATCATTTTCTTGTTAATTAATTTAAAGAAAGATCTCTGATTAGTGCCATTGTGAAGACATTTTATTTCTATCAATTACTAGCCACCCAGGGTTTTAGGGCAATTTGTGGGAAATGTGATGACCCCTGGTTGGATACGTGTATCAACTCAATTAGAGTGCACTTTAAGATCTGTGGTCTCTGAAGACCTGGCATATTGCTGAAGACCTTCAACCAAGAGAAACAATGAGTAATCTATAGTTCAAGTCCAAATCTCTATAGCCTTGACTTTTCTTTTTTCCATCTTTGTTGGCGCTGAATGCTCCTTTAAGGCACAGGAAGCACATGGCATATTGTGAATCACTACAAACATCCAGATGATCAGGTACAGAGGTTAAGGATCATCAAATACTCAAATGTACTTGTTAGGATGTAACAAGTACGAATAACAAGACGTTTTCATCTTCCTACGTTCTAATCATAAGCATTTTATGCAACAAAATGAGCCTAAAATTATCATATTCCAATAATCTTTTTTGCGTGTCTTACAGCAAGTCCTTGAAACACCCATGGTTGAGAAAATAAGTCCCAGCTGGGTCCAATTAGAGGATGACCAGGAGTGCTGTTTCTGTTTCTTGTCTCTCATCAGACCACAGGGACTCATCACACTTTCATTTGTCTCATTTTTGAAGGAACACAATAGCGAAATACAGAGTAGCGCTTCAAACTCACTTACCTTTAGCTCAACAGCTCACATGGGGGACCCAGCCACAGGACAGCACAGCATCATGTTATATTTTCTGCACGCACTACGCATAAAAGCTAATCAGTGAAGTTCATTCTGAAAACCCAGCACCATTTCTTTGGTTCACTCTGGTATATTTAGAAGAAACTAAGACCTTATCCTCATCTTCATTCTCTTCTAACATGGTCTCATCCCTACCATCAAGCCCTTCTTTTTCAGATCTGCCTGCTGAGACCACTGCTTCTACCTTGTGCTCTCACTCTGTCATCTGACCTTCAAGCCAGCTCAACCAACACCTTCAACCCCTGCTGATCTGACATTCGCTGGGATGAAAGAAGAGTGCTTTGTAGTGTGGAAAGAAAATGGAGGAAATCTAATCTGCCTACAGATCTTGCTAAGTATTGAGTGCTGCTTCCTTCCTTTTCCTCTTCTGTGCTACGTTAAAGACTGCCTTTTCTCATCTTAAACATCAACAAATACATCTCTGGCCCATGTAGCTTGTCCTCTAGTATTTCTTCCTTATTTAACCTTCTTTTTTCTCTCTATCTGCTGTCTTCATGAAGCACATGCTCAGAAGGTTACTGACATTCAGGCATCCTTCGGTTGCCTCACTGAGGCAGAACAAACCCAAATGCACAATGTAGGCTCAACCTTTGAAACATTCCTGCCCCTCACTGAGCAAGAACTGGTGATGCTGACTACCATAAACCATATGATGACCTGCTCACTCACTCCAATACCACCCGCACTTCTCTAGACAATATTCACCAACCTCACATCATAGGTGACCACTGTGATTAGTTTCATTGGCAACATGTCACACCTCTGGTTAAGAAGCATACACTCCTTCCAGTCCTATGTAATTATCTGGAAAGTGCAATTCTAGCATGGCTAGCTTCACATCTACTAAATAAATGACTTCCTGGATGCTAACCAGTCTTCTTACAAGGCCATGTATTCTACCAAGGCTTGTAAGTCACTGAAGATTTACAGAATGCCAGAGAGAACTCTATGTCTTCTGTCCTCATCCTTCTTGACCAGTCTGCTGCCTCCAACACTTAATCACCAGATCTTCATTTCCACTCTTGTGGACTTCCTGCTCTCTGACCAGGTTCTCTGCATTCTTACAGGATCAATCCTACTGCATAGCATGAAGAGCATCAGTTTCATCAGGACTACCTCAGGGGTCCGTTTTTGGTCCGTTCTTGTTCTTGCTGTATACTAAATCACAGGCCTCAGTGATCAGGTATCATGGCTTCTCCTAGCTGCTGACGACATACTACTTTTCCTACATCTACCTCACCAGTCTCTCAAAATATAACAGACTGCCTCTATGACATCTCTTCCCAGATGACCCCTTATCATCTGAAGCTCAACCTTCCAGCGAAAACCTCCCCTCTGTGAACCTGTCACTCACCTTCTACACCATCACAGTCTGTTCAGCACACACAGCTAAGAATCTTGTGGACTTGGCGTGATTTTTGTGGACTTTATCACAACGCATCAACCACTAGATCGTGCAGATTTCTTCTCCATAACATCAGGAGGATATGAACTTTCCTGACCACAGAATCTGATCAACTTCTTGTACACACTCCAGTTATTTCTAGACTTTATTACTGCAGCTCACTTCTCACAGCTCTTCCTTAATTTATTATTATCTCATCTACAGAGCATTCAGACTGTGGAATCCTTCCATACTGTGCTCAAGAAAAATATAGTTTTTCTCCTTGTAGCAGTTACTTTCATGTCATTTCAAGTCTATTTAGCTTTTTTTTTTATGGAAAATATACACAACTCTGTCATACAAAGTGCATATAATGTCATTATAGAGTCATGCAATTGAAATTACAATTGCCAGTTGTAATTCATAATCATATAATAAGCAGAATTAGGATATTCATTTAACCATAATTACTTGGCAAGCTATATCATCCCCACGATGTAATTGTGATAATGTACAGCAGAGGCACAAATTCATGATATTCAAACATAAGTCAGTCATAACACAAGTGACTAGACCATAACACAATTTGCTAGACATCAACATTGATGAAAGCAATCTTTCACAGTTTACTCCTGTTTGAAATAATTCGTTCTAAATATTTATTCCCGTCAGTTGCCATGAAAGGCTTCTTAAGTAGTGTTACCAAAGTGTTAGGCTGCTATGGGGCATGTTTTTGGTTAATATGACACTGTCGGTCAGCAGTATTGTGATTTGTTTGAATGGGTTCTATAGACAATAGAAGAGTAAAAGAAATAAAATGTGACTCTAAATAAGATCAGCCATAACATAAATGTTAAACCTAAATCTATTCTAGATTACACCTGATCCAGTGGCTGACCAGCAATTGCGATGTGACCTGCATACTAACGTGCTTAAAAAGATTTGTCACTAGCTCTATTTTGAAATTAAGTCTCTAAAGTAGACTAAAAAGTTTGCAAATCTAGCAAAAAGTCACTATAATTGCCATACTGGTTCTGCAGACATCTATCAACCAGTAGAATTAAAAAAATCAGTTTTTACTGAACCCTTATGAAATTTAAGATATTTGGAATATTATAAAGATGTCTTGGTCTCTTCTATTTCAGCACATCTCTGATGGTCGATCCCAGAATAACTCAGTGTCCTTGCATTGCACAACAGAAAAAAAAAAATGCATAAAACATTTATGCCCACACCTCGCACGGGGTTAAGAATACAGATAAATAAATGGTACGTTTGCCCACAGGACTTATTTGTCACATATAAAATTGAATGCGAGCACATGCACTGTGCACCCTGAATAATGCATGAATGGACCAACATTTCCCAAATGGATGAAATACAGCACACCACTGATGAAATCCCAATAAATTAGAGAGCACGAGGCCACTGTGTTTCCGTCGTGCACATTATTACGATCCATGCAGTCCTTAGATATTCCATGATACTATAAAGTTCTCCATGTTGCATGAATTACAGGGTACACAGTGGTCGGTAGTGCTCATTAGGAAAGATAATGAGGAATAATTTTAAATCTCAGTTGCAAGGGATAATGACGGACCATATAGTCAAGCTGATCCCATCAGAATAATTTTAATATGCACAGCAGTTCTATATTACTGACTAAAAACTCAGTGGTATTCTAAGAAGGTCTGGGTTTTGTGCTCTTTGAAAAGCACATTATTCCCAAATATCCCATTATACATGCTCGCTATATGCAGTCTCTAGGATCATAGCAGGATATCCATCCATCTCTCCCACGGAATAAGGTCAAATACCACCTAACATACATTAATGCAAACAACCCTCAAGAACTTTGATTGATTGCTTTTTTTCCAAAGCTCAGAATATATGATATGAACTGATCCACAGCATGTACATCTCCAAATATTTATGCCTTTCGACTGGATCTCAAAGTAGTGCAGCTTCACTTTCTTTTTGTGAGTGCATTTCAAAAGAACAAAAAAAGCAAAAAAAAAAAAAAAAAAGTCTATGCGGCAGGATATTTTTACCCTTCCTAAAATATCCAGCTATCTTTTTTCCTGTCCTGCTTCCAGTCCTCTATCCATGGTTCTCATTCTATCTCTTTCTTTTTCTCTTAGAGCTGACTTGTTGTATTTGATTGGTTTTATTCCAGCAGCCTTCTGCCTATATGTCTGTGGTCAGAGAAGACGGCGGCATTTTGGATCACTTCTTTATTCAAACGCAGCCAAAGGGGACAAGAAGGCAGGTCTGTCATCTTCAATGTATTAAACTGCAAAAGAGTGCCGCATCTACAATATATGAACTGCAGATCAACGGAAATGAAAAACGGCACGTGGGGATTTAACCCATTAGCTACTGGAAGGTATCCAGCATCTGACCCAGGCACAGTGGAGCTATTGGATTTTGTGAAGCAGACAGACTTTTAAGACTCCTCTAAATGCATTCCAGGGGAAGAGGAGAGGATATTAATTGGTCAGTGAGAAGATTACTCTAAATTGGTCAGCTCAGGTGCATTCAGTTTGAGCAGATTTAAAGGCAGGATGGTTGTGAGGTTCATGCCATTGACCTGCTGCAGCAGTGATGAATGACCTATTGTCTAGTGAATCGATCAGAGTACAATGCAAGACAGCATTGCATGTGTGATTTGTGATTGGCCATGTAGGTCAGCACCAAATTTTAAATGGACCTTCCCGACCTCCTTTCTTTTTTCCCTTTCTCCAATGCTCTATTCTCTCCTCTATTTTTTTTTAACTTGTAGACTAGCTGTACATTTTATGCTTTATAATTAGTGCAGATAAATGCTGATAAGCAACATGCATCAAACACTTACAACTTCCATTCTTTTTAGGCTACACCATTATCAATGGAAATAAATAAATCAGTGCCATAAATGTGTAAAATGATAAAGCTGTGTATCACTCGTATGGACAGTGTGACCCACCTCAAAATGTTGATTCTGGAACTGAGAGCACGCAACATGGAAGCTCATGTCCATCAACAGAGCCCTACTTATAGCTCAATGAATGGCCTGTCTTGGATGGAGAATACTATGTCTACAGCAGCATTTGCAAGGTTTTTCCAGCCTGATAATGACCCAGAAGTTCAATCTCAACCTCAGTAGCATTTGAAAAAGAGCCTGGATTGGCTCCAGCCTAGCTGTGTGGCTGTGTGGGACTGGATAGTGATGCAATCTACAGCACTGAATGTGATCATTCGCACAGTACTGGTCACAGTGGAATTCACTTCAACATAGTGCAAGGAAATTATTTACATTTTACTAAGCTTTAAAGTATAACAGAAATAACTTCCGGGGGATTCCTTTGGGATTAACAAAGCAAAGTGATATAAAAGTCATAAAGTTCCATTAAAGCAAATGAAAATGTAAAAATGGACTTTTCCTAGTGTAGTCTTACACAGTGTCTGAATTGGCTTGCTACACTAATATTTTCAGACTAACAAGGTACATTTTCTGTTTACTGTCTGTTTCGCTGTTTTATCCACCACTTCAACTAGTCGGCATTCCCACTAGCGAACGTATTAGTCGACTAGTATACACAAGCTCTGACTACTTCTTTCTTTTTCCACCTCGTCCCTGCTCTGTCTATTCTTGGAAATGTAGACTTCAAATCTCTGATGTGTTCATTATATAAATGGAAAGCATATATAAATTAGCATCCTGTGTCTGTAAGACAGGAAGCCTTGACAATCATACTGGGAATACATACATAAAACAAGACCTACAGAGGGAGATTAATAACCAGCAGCTCCAGCATGATCAACGTGTCTACAAACCCCAAATGAATAGCACATGAAGGTGGGTCAAGGGCAAGGAGGCATGGATTAAACAGTTTCTTATTCATCACTGAGTGTGAAGGATCTGTTTGGACAAGTAACCACCTCCCGCTTGGATTTGAGAGCCATGTGGACAATGGGGCTTCAGGTGAAGAATGGGGAATGGATGCATGATTGGTAGGACAGGGGAAAAACCAAGGCCATGAATTCGATCATTCTATTTTTTATTCCATTCTTTCGTTCACTCTTTGCCATCTGATCCATCCACAGTGAGATCTGGTCAGAATAATGCAAAATCAATGGCTTTCACCACAGCACGCTAAAACCAAGTGGATGCACCTTCCTGTCAGCTCTTATCCGTGCCCAATCACATGCTATCAAGGGCTTTTTAAATCCCTGATTGCATTTAACTCTGATGAGCATTGACTTAGATCAATAGCCACCCACCTACAACCCTTCATGTGCGCTCAGGCTCAGACACACACACACTTTTCAATATTGGTCTGGAGATTATAGCCACATAGAAACAAAGGTAACGACACTTCTTTTCAAAAGGCAAAAGACCGGCTCGTCGTGAAATGAGTGGGTGGCCGTCAGACGAACAAAAGGCAGCAGGGAGACTTGAGCAAACCATGGGGCAGCCCAGGCGAGGAGCAGGGCCTTTAATTAAAAGGATTATATGGTGGTGCAGCACGCCAGGGAGAGGCTGTCCCCGGCCTGAGATTGAGTACAGTAATGAAACTCATCACAGGCATCTGAGCAAGGCCAAGAGAGAGAAAAGGCTGAAAAGAATACAGAGAGAAGAAAAGTGAAAGGAATGAGAATGAGGAAATAAGTTATATTGTAGGTAGCAAGGCTGAGAGAATATAACATGGAGCTGTGTGAGCAAAATGTTCCAGCATGTGTAACAAAAAAAAGTTTATAATGGGCTGTTTTCAGAGTCAGCGATTTGATTCGGCAACTTGAGTGCAAAAGATATGCCAATATTTGAATATTTGATATGAATATTTCGTATTCAGAACTACACAAGTACTTATTTTGAAATTCTAGGTGCTCTGGTAATATTATTGAAATGATCTATACACAGTTATCACCTTCAAGGTTCTTTCTTGCTAGGATATTTTAAAAAGAGTCTAGACCACCCCTTGATCCTCTGTAATGTCTGGGGTCAAACTGACCCCAAAGCAACTTCAACATCTCTGAAAAATATGCTAATCATATTTTTAAATTTTGAATCTTTCTGACTTTTGCTGAATTTATTAGATGAATTCATAAACATGCACATCTTGTATTACAGAGTTTTCCGAAATGCCTGTACATGAATCAAAA
This sequence comes from Pangasius macronema, assembly GCA_037577455.1. Taxonomy (NCBI): domain Eukaryota; kingdom Metazoa; phylum Chordata; class Actinopteri; order Siluriformes; family Pangasiidae; genus Pangasius; species Pangasius macronema. Next base: position 19,452,850 of record CM074959.1, on the reverse strand, counting down.
AGCAGAATTTTCAGAGGTAATAAATCTAAATTTACAAACCTAAAATAGTCAACAAGAATATATATAAAGATATGTTTTCATTTTTTTTCACACTGAGAATACAAAAAGCTCGAGTAAATGTTTGTTCAGTTTGTACTCAGTTGTGATTTTGCAGGTGTAATATGTGATTTTTCTATGTAGATGTAGCAATTATTGGTCAGAAGGGACAATGTGAGTAAACAAGAAATAACAAATAACATTTTGAATTTGAGTAATTAATTCATTTTGTCCATAGCTATTCACATTATGCTCACCATTCCGTATAAATCTGGAGAACTTCAGAGCACTGTAGTATTGTATCGAATCTTCCGATCCATATCTTCCGATCACTACTTCCTAGTTTGTGTTAAACTTTTCATAGCCTCTCCATTTTGTCATGTCATATCACCTTTATCTTTATATTAACTCCTCAATATGTGTGCTTAGCTCAACCCTTAATACCGCCCAAGGTGAAATAACCATTTCAATACCCAGGACCCACTGTCAGGTCCAGATTTAGATTCCTCTTACTTGTGACTACTTTTAAAACTGCAGCCCCAGTTAGTAATCACTGCAACTTAGTATTTAAAAGCGAGAGGCTCTTGAACAGTAATTCACCCCTTTAAATAGACAGACTGTTTTTTTGTAACTAAGAACAGCTGTTAAAGTAGACATGGTATGTACTGTAGTTATGTCTGATGGCTGTATTTTGAGTGTACTTTACTTTATAGGTGACTAATTGTGGCTCTTAAGTATAATAACCACCATTTTCCTATAGGTTAGTTTATGGACAGAGGATATTTTTATTCCCACTCTACACTCGTTTTGTGGAAAAGAAGCTAGTCCTAGACCTTCAGTTCTCTCTCCGTGCCATATCATTTAAATTTTCAAAAAATACCCTGACAGTGTGAGCGGTTCAAATGAGTCTATTGCCTAACAAAACTCGAAAAGTGAGTGTGAGGACGAGGGTAACACACCCTGTCAAACTAACTTTAAATATCATGCCATGCAAATAAAATATTAACATTTTTTAAAGCCATGGATTAATGATTGATTAGAATAAGACATGTGAAATATTAATGACCGATGACCTTGGCTCTTTGGGCACTAACAGCTAGCCAGGCCTCCGATTATACAGTGGCTTCTCTCATAAGCTCTATAATTCATCTTAGGAAGTATTTTTTTTTTCTCCCTCTCACTTCTCCAAGGTCATAGCGTTTTAAAGCTGTGCAGACTGGCCACGTGTGTTTCTGGAGAGTCAAGCTGGGGTTATAAAACTGCTGGCTTATCCTGACTATTACTTCATATGCACCATTACATTTCCAAACACTAATGCTTATTATCCAGTAACTATATTTAGAAAAACAGTGTTAAATGATTATGCTAATATTATAGTGAGGAATGGAGTAGTTTATAGCAGGATATATCTGCAGAGCATATTTTTTTCTGGACATATATCTTTACTGTCTTTAGTGGAATAAAAAATATTTTAAAACAGTGTTCACGACTTGCTATGAATCACCCAGGGAATGCCATACTAGTAATTTACAGTCAGCGTTTTGGACATACATCATATGCCATCTTGGATACATCACGTTTCAAACATAAGAAAAGAAATCTGTCTTCACACAGAGCCAATAGTCGTGAGCTAGCTTATTATTCCTGCTGAGTAGGGTTTCACAGATGGCAACAGCAGGTGGAAGGAACTACACAGGGACCACATTGGTGCCCCCCATGGCAAGCCAGAACAGAAAGACAGTTTCATGCCAAAACTATACATGATCAAGCCTCTAACAATTAGCACAATTTACCAAAACTGCAAATGCATCCCAGTGTCTGTTCTGAAATCATGCAGGAGAAGGTGGGATGGTTCTCCTCTCTGCAACTAGAGCATTAGAGCTTGATAATAACAGGTTAGTGGTTACTAAACACACTGTCCATAAGGTCTCCAAACAGTTTCACCATAAGCCTCTGCTGATCACATGGGTCAACCCCACAGAGGTGCAAGACTCCATTTTAGATCTGGAACTTACTGTCAGCTCGTAGGTCACTGGCCAACTGTTTGTGTACTTTGGCGAGCACCATAAAGGGGTTCTGGTGCCTAAAGACAGGGTAGCCCATTGGGTAAAGGAAGCATTACTTGAATGCAGGTCAAGAGGTGCCTTCTTCCATTAAACACCATTCAACATGTATTCCACAATTACTTTCTGGACAACATTAAAAGTGTTGCTTGCAGAAAATTCTCAACCTCAACTGAGTAAGTTTTGCTCTTCCTGTGGCATTGGTTAATTTGCTGCTCATTCGATATCATAGAGCAGCTGAAGATTCAGGGGTGCTAACTACCCCCTTCCACATACTTGAACTCACACAATTATTCAGTACTGCCAACTTTGCTGTGTTTGACTCTCAGCCATGGATGATTGTGGCATCATCAGGATTTGAATTCTCAATCTCTGTTGATCAGGAACCTTCCCACAGTATACGAATCAGTCATTTTTGTCAATAGCAACACCTTAAGTGAAGAAGCAGCCTTTTTTCACATATACAGTACATTACAGCACAGTGAAATTCTTTTCTTCACATATCCCAGCTTGTTAGGAAATTGGGGTCAGAGTGTAGGGTCAGCCATGATATAGTGCCCCTGGAACAGAGAGGGTTAATGGCCATGCTCAAGGGCTTAAGAGTGGCAGCTTGAACCTCAGACCTTTTATCAGTAACCCAGAGCCTTAACCATTGAGCCACCACAGCCCTTAAGTGATTGTCTTCCTCATTAAGAAGTAGTATTAATATGTTGGATTCTCAGTCCAAATAAAGTATTTTATTTGCACTGTGTTTTCTATTAGCGTCTGGCAAGGTGCACCAGTAGTATGTGTTACAAACCCATGTGTCAACTTAGTGAAGGTTTGATACACAGCCTTCTCCAATTCTGAAGGAAATACCCTAGCAGTCTGGAACAAAAGGAAGTAGAATGGTGGGTTATGAGTGGAGAACCATGAAAGCCACTTGGTTTACTTGAGTTAATGTGAATGGCCAGAGGATACACTTGGGCCTGCACACCTGAGGTAACATTCATGACGTGATGACTTTGCTACGTTAAAAATGTTAAGTGCACAATTGTCTCCAAAGTCATTTTCCAAGATATTTCTGGCAAAATACATACATTTTTGAAAACATCTCAGAATCCTGCCTGAAACCTTCTGAATCTCATAATTGAAGACTCCTCCTGTATCTCGGCATGCTGTAGACCTTTTCTCCTCTCAATCGCTCCACAGTTTCAGGTACTGAGACATCAGTCAGAAAACACTCTGAAACTTCACCACAGTCACGTGTAGCCTTTAGAGATGGCCTCTCAAACTAAGGGGCAACTGTGCTTGAGGAGGTATGAAATGAATTTCATTTCTTTTTTTATCCCTCTCTTTCTCATTTGCCCACAGTCTCTGAGTGAAACTCGTCAGCTGAAGATATGTCTCACACCATTACAGAGCTAATCCATCCATGACAGCATTCAATTTACTCTGGGGAGTTTGGTATCCTCTAAGAAGATGGTGTCGTCCTATCTGGATTAAAACATTCTTTAAGTTCTAACGCTTACCGTTTCCTGGGACAGCACCCCTGACAAGAACTTCATCAGACTTCTAAGCAGCGTCCCAAGGCGAAATGAGAAAGTGGAGGAGGGCTTCTTCATGACCTCAGTCTTCTGTGTTAATTTACTTCATGTTCAAAGTAAAAACTCAAAGTAAGACGGTGTTCCTCGCAATCAAACCGAGAAAAACTAGACAGTACAGAAAAAAACTGACTGTTAAGAATGACTGGAAAGGGCAATTTATTCCATGTGATTTATTCCATTACATTTCAAAACCCAAACAACCCAACACACAAAAACCTCACAATCCTAAATGTACCAATGTACAGTTTGTAATTCATTGTCACTTTGTGGTGTATTGCATGGTAAAAGTTCATCTCATTAAAGATTTGTGTTTGGATTTCTTTCGATTTCATATAAATCCTGTGCACATGTATACATATATAAAACAAATATATATCAAATATAAATATATAATCATGGTAGTTGACCTGGTTGTTACTTTGTGTTCTGTAATTTCTTATTTGATATCATATTTTCACTTTGTGTTACCATCATGCAGAGGCACCAGAATATGATATACATCATACTCCTATGTACTTCACCACTCTGGTACAAAGCACAGTATGAACAGAGATTTTAAGAATAAAGATAAGAATTTTTCATTGTAGAACCATATTTAGAAGCCATGTTGGTGTTTTTCCATACACATGCTGGAGACGTTTAACATAACAGCTCATGTGAGAGTTTTCAAAACATTTTTGCGTTTTCGTCTAGACACAGATATTTTCAAAAACACTTCTGGTGGACGAAAACCTTACCTTCATAACTTTTCATACATATCATTACGATATGTACCAGTTTTACAATTGACTTTGACATACAAGCTGTTTTATCAGTGAAAAGAAAGGCTGTCATAAGGCCACTTCAAATCTTATAATAAAAGTCAAATCCTGTAGACAACAATGTGACAGCCATGATGGATTATATTGATGCAGGTAAAAAAATCGAACACCATTCCTGTGATAAAGGGGCTCTGCAAAGCATATACGCTGGAGGAAACAGCCTTGCAACATTGTACACATGTACAGACCTATTTGTCGTGTTGTGTAATTTCAGTTGGGTTACAGATTGTGTTTTAGTTACTGAAAATTACACAAAATGAAACATGAATGCTGCTGCATTTACACAATTCAGTGTTTTGAGGTTCTCAAGCAAATCACCCTATTACCTCAAACTGTAAATGGATTTACACACACTATCAAATTTCCCTGAGAAGGAAACGTTAATCGACCATCTGGATATAATAATATGCACTTTGGACTCGTGTTTTCATCAATGACTCACAATTATATCTAATCTCCTGATACAGCTCATGCGTTGCTATCTCACTTTTTTGCACTTTCTCTATAACTAGATAAGGAAAAGATGGTTAGGATAGTACTACTGGAAATTCTAATTAAAGAAAGAATATACTGTACGGATATTCTTACCTAGCCATATACTGCATTCTTTATAATACTTTATAGTTAAACTGTAACTGTGCGATGCCCTGGGAAAATCTTCCACATGGCCAGATTTTCATATTTTCTACAACAAAGTTCTGAAAACTACAAGCTTCCCTGAACTGAAATACGTTTCTCTTTTACATGGATCTCAAGTGGAATTGGAATGAAAAGATAGCGTGTTTACTTCTGCATTCATAAGCTAATCTATTCATGAAAGTTTAAAGAATTGCAATGCAAGGTTTGAAAGTAGCCCAAATGAAAAAAGTTCTATATTAATTTTGCAAAATATATTTATTTTTTTCTTAAAGTAGAGATAAAGTATATTTTTGGCAAAAATGCTAGCTTTTAGTCTTTTTGTGGCTGTTTTCTAGACTTCTTGGCATGACATCCAATGTGTTTTCCCAGGCTACCATACAATGATGATAAATTGAGGGGGAAAATATATATATTGGAGGCAGGTGGATGTAAATACAAGCTTAATTTTACTTGAAAAAAAAAAAAAATCCAAGTCAGTAAAGAGAATCATGGTCAAAAAATAGGCAGTGGGCCAAACAGCCAAAACAGAAATAACCCTCAGAGATTCACCCTTGAAAACTACCAAAGTGTGTGCATGATTGAGCTGTTTAAATAGACAGAGTGATTGACGACAAACAGGAACCAGGTGTGTTAGAAATCAGGTAAGTGTGAGTGAGCATTGCAGTGCCCGGGCTGGATTCGGATCCGGATGAGACAAAAAGGCTGTTTGCAATACCCTATATGTGACAAAAACACATGTTCCAAGTTCAGTAAGTGTAAAAAACTGATTTGCTAATGTGTAGCAGTAATGGTTTAAATCCACAGCATAATGCCAATTATGCCAATTTATTTAGATTATGTTGATAGACAGGATGTTTCCATTTATTATTCTTAAGTGATCCATTTTAGTACGTAAATCTCTTGTTCCAAAGTTTGAGCATTTTCAGCTCTGTATTGACATCACAATCACTCAGCAATCATGTCCAACAGGACATATTTATTACTGACCATTGATTTAGCCATTGTTGTTGGGCTCCTTTACATCTCCACTGTGATGTGAAGGGATCAGTCACACTAAAAACACCAGAGCAAGAACTATTAGCATAGAAAAAGTATTCAGAATTGGGTCAGGCAGATAACCCAAGGCATTATCATTTAAGTCTTAGGTGTGATTATCACATTAATCACTGCAAGTTTGGTTTAATGTAAAACATTGGCTTCCAGCAGCTTATAAAACAGCACTTGATGCGGCACATCTTAAGTTACATCAATATTTATGCGGAGAAAGTATTATTCAAAACCAGGCTTCACACATATTTCATTTGATAACAATATAGCTTCCAGGAGCTTTTAAAATAGCACTTGATCCAGCAATTCCTAGATTAATGAATGCACAATATACTAAATCGAGGTCATGAAATTGCAATTTGCCCACAGGATGTAGGCTATTTCATCACGCTTTTAATTCATGCTTTCTATTTCAAATTAATAAAATAATGCCAATGTTTTTGTTAATTCAATGCACTTTCCTGTAAAGAAAATGTGCTTCTCTAAACATGAGGATCAGATTAACATCAACATCAAATACTTTTTCATTGGATGGTATTTATGTATTTGGCTTTAAATTCAATCCTCTGGCACAGTTTGTTGAAGTGGACTACAGATTCATAAATAAGAGATTAAAAAAGAATTCATATCTAAATCTACACAATCGATAAGAGGATGAAAAATAAAAGGAGGATGAGTAATTTACACTGCTCCTACGTACAAATTTGGAAATGCGTACATATGTGAATATGTATTGAGACACCCACATACTCAGCAAGATGCAAATCGTGTGAACAGTGCGAATGGTATGGAGATTAGCAGTATTTCTCAGTGTGTGTAGGAGAGGGATATATCTCCCCCCACCCCCCTGCCTGCTCTAAGAGCAAGGTCAATAGTGAATTGGGCCTAGATTATTCCTCCATGGCCCTGAATCGTAACCAACAACTCCCGCTGGACATGTATGAAAGAGGAATTCTAGGCCATCTTTCACCCAATAACTCAACACAACTCAGAGTTAAGCAACAAGCAGAATGGGCCTGTATGGTGTATTAAATATGTGGGTGGATGAGCCATGACAACAAAAAACATGCCAAAGGCTGCTCTTAAACTGGTATACCATCTATATAGGAATCCTAACGTTCCTAATATTACTCCTTGAGGACCTGTGCTTATTTTCTAGTAGTCCCTGAATTCCTTAATCAGTTGAAAAGATGAGAACTAAACTCTGAGGGTGGTTCAATAAATATTTCACTATATATGGTTAGACAAACAGAACTATGCCTGAATAACACTAACACTGTCCTCTTGTAGACCTTTGCAGTGTTCTTGCTTCTTGTGCAATATCTTTAATCAAATAATTATATATATAATAATAATAAATGAATCCTATAATCCATGCTGCTGTTTAGTGTCTCTCTCTGGGCCAGGATTAACATATAAAATAGATTAAACACTAGTGAAATAAAGGCCAATTCTTGTTTTTGTTATACACTGAAGACATTTGGGTTTGAACTCAAAAGATGAATATGAGGCATTAGATTGGAATTTCAGCTTTCATTTCCTGATATTTACAGCTAGATAGATGTGCTAAACAAGATGTGCTGGAACATGGCATCTTTTTTTAATTTTTACCCCACCAATTTTCAAGTGATCAAAAATATTAGAACATGACTGACAGGTGTTTCTTGTTACCCAGGTGTGCCCTGTTAGATTGATTGTTTAAACAATGAATA
>CM074959.1:19415204-19439043 GCA_037577455.1 Pangasius macronema | reverse complement strand
AAGATAGGGATAGGTGGAGAGTGATGATTCGCTGTGGAGACCCCTGAAGGGAAAAGCCAAAAGAAGAAGAAGAAGTTCTGACATAGTACATAGTATTGTACAGTGGATGTGTCATAGACCTTAAGACAAATTACAGATAGATTTAAAATCCTGTTGTTATTTAACAATGAAGAATGTCTAATCGTTGATAAGGTGAAGCTTTCTGTGAGGAAAAGTTGATTGAATTTTATGGAAGGAGTCTCCAGTGTCAGCACTGAATACGTTTATAAACGAATGAACTCCATGTGAGAGAAAAAAGAGAGACTTGTGAGGGAATGACTGTTTAGCTGTTAAGTGATAACACTCAGCAATATTAAACGTAACTCTAAACGCATAAAACTACAACGTGTCATTCTTTAATTAATAACAAAAACAAATTAGTTGGCAAATTCCTGTGGTGTGAGAGGAATAAACCCTTTCGGTCGTACTGTTATGGGGTGGAAACAGTAACTCTGTAACTTCCTGTAACAGTCATTTCTGTAACAGTATCTTCCTGTCAGGCTGCATTATACTACCATGTCCACATCCTTGATTATTTTCCTATAACAGCAAGCTCTCAAGTGTTTTATTCCTTCTTTACAATGCATAGCTTTTTTCGTGAGTCAGGGAAGCATGCTTAGGGATACTATGAATACTACGAAACTAAGGTTTACAGACTGCATTGCTATACATATATGTTTCTTAAAATATAATAGTAAAGGAATATTATCTCCAGATTGTAACGTGTCATCGCTGGGCAAGAACTGTGATTTTAAAGCACTTTTCATCGAAGACTTTTCCACAATAGTAAAGTCGACTACCATTCGATCACCTTGCCTAAAATAGTGACGAACGACAGTCGGTACTGCAAAGATCGTTCGGAATTCAGTTTGGCTGGATTGATTCCGAGCCTCGTTCATTATCGCTCCTGATATGTAGTCCTGCAAAGCATTCTTAGCATGTCAAAAGAGCTGTCGTTTCAGACAAAGTCTGTGGCTTTTCCATGTGTACCTGCCTCCATCAGCACCAGTCTGATGAGAGTCAGGTTTAAAGTGACACTGTAGAGTCTATGGGCAGAGAAGAAACACTTGTAAAGAAACACTGTAGAGGATAGAAAGTCCTGTGAAAAGACTCACAAGGCATCAAGAAGAGAGCAGAATAAAGAAAAGGAGTAGGAAAGTGCCAGACAGGAGGGCTATGAGTCAACACAAGCGTCTCTGGTACCAGTGACGGGGATGGGGGAAAGGGGGGGGGGACCGGGGGATGGAGAGGACAGAGAGTGAGAGACAGAAAGACAAAGAGAGAAGGAGGTGTGCAAAAGAGAGCGAGGTGAGGAAAAAAAGACAGGAGGGGAAGAGAAAGGAAATCAATATTTCAGCAGCGTGACCACTCAAGCCACTGCCAATGACAGCAAACATCATGAAAAGATATGGGAACAGGGACGGGAAAGAAATGAAAAAGATAAGAGAACAGTAAAGTGAATGACATCTGAAGCCATTTCCTACGGGGCCTGCCATTCGGTGCCGATTTTAAAACTTTATAGTTACGCAGAGAGTTAAATTTCCATTAGTTGGGGAGGAAATTTAAGTTCTCTGTCTTGAGGGACTTCTGCGGCATGACGTAAAGTGCTCCCTAACAGCATGATGGATGGGATCCGAGCAGCTCATAAAAGGAGGCAACGTAGGTCAGCGGTGCTGGTGATAGTGAGGACCTGATGGAGAAAAATCTCACACTTCTTTTCTATACACGCTTCATAAAGAGTACAGATATACTGAACATTCCTGCTTCGAATCTCACCACCACTTGATTGGGGCAGTTGTATAAGTGTAATATATGAGTGCTTGGTCAGCTTATCCTTCCAACTGTACGCATGTTTTCTTCACAAAACAGCACACTGAATTTACAAACAAAAACATCGCCCTTTCTTATTAATTCAAAAATCAAATTGCCAAAGTAAAAGTGTTATAATATAGCCTGCATTCTGCACATGATTCGAGCATTGTTGCATCAAGTGCTATTTTATAAACCTGTCAGGTAATGATCATGGAAGCTGTATCGTTATATTAAACCCAACTGTCAGTGATTAATGTAATAATCACCACTAGTTCATGTAGTACAGTATATTACGTTATTTGATCTAACGATATTCTACAAATAAAGTTTTAAAATGTAGAAGAGTAAGTATGATATAGTAGTATCATCACTTTTTTGATTATTTATTTTTAATTTTTTAATTGTTTCTTGTGTTTTTTTTTTAATCTTTTTCCTCAGTGTGCATTTTCTATCCCGTGATTTTTTTCATCCTTAAAAGCAAGTCCTTGTGTTTAAAGGCGGATGCTATTAAAACACAATCTTCTTCTCAAGTCTTCTCAATCAGGCAACCTCAATCAGGAGGTGTGAACTACATGTACGTCATTTGCAAAATTTGAATGGGAGCCCAGAAAGCAACTTAAGCACATGCGTAACCAGAGTCTGAATATGAGGAACTTTCTTTGCGCAAATATTGATGTAACCTTTGGACTTAACGTCAACAACATAAAGAATACAGCCTATAGGAAGCACACACACAGAGGTTGGATGTTGTTGTGCTGTGCTCATGATATTCCTGTCCTGTAAGTGAGCATTATTTTTTCGATTAGCCTCATTGGGATAGCATTGATGCCAATTAGCATCGACTGCACCTGTGAAACCCTAATGAATGTAATTCATTTACTTTTGACTCAGTTTTCTTCTGGCTCAGTTTTCCCCTCTTTGGCCCATTGATATTTATTTTTCTCGCAGGATTTTGTTGGTAATACAGTGCTGTGAAATGTTTTACCTGAAAAAAAAAATACATGACTGCCATGTTAGAGCATGTACATGGAACCAGTGTGTGTTTTCTTTTCTTTTGTTTGTGAGCTGTGGTGTACATATTAGGATTGGCCTGACAGTGATGGAGCGGGTGATTTCAAGCTCCACCATTAACAGGAGGAAATAGAAGATCTTCTTAAGGCCTAAGGATAGTACTTTTTATGAGATATTCATTGCAGAAGCTACATCAACCTGTCGAGGACTACTGCAAAACCCATAGTCCCTTTCCCTCCTTCCCTTTTATCACTCTGCTCCCCTCTCTCCTTTATTCACTCCTAGCCTATCCCCATGCCTCTTTCCACAGGACAAATAACGCACCGGTTTTCCCCAAACACTATCAACAGAGAGCATCTAGTACTGTAATGGATTATGCAATAATGCTAGGGTGAGACACATTATTTAAAACGGAGGTAATAAAGGAAGCAATGTACAGATCATACCTGGTTATTACGGTAAATAGTATTTACAGGAAAACTATTGCATATACTACAAGGTTATTGTGTGCAGGCAAAGCAGAATCTGAATATGCTCTCAGCTGAATCAAGATTGAAGGATCACCTGGAAACTTTTAAAACAATGAGAACGTTTGTCCCTGTACTGAAATAAACCAAGAGATTTGGAGTTTACTCAGTGGAGTAGGTCACACTTATTATAATTACCTGGCTTATAAGAAAGGAATGATTATCCAAGTTCCAATAAAAGTGGAAAATGTAGTGGAAAAAATAATAAATAAATAAAGAGAGAAAGAGAGAGAGAGAGAGAGAGAGAGAGAGAGAGAGAGAAAGAGAGAGAGAGAGAGGGGTGCTGGATGTCAAGCTGAGCTGCCATGCTTCACTAAGCACACATCCCCAGCCTTCATCAGAGACTAGCAGGATGCATTAACATTTCCCATCAACCCCAGAGGCCACTCTATCCTTGAAGTCATCCACTAACCATCATTGTACGACTTGGCCCAGTGACCGTGCCTTCTATCTGCCATATTTTTCCTCTACTTCAACATGCTGGCATGAAGCGTTAGGGGCGGAGACGTGGGTGGAGATACTCAATGGGCACAACATGATGATACATCAACTGTAAAGCTAAATTATTGCCAATCAGATTTTATTCACGGCTCAACTGCAAGACAAACTGCAGCTTGTGCCATTTGCCATGGGTCAGAGAACCGCATAATTCTGTACTAATAAGTCTTATTCAAAGCCTAGATGACAGCACGCATACACTTGAATATAAGAGGCTCAGAGTATCTTACTGGGACAAGCGGCATGACTCAGCCAAAAGAGTTGGACTCTCTTAAAGCAACAGGATGCATTTTAATTCCACAATGAATTGCATTTTGCATAAAAGCAGACCTTTTTTTAACATCAGAGTATGCTGGTATGCTGCTCACTCAAACTTTGCAAAAGAGTCTTCTTTTTGTCGTCCAATGAAAACAGCAGATGAGCCAATCAAGCTAACTTAGACTTTACTAACTATCAACGCATCCACAAAACTTAAGAGACTACGATTTACACCTTCGTGACAGAGGTGAGTGTTTTTTCACCTACATTGTCTGTCAAGGTAAAAGGAGAATATTTTCCAGTTAATTATATTTATTACGAATGCCACCGAAAATTCTCAGCTGCAAATGCTCAGAAAGAGCACCTTTCTGGTCAAAAGAGGCACTTTTACACCCAAGTGTCACTTCTTACATTTACAGATAATTTTAATGGTAATTATAGTTAGAACGTGATTAGAAACACTGTCTGCTTGACCAACACAGTCAAGGCTGTTGCGGTAGAAACTGGAGTGTGTGTATATACACCAATTCGTCGGACCAATCCACCTTCTTCCATTCCTCCATGGCCCAGTTCTGATGCTCATGTGCCCATTTTAGGTGTTTTCGGTGAGCATTCTGACCGCAGCTACGCACCCCATATGCACCAAGCTGCGATGCACTGTGTGTTCTGACACCTTTCTATCAAAGCCAGCGACAACGTTTTCAGCAATTTGTGCTACAGTAGTTCTTCTGTGGAATCGGGCTAGCCTTCACTCCCTACACGCAGTGAACCTTGGGTGCCCATGACCCTGTCGCCAGTTCAGCGTTTGTCCTTCCTTGGACCACTTTTAGTAGATACTACCCACTGCATACCGTGAACACCCCACAAGACCTGCTGTTTTGGAGATGTTCTGACCCAGTCATCTAGCTATCACAATTTGGCCCTTGTCAAAGTCACTCAGAGTCTTATGCTTGCCCATTTTTTCCTGCTTCCAACACATCAACTTCAAGAACTGACTGCTCATTTACTGCCTAATATATCCCTCCCCTTGACAGGTGCCATGTGTATTTAGATAATCAATGTTATTCATTTCACCTTTCAGTAGTTTTAATGTTATGGTGGATTGGCGTATACAGGGTTTTATGGTAAACACCAGGTGATTGGGGGAAAAAGCTCCTTGTTTGTTTTATTTAAGATGTTGACAGGGTAGACTTTCTTATTTCTTAGATATAGCATCTCTTTCCTAGAACAGGAGGAAGGAAAGTGTCAACAACATCCTGTATTATACGTGTGAGGTACAAGATGGAAACTATGTCAGCTTTGGTTTGTTACATTTCCACGCTTTCATATTTTCTCTGTTTAATGCCTTTGAAATCGTCCTTGAGAAAACTTGGGAAGCACAAAAATCTAAACAATCCTCCACAATCAAGAACACATACTGTACCTAGCGTAGCCGCACAGTGCCGAGCTGAGGAATTTCATTTCACAAATATCTGTGCAGAAAAAGACCAACATCTACCTTCAGGGCTTCTGGGAGATATTTCTTCAGAAGGCATTAAAAATCAAAGCAGCAGATATCAAAAGGTGCCAAATAGCCTCAAATGAACCTACATATGAAGCTACCTTGCAAATACATCAATAATATATAGGTCTCATAGAGCAGAGAAGTACATAAAGAGGAAACCATGTGATTTAAGAAAAAAACATCTAGCTGGAAAGTAAACTCTCGGTAAAGCCAGGCTGCACGTTCGCAGCCTGTCATGTTGATAACAGGACTTTGAAGTCGTATGTCAGCAGCCGGAGCCGAACTCACTTCAGAGGCTGACTGCTCTTTCAAGTTTTCGTCGAGTGTCCAGTTGTGGGAGCAGCTGCTGTGCGGCAGATAACCCACATACTGTCATAACATGCTATCAAACTGCACAACATCTCTATGCACCAAACACTCAACACCCTATCAAGACATACGATCAAACTGCAAGGCATCTTTGTGCAGCAAAGAACAAAAAATATTGAAATAATATATTAAACAGAAATATATACAGTATCTGTAAGGAATAAAACATGGATGTGCTGTTATGCTGTTAAAAGTGACTAAAAATTTATAGTTACAAAACAAGTTAGTTCCTGTTATCACTTACTTTATAACAGCTATAAACAATTGTACCATCACTAGCCTCTCTTTTTTACTCTTAAAGTTAATGAAGCAATAAAAAAACGCAGCTTTTCATGCTAGCTAGAAAAAGGAAAGCACAAAGCTCCCTGTCCTGAAGACGAAGGACATAGTCTTTTAAATTTCTAGTCTCTTAGAACTCTCTTTCTTAAATGGAGACTATCACCCTAATCTCGACTGACTGGAGACTAAAAAAAAAATCAATTTATTTGGAGAGTAAATTAGCCTAAAGTGTGAATTAGCTGTTAGGCATCATCACATGACCTAACCCTAGGTCATGCGATGATGCCTTTGTACTTAAGATAATGGTTTGTGTGATTTTTCTTTTCCCCATGCACTGATGGTGATCTAACTGACCCAGAAACATTTTGTATTTTTGTATTTTTTATAACTCTATTTGGAGCCCACAATATTGCTTCAATTACTTAAAGTTTTTCTGCTTGTAAGTCTGCAGAAATCTACCATCAACCATCAATAACAGAGTATTGCACTACACAATACCTCTCTGGTAATGCCATTTATGAAGGGAGCGATTCTCTGGATATAAAAAACACACTATTCATTATGTACTATAACATCTCCATTCCCATTTTTGATTAGTACAGGAACAGCAGAGGGACATTCTAAGAAAGCATGTAGCAATTTAAAAATCATATATCCTAAGTCCTTCCATATGTTATAATTACAGAAAGAGATTATAGCGAGAGAAATGTGGGTAGTACAATATCTCTGACAACACAGCATTATCTTTTAATTAGATTCACATCATATTGCAGTGGTGGATCATCTGGTAAGTCTCTCTCGCAGATTGTTCCTTTTGGGAAGCTGCTAAGAGAAAAGCTAATTTTCGAGCTAAAATGGTATTCATTTATATTTCGAGATAAAGAGGAGGAGAAACACAAAAGGAAATGATCTTGTTCTCTATACCTGGTAATTGAGGAATAATGTTTAAGATAAGAGTTTAACAGATTGTGTCTTTTAAACCCATTAGTTTGAGAATCCAGCCAAGGCAATCATAGACCCTGCCATATTATAAGCCATACACTGAATGATTTTGCTGTCACAGAAAAAATGTACATGTGGTAAAACAATTCTTTGGTCATAGGTTGAAATCGGTCTTNCTGACTTAAAATCTCAGAGGGTGGCCACTACTACAATGCTACTACTTGTCTAAAACCACCTGGCTGGGATCCTACAGGATGCAACAAAAAAGTCACATGACTGGGAGGCTTTTACTTTCATGCGGGCCTGAGCAAGTGGTCAGATATGACAAAGAAAGACCATCTTAATTAATAAGAATAATGCAAAATGTACAGCATTCATTCATTCATTTGTCCTTACTAACTGCACTCATCCTTAGTAAACATATTTCCACTCGTAACAGAAAGCTGCACTGCTGAGCAGGGTATATATAATGGTAAAAACGTACAGTAATGATGATGTAGGTTCTGCAGCTTTTGCTTGCCATGATGAAGATCTAGCGCTACGTGTAGAGCCGCCCCTGCTTTGGTGATTGATGGCCCAGGTGGTGAGTAGAGGGGCTAAACATCACTAAAAATGCATAGGCACAACAGCCGCGCTCCCACCTCTCAGCGTACATATGCGATTACATACATCACCTTAATGAAAATGAGATGCTAATGGGCTAATTAAAGAGAGGAACGAGGGCCGAGGTGCTCTGAGGAGCTTCGCTCTCTGACTCTGCCTGAGTCTCTACTACACTTCTGCTATGCAAGAAACAAAAGCCACACAAGCATGGCAATTAGAGAAAAGGTTGCCTATAGTTTTAAAGAAATTGCTGTCTGATGTAGAAGGGAGTTGTCCAAGGCTTTACCCTCTTTCAATGTTCTCTACCATTGATTCCTTAAATGTTTCCCCAGGTAGAGAAACTGAAGAACACTAGGGTGGAGCCTTTGTTTAATTGTAGAATATTTTAATTCGAGAAAAGGAACCAAGCCTTGTTTGTATGGATGGAAAGGTTGGTGCATAGATATTTGGATGGTTGGATGGATGGATGGATGGATGGATGGATGGATGGATGGTCACTGGATAATGAAAAGAAAAGGGTGGATGGATTGGTTTATGCAAAGTGAGCTCCATAAAGATATGTTTTACCAAGATTGGTGTGGAAGAACTTGAGTGTCCTGCACAGACCCCTGACCTCAACCCCACTGTCCACCAGGTCTCCTCGTGAGAACATCAGTGGCTGACCTCACTAATGCTTTTGTGGCTGAATGAGCAAATCCCCAAGGCCACACTCTAAAATCAAGTGGAAAGCCTTCCCGGAAGAGTGGAGGTTATAATGACACCAAAGAGGGCACTAAATTCTTAATGGCATTTTCATCAAGAACACATGAGTGTGACTGGTCAAGTGCCCACATACTTTTGGCCATATAATGCATGTATGCATGGATGAATGGATGGAAGTTTAGCATTTGTTACCAAGCATTTTTCCTGTTTAGCAATGACAATGTATTGTTGTGTTTACCAATTAGAATGCAGATGATTTGAATAATCAGAATGAAGAGCTCAGACAATCAGCTCAAGCCAGTGCATAACCTAACTTGTGTATGCCTGAACTGTAGTATATGATGTACATAGAAATCATTATCTCTGAACAGTGTGTTTGGGTTTCTATATGTATATTCATTATGATGAGTAATAACAAGTAAAATAATCAAATGTTAAAGTTTTCTTCTTTTTTTTATTTACATTGGCAGATGTTGTATGCTAAAAAAAAAAAATCAAGAATACTGATCTTACAAGTCCTGTTACTTGATCTCATCTGAAGTGAAGTTGTCAGATTAGGTGTTTTCCCCGGAGCTCAATCAAATGAGGGGAAGGGTGGAACGCTACAGTGCCTAGTGAAACATTATTGCTGTCTCGTCCGGGCCTCTCAGCAGAAGGTCAATGATGCTGCTCCTCTGATTAAGATAGGGCTCGTAGATGAATCAGATGGCAGGTATGATGACTATCCTGGCCGGCGCAAGCCAGTGTTACACTAATCCGATGTCTGTCTTCGTGTGCACATGCATCACAAAGCACAGGATCTTGACCTATGCAAATGAGTTTCAGAGAGTGTTCGGATGAGATGTAATGGAGTGTAGGAGAAGAGTTCTTAATGGAAGACTTACTGCATGACTGGAAAGCACAGTAACAGCTTGAGCATTCTCCAAGGACTAAACTGAAATAGCTCAAGTGCTATGGCATTGCACTGATACATCATTTGCTATTGACACATTGATGTGTTCATGTCAGTTTAGCATCATTAGCATGTCATTATCACAAAGCGTTCATTTTTCTGAATTGCTACATGTCTTTGTAAAATTAGACCAGGGACAAGATTGAATAGCACAATAAATTAAGGGTACATGTTCATTGTAAATGTTGTAAACATGACTAAAATAAAGAGATTCTAGCTTATTGTGTGCTACAAAGGTACATCTAATAGACTGGCTACACTATTTATGTATGATGATATGCAAAGCTTGTTGCATTCTGTAGGAATCTCAGAGAAAAATGCTAGTTTTAGGGCACAAACAAGACAACTTTATATCCCTTTACAGCACATTGTTGCCATATGGCAACAATTTACAAACTACCCCCCTAATTATTTTTCTTTTTAAATTTTGAAATATATTTTTATTTCTTGAACTAATTCAAGTAATAAAAATCCATAAAAAATAAATAAATAATTCATGCAGTAGAGGGATATCCAAGTCAATGCAATCACATTGATTTCACATTATCATGTTTTTCACGTGTAAATATGTGAGTAATATGTGATCACATGCAAAACAAAAGTGTAAAACAAACATAAAAAGTCCATTTCAATGTGTTTTGCCTTGAAATTGCACATATGACTAAGATCATGTGATTGATATCTGATAAATAAATACATATTCTACATGTCCTTTATTTACTTAGTGTACACTTTTATTTACTTAGTACTTTTTTTTAGTCTACATTTTTATTTGCTTGGTACACACGTACAAGTCACATGTGGAAATTTTGAATTTTGAAAAAAAAATCACGTGAAAGTAAATTCATCGTCAACAAATTATATGTGAAAATAAATGAATCCTTAAGAAATTACATGAAAATAAATGAATCATGAAAAAAAAATATGTGAAAATAAATGAATCGTGTGAACAAATCATGTGAAAAAAAATTATATAAAAAAAAATTATGTGAAAATAAATGAATCGTGAACAAATCATGTGAAAAAAAAATATATAAAAAAAAATTATGTGAAAATAAATGAATCGTGAACAAATCATGTGAAAAAAAAATTGTGAAAAAAAAATCATGTGAAAATAAATGAATCAAGTGAACAAATCATGTGAAAAAAAATTATATAAAAAAAAATTATGTGAAAATAAATGAATCGTGTGAACAAATCATGTGAAAAAAAAATTATAAAAAAAAATCATGTGAAAATAAATGAATCATATACTTAAAAAAATCTAATCTGGAAAAACAAAAATACTTTCAGTATGTTTTTAAAAAATTCAAATGTGAAAAATGTGTGTGATGCGTAACTGTTTATGTGGTGAAGTTTTCTATAAGATAAGGAGTCTCCAGTGCCTAAACTTTGTAAAAGTCAGAGGTGAGTTTTCCGGCACAGGAAATTCTTCATGATGGAGGGCTTTGAGGTTTCTCGGTCACACGATAAGCAGCTTTTTGGTCTTGTTAAATTCACAAGCAAAGCTGGTGAGGGAATGACTGTTTATAGCTGTTACAGCATAAATGATTACAGGAACTAGATAACTACCTTTCGCTGATGTTCTACAGCTGTAAACTTTAAATGGATAAATGCACCATATCTTGTGCTTTAATTACGAAAAAAAAAATTTAAACACTGATTTTAACGACACCATTCTCCTTATTAAGTCAAGTCTATGTCATACAACAATATCCTGTTATTGATCGAAGTCCCACGTAACACAGTAATACACACTATCATGTTTTATTCCTTACTTATAAGGTTGTTTCTAAATGTTTCTGAAGCTGGTATTTACCACAAAATGCACTGAACATGCCACCAGAAATGCATAATGAAACTTCAGCACTTTTTTTTTTCACAGCTGTCATTCAGCAAGCACATATTCTGCAGCATTAACAGATTTCTCAGTGCATGACCTTCTTGCCAGTTTCAATAACACAGCGATTAAATTCAAGCTGAACATTTGTATATATTACCATATTATGTGAAATGATACCGTAGTTCACGTGGAAGGTTAAAAGTAAAAAAAAATGCAGCATGTTCTGAAGTTCTGGGAACTCCTGCTCCTGATTTAGGCGGAATAAAATTGCATCTCTAAAATTGCTGCGAGCAAAGCCTTAAAAAATCAGTCAGAGAAGAGATTGTGGAAAAGTGGAAAAGGCTGCGTTTCCCGCCCTTGAGCATGCCCCACATGAGAGCCTGAGGAAAGAGCACTGAGCAAAAAGGTTTCCTGTCTCCCTCTCGGGCCGGGCTTCGCTCAGAGGGCTTCGCTACATATTCATGACTGGGGAGACAGAAAGAGAGATGGAGAGAGGGGGAAATAGATTTGTAGCCTGCAGAGGACCTCCACTTCAATGATCAAGTGCAAGCAAAAGAGGCTGAGGAATGGAGAGAGGAAAAAAAAAGAAAGAAAGCATCCATGCAATTCATCACCGGGCCATAAACTTACATACCGGGCTAGAAGATTGGGAATAAAGACACTCGCCAGTCATCCACACACACACAAACAACTCCTGCCAAGTGTTGCAAATACACAACAAGTATGCCTAGTATGAAACTCCTTTCCAGTCCTTTTCATTCATTCATTCATTCATCTGCAGTAACTGCTTCATCCTGGTCAGGATCATGATGACCAGATGTAGACAATCCACCCACTAGAATGTTTTTGGAAGTATGGAGGTAACTAAAGAACTCGGAGGAAACCCACACAGACACGAAGAGAACATGCAGAACTTTACTTGAGCGCAGGATCAAACGGGGAACCCTGGAGTTGTGAGGCTCTGCCATCGTACCATCACGTTTTGAGGACAACTGCTTGAAAATCAGGATCCTGACATTGCTTTGTCTTTTCCAATAAAACATGCAAAATTTTACTAATTAGATTTCATGAAATAATTATCGCAGCTAATGAAAATGACCCAGAGAACCTTGGGCATACAGGACAGAGACGATTTTCTGATTGCGTTCATTCAGGGCATTAATTGCAGGCAGATTTGCTGATGCTTAAAAGCAGCCAGGTTTTCTCTCTCTCTCTCTCTCTTTTTTCTTTTTTTCCTGCTGGATGACTGACTGATCAGCAAAGCGATTGGCAGCTTGCTTTGCCCTCTCTCCCTCTCTCCCTCTCTCTTCCCCTCTCTTTCTATTTGCATTCTGGGTAGGATGAGCACTCTCAGATCAATCCCATGTGTGCTTATTTAGCTGAATCGATAGGCACAGGAGGTGCAGGCGTGGGCTTAGGATGCAGATGGACGTGCCAGGACTGTAGCTTCTCCCAGGCCAAAATCTACATTACTGCACCAAAAAATGAGCTATGAGCTATCAAGTGCACTTTGTCCCACGCCAAAAGCTATGCTTGTGCAGTGCTGGTTATCCCCGTGGTAAAAGCATCAAACAAAATGTTCAGCTTTTTCCACAGCCAAAAGTGATGAGTTTTGGGATTTTTTTTCTGTTTTCCAGCCAAAACATGGTTTTAGATATCAGACTCACAGCATGGGAGTCTCCAAAGCCAAAGGTATAACATTAGACTTTAACCTAAGCTTTGATTTTTGCAAATCATTGAGATAACAGACAGGATTTAGCCTCTCTGTGCAAATTGCTATCAGAAATCATGCAAATATTATGCATTCCAAAGGAATCTTGGTTCAAAGCACATTGTCTCATAAGCCTAGAATACTTTATCAGAGCCTAGAGTACGCTAATGAACAGACAACACAAAATGGCAGCGGCCAACCTGAGTGTGCAGAGCAGTATCAGTGAGCATGGTCATTAAAATGTGAGAAAGAGCAATTCACTTCAGCAAGCACTGAGCACTGAGGCCAGACCTTCCTTTACACTTGGTTTTTTGCAAGTCAAGGTGCAATTCATAAACATAAACATAAACATAAACATAAACATAAACATAAACATAAACTAAACAAATCTGCTAGTCATTTTGTATCAACGAGCACCCAAAACATGTACTCGTAGTTGTACTTGGTCAGAGAAATAAATGGTATTGGTGCATCTCTACTCATAACCATTCTCCCTGACACACATACTCACAGTTGCAGCACCCTTGAAGAGGTCACCAGCGACCGTGGAAGTCCTTGAGCAGGGCCAGTAGGTTGGGCTTTAGAGGGCTGATCTGTGCATATTTAGCACCTGAATAATGCATGAGGCTGTAGCATGCAAGGCTCTGTGGGGATAAAGCAGCTCTCAGACGGCAGTGCCAGCCCTTGTTGCCACTCTCAGCTTGCGAGCCAGGTGGGCTCAAGCTTCGCCGCACTGGAACGTTCATGCTCTGCTGGGCAAACATTTCCCAGGTCAAATTTTCAATTACACTGAGAGCTGTGTGGACTCGCATCCCTCAGGTTCACCATCACACAGACACACGCACACACACAAACACAGACACTTATCACATCAGGCAGTGGGGCAACGCCCAGGCTAAACAAGCATAGCTTGGAGAAAAACGTGCAAGACCAGCATTTCAAGCAATATGACATCAAACACCTCTATGAAAATGATCTAATTTCACCTCAATTCATAGGCGTCAAATTGTGTAATTGTCGTGAGTTGCAATAACTGCAATTTTATACATGGTTTACGTTCTCACCTTTAAATAGCTGATTTATTTCAATTACACACATGAATTTAGTACAAATTTTGTGAAACTCACTCACTTCAGATTAACAACATGAAAAAAGCAATCCAAAACAAATCCATATATAAAAAATAAGAGTATCAATTCAGTTAAAACAAAATAAATGGCACCCTACAAGAGGAGAAAGAGTTAGGTGACATGCTGCAATGGCTGAGCTGCATTATTGGAAGATTTTCTTAGCATCACTTTTAGTAGGCGCTCTTTCACCATTTAGTCACAATTTTGTCATTTGTGAGCCTCCCCTTTTATGGAGTTTTCATGTGCCTCACCAAATGTAAATCAGCTATGCCGTGAATGTGCTCAGTAACTAACAAAAAGAGTGTAAATGATCCTGAATGGTGCAATGTTAAAAAGGGTTCATTTTTCCATTGGGAGCTCAAATCTCAAAGTTCAAATCTTGATGATGTGATAGCCATACATGGACAGGAGTCCAAGAGAGCAAAAATTGGTCCAGGGATAGCTCTTCCTATCGATTAGCTGCTGTTAGCTGCCATGTGATGTTGGATGTGGCATGAGAGGAGAGAAATAGCTAGCTGGTGATGACTAAATTGGGAGAAAAACAGGTGAAAAATTGAAAAGGTGTAAGGTTTGCAAAGACCAAAATTGTGTCAAAGACACATTCACTACATGAGTTTTCCTTCTGTATGTCCTCAATTTTCTCATCATCTCCTTCTCTTTCTGTCTTTGTGAACAGTGGTTATTCTACCTCTCTCTTTTTTTTAAGTCTGGATGAACCTAGTACATGGTCTTCTGTCTCTCCTCCTCATGCTTGCTTTTCTTCCTTGGACTGTTCAACCTGACAGGGTTGGTGTCACGGAAGAACATGTCAGGTGTCAGAGCCATGGCAGACTACACGGCGTGCCGCTAACACACACTCCTTAATTAAGCCCAACAGATCCTGGTTTCTCTCTGACACATCGTCAAACCCACCTACCCACACACATGCTCGTTCTCGTGATCCTACACTTGCCCAGGCGCCACAGGCAATGCTCTGACTGACACGACCCTTCACTACCAGCAACAAAATATGCACCGCCAGCTTTATCTCCTCATATAATCTCCAGGTTCGTCACAATGTCTTCTTAGTTGTCACTCCACCCCGACATTAGTTCCGGCTTTGGTTGACTTTTCTTGAAACTTGTCTCAGTCTCGTCAGATTGCTCTGGTAGCCTGGAGCATTTTAGATTGAGAGTGATGTCTCTCAGTGTCTCTCTTAGTTATGTGCCTAATGCTGCTTGTGTAGAACAGAACTGTTGTGCACCTGAAACGACGCCCTAAATTATTCAGCTCACATGCTATGGTTGATGCTATGGCCGCTAAACCTTGCTAAACCTTCGATCTGAGACAATAGGAGGCTTAGAGCTGCCATGCTGACACCACATGAGCTGGGGAAAAGCACTGAGAAGGATTTGAGCTGCTAAAGCTTAGACCACTTTCGAGGACAGAATGAGGACAAACATCTAGGAGCAATATAGCAAGGTAAGAAATGAAAGAGAAATGAAAGGAGCATGGCCAACTTCAGTCATCTACACTCCTTTATTTCTGTTTAATACTCTTCCTGACTCAGGCTCAGAAGAAAGTGACAAACAAGATGACTTTTCTTCAGCCATAGATGCTAGAACATCATAGAGAGTAGGTGGTTAGGTCTAATCATAGATAATATAAAATATTTGCTTGGGGTGTTTCTGATATGTTGAACAAAGATCACTCTTCAGTCAACAAAGACCAGAGAGATTTGATGTTCTAACTGGACGTGAGTAAATGCTGAAACTGTGTGGAAGTTAATGTATCATGGAACCATAATTACATGACTACTACATGAGTCTTCCATTCCAATATCTTCAACCCTGCTCTTCAGATTTGTCAGAATTGCTGCTTACTTCCAACTCAGTGTATCGTCTGGGAGTAAGAGACTATATATACAAAGAAGCGTGGTGGGGTAGCAACATATTATGAGGACGACTTTTGTCAGTGGTGACTGGGGAACTGGTCAGGGTGGAGAACTAGATGGATGCCAAATAAAGGACAATCCTAGAAAAAAACCTGTTCCAGTCCGGAAGACTTTACCTTCCAACCTGACAATGACCCCCCAATCATACTACAAAGGCTACACTGGAAAATCTGTAGCAAAATTTGAAAACAGCTGTTCACCAAAGGTTTTCATCCAATCTGACAGAGAATGAGCAATTTTGCAACAAGAACATGCAAAATACTATCATGCAAAATACTATCCAGCTGTTTGGCTGTAATTGCAGCCACTGTATAAAAGTGTCAGAAAAAAGGCTAGCTCTGAAAGTCTTGTAGAGAGAGCTAAAACTGAGATTCATCCACTGTCATATAATGATATTTGTTCTGGGGTCTTTGTGAGAATGTTAAAGTGACCATTGTTCTCACATCTGTCATTCGGCGAGATACAGCATAAAGCTTCTCATCCCTTGTCTCGTCATCCACGTGCTAAAAATAAAGGCCTGCAGACCAAAAGATAGAGGCCGAGAAAATGCTAATGAGCTATCAGAGACACTCTTTCTCTCTCTCTCTCAGACAGTGCCAAGTCAAATTAGAGAGAAGTATGGGGGAGCCAGAAATATATTTCCATATGAATTCAATTACCAGGGTTAAAAATAGATCTCTTAAATGGTGATAATGGTAAATAAATGGCAAATAAGGAAAGTTGCAGCTGCGGCGGCGCTAGCTTCTCCTGGCTCTGAGTCACTAGGGAGATGGAATCCACCGGAGAGTAATTGGAGCATGAGTGTGCTCATTTACTTTGACTTAACGAAGCAGGTCCATGTAAAGCAGCACAGCGGCGAGCCTCTGATAATAAATAATGACCTGTCAATTATTCACAAGACTTTCAGTGGGATCTGCAGTGCATTACCAAAGCTCTGTCTCACACAGAGGCTCATAGGCACTCGTTCTTTATCTCCCTCGCACACTCATATCTCGGCTTTACTCATATACACTCCTTGCACACATCCTAAAATAAGCCTCTGACAGCGGTGCGCACAATCATCCACATGCTCCGTCACATCGGCGTGTGCAGATGGAGCTCCGGTTACTAATTGAAGGTGTTAAGTGGACGGCTGCTTGCTAGAGGACATGTTTAATTAGACAGTGGATGCCAGGGGAGACAGAGGAGCAAGCAGAGACAATAATGTGCAGAAGCACAGGGACATTTTAGACAGTAGTCTCTTCCCTTGACCGGACGCACACTGTTTACCTGTCGTGTATGCAATTACCTGTGGCCTCTGTTGACGGCAGTTTTGTTGGAGATTCCATGACTGAGCAGCGCATCCTGCTGTTCCCGCTCATGTTCTGCCACACGCCTGGACTGTCACCCTGTGAAGACAGCTTTAGATCACTTCATAGGAATACACAAGAAAAGGAGGACGAGAGAGAAAGCGATGCTCTTATGAGACGTCTCCCGAGTCTATGTTTTAATCAGCCAGGGTCATGTATCTGTCTGTTTCCTTAGTGGAGTTGGACCAGAGAAGGCTTAATAGAGTCAAAGCACTGAATTTGTCACTGCTATAGGTTGCCTCGTTGATCAGTTGTAAATTAGGGAACATCAATCCCCTTCAAATGTTAGAAGTACTGTAACTCAAATGGCTGAAATCCCAATTCAGTCCATTTCAATTCCAGATTGTAACGCTACAGCATGTAGAAATAGACAAGGGAGTGAATACTAATGTAAGGCACTATGCAAAACTGTAAGACATAAAGAGTACTCTGAAAGAATTGTAGAGAGCTAAAACTGGGATTCATCCACCCTTATATAATGATTTTTTGTTCTAGGGTCCTCGTGAGAATGTTAAAGTGACTATTGTTCTCACATCTGTCACTGGCAAAACAATGGGCCATTTAGAAATGTGTTAGTAGAGCTGTGTGTAGGCCACTCCAAAGAAAAAAATCCACCATATTTACAAAGGTTTTGGTAATGCTCACAAAGATTTTCTTCATGCTCAAGGTATGTATGTTGATAAATCATCAAATCAATCATCCACAAATCACCAAGCACCTTCCTTTATGGCATAGCTGATTACATTTAGCTCTCAAAGATCCATAAAAAGCAAAGCTCAAAGAGGGCTGAAAGTCACAAAATGATGACTAAACAGTGAAAGAGGTCCAGTTTGTCATTTTCAGGTCATGGAGCGTTTCACACAATTTTCATTACATTTGTGTGTAATTTAAAAAGTATAGTCTATATATAAAATTGCAGGAACTTATCGCCAATTATGCCATTTTTAACCCAATCAATTGAGGTTCATATTAGTGGGTTTTCTCATATGTTAAAAAAATACACAAATCCAGTAGCTCTTATAGGACAAAAATTCATTTCTGCCCAAACAACCAGGATTTCTATAACTAACACATTTCTCATGTGAATGGTCTTGTGTACAGTTTGGGACATAGTATTATTGGACGTGCATCATGACGCATACAACTGCCAACATTTCAAGATGAATAAAAAGTTCAGTAATTCAACATTGCATAGCTTTATTTTATGGAAACAAGTAGAACTCGACACCAATAGTGTTGGCGTCAACGGCATTTGACCTTGCCGTGTCCTTGGCCCTGTTTGGACCAATTCCAAAATCTAATCAGTTCATCTGCTGCTTATAGTGATAATTACACCAAAATCCTACAAACATTCAACCACTCCTTCTTGAGGTATCGCACTAGTGCTTTAGCAGACACATGGACATACACATGGGGGGATAGATGGATGGAGAGAACCTGAAAAACTTGAAAAAATAATGAATTGAGAGGATATATAGAGAATATATATATATATAATTCCAGGGATTATAGGGTATTATGTAGGCTCTATATTACATATGGGATGCTTATGGAGTGTTACTGACAACCCTGTTATAATTAGTTAATTATAAATACAAGCTAAAAAGGGGGGGAAAAAAACCTAAAACTCACCAAAGCTTTAAAAATGCCAGATTCACTGAGCTCTTGTCTGGATGTTAATCCCCTGTCATGGATCTAATGTGTGAAATGTACCTGCATTTATGCAAAGACTCCAAATATCATACTCTTTTTATGACAAGCGCAGCCCTGCCAGGTCAGCTTTGTGTGTGTGTGTGTGTGTGTGTGTGTGTGTGTGTGTGTGTGTGTGTGTGTGTGTGTGTGTGTGTGTGTGTTTTTCCTAACATTTTTGCTGATTCAAATCTGGGATGGGAAACAGGTGTTTGCCGTGATCTGCCGAGCACCATGATGAATTTTCACATTCCTCTTAACCATAAAATTGAAGCTATCACGGCTTTGCCTTATGCTCCACCCTGCCTGAGACTTATCATTCTTCTGCATCTCCTCACAGCCGAGTGTCAGCATCTGTCCATCATCTCGCTGCTTTACTTTTATACAGGGCAGCAATACGCAGACTTCTATAAACACTACACACCAATTTCCGAGAAACTTTGCTTAATCGGTTAAAGTGTAGGGGCCATGAGAGCTAATACAACTTTGCCAGACCATATTTAACAAACTACAATAATGGCAGTTCTTATTGACTCAAAGCCAAATAGTTAACACTGCATAAGGGCTTGAATGTGTTACGATAATGACATACCGTACCAGGTAAATATTTCTAGAGCTAGTGTTCAAATGTTCTCTGGAACACTATTCCCAAGTTTGGAAGTGATGTAAGTGAAAAATATTCCTCCAGATAATCCTCAGTAATCCACAGGCTGAGCAAAGTGCTCGGGATGGGCTATACTACTTCAGGAGATCAGCAAGATATGCTAGAACTAAACTATTTATAGCTTTTAATGTCATGAATGAAACAGGTAGCAATCAAATGGTAAACTAGCATCGAGGGTTACTCCAAGGTGCTCAACTATTTCACAGAATATCTATCAGAATATTCATTAAGTATATATATATATATATATATATATATATATAAAAAGATCAATAAAGCTACCCTGAAGTGGATTATTTTCTAAAAACATCATCACCCAAAGTGTTTTATTCCTCTTTCTTCCTTTCCAGAGAAATTTGGCAATAATTAGAATTGGCCATTTATTTACATTTTTTAACTATTTCTATATTTAGTGTTGTGGACTGTCCTCAAGACAAGTTAGTTCCTGTTATCACTTACATTATTACAGCTGTAAACAGGCCCTTCCTCACCAACATCTCAAAAAAAACATACAATCAGAAAGAGCAAATGTCCTGAAGACTCTATCATGGTGGAAAACCTACTGACTGATCCAAAGTGCTGACACTGGAGACTCCTTCCATAAATGTTAAATAAAAATCTCCTTATTGAAAATGTCACCAATGTTTGTGTGTTTTTCAATATTAAATAACAACTGTTTTAAGTTCTTAATGTATTGTTAGCCTTAGATATCACTGAAGCTATAGACATATAGTACAAATAATGTAAATATACTGTATACTATAGAAATGCTAACTTCAATTAGAGTGAGTGTGATTTGAATTATAGCTGGGACTACATTGTTATAGAAAATGAATGAACTCGTTCTGATATAATATAATATAATATAATATAATATAATATAATATAATATAATACATAATAATGAAATCTATTCCCACTGAACTATGAAATGTTCCAATATAAATCAAGCATGTGAATGTTCATGCAGCACCTGAAGGGAGAATTTCGAGCTAAGTTAGATAAGTTAAGCCTAAGACGTAGATGCCGTTCCCCCATCTGCTGCTCATCTGCAGAAAATGTCAGATCTGACGGCGGCTCATTACGGAGCTGCGGAGGAGACCCAATGGCTGCTGCTTCACGCTTCCTTTCCGAGGTGCAGAAGATCAATGAATGCAATACTTGATGTTTTCCGCTGTCTCGCTGCTCAACGCTGCTCCATGAAAATCATCCTGAATTCCCTTATCTCCACAAGGGAATTTTAATGACATCTGTGAGCAGAGCACAAAATGCCAAGGGTAAAGACGAATCGTATAAAGACAGCAAATAAATCTAATTAGAGAAAAATATGCGTGGAAGCCTGTAGGTTGAGGATTAGCCAGATGTTGTTATGCAATCTATACTCCTCAGAAATTACAATCTGACTCCTGTTGCTGAGGATATTGGAATGTGTATTAAACCTGCGGGCCTTATCTTATGAAAGATGGCAATCTGTTCCTCGCACTCTCGTACTCTCTCTCCCTCTCTTTTTCCTTCTCTTTTCATTCCCCTCGCTTTTATTTCTTTGCATATTTCAGGTTAGTGGCATTCCTTTGAGATGGTCAAGAGGATGCTAGTTATAAATCTGTCATTCAAAAACACCCCTTTCAATCTGCGTGTGTGTGTGTGTGTGTGTGTGTGTGTGTGTGTGTGTGTGTGTGTGTGGGCGGGTGGGTGGGGGGTGGCGGGGGGGAGGAAAAGAAATTTGCATCATTACATGTCCTTTAAAAATATTTGTATGTGCTATTATTACAAGCCATAAAAAAATAAAGGAAAAAATTACCACCATCTCTTGAAAACACAAATAAGCCCCAAAAGTAAAACTCTAAATAATTCAGCAACCGCTGCATGACCTGACGACATTTATTACCTTTGAAAGTAATGCTATTATTCTATATCCTAAGGGAAATCATTACATCACATGAAACACCTTCATGTTTCTTCCCTGTCTCCTGCGGCACTTCGGAACTTCAGGAGCTCTAAGCAAAAATTCTCCGCGTACGCAGCTCCACCTTTAGTTTACTACTTTCTTTCTTCTGACAATGGACAGTGAACACAGAGGAAACCCACAAGGACACAGAAAGAACATGCGAAACTTCATGCAGACAGTTACCCAAGCTCAGGATTGACATTATTATTATATTTTATATTATTATTATTAGTAGTAGTAGTAGTATTAATAGTAATAGTTATATATTTGTTCATTTATTTTTAGCTTTTATCTGTATTTTTTGATTTGTATGTTGTTGTTATTATTATTATTATTAATAATAATAACAACAATAATAATATTATTATTATTATTACAATAATAACAATATTATTATTATTATTATTATTATTATTATTATTATTATTATTATTATTATTATTAATAACAACAATATTATTATTATTATTATTATTATTATTATTATTATCTTTGTATTTTTAGTAGTAAAAAGGGCCAGATTTCAGTTCTTTTTATTCTTTTTAATTTCTTTATTTTTATTTTTTTATCTATCTATCTATCTATCTATCTATCTATCTATCTATCTATCTATCTATCTATCTATCTATCTATGATTTCATTAATATCAGAATGAAACTTTGTATTTACAAGTTGTAATTTTCATTATAAGTTGCATTTTTTGTTAAAAAAAAAAAAGTATTAACCTACAGTTTACAGACAGGGTAATAGATAATTAAATAAGGCCTAATTTGCATATTACAAAAAAAAATCAACATATGTTTATTACTCTGAATATTTGTACAGAATAATTTTATTACCACAAAACAGGAGAACACTGAAAATGTTGATTATCATACACCAGACGTTAACACCGGTGAGGCCGCCATTATTAATATATCTGGCATGAATGAATTTCATTCATAGGCACTATTGTCACCTCGGTGTCTGTTGCCCTGGGGGAACTCCAAGCATTTGCTTGATTTGCTTGCCCTCTAGCTTCACCACTGCCTGTCTCTCACAGATTGTTTGAAATATTTAACTGCTGCAGATCTGTATGTGTACCCGGATCAGCACGAGGACCTTTACACCTACCTGAGGTTCAATGAAATACAATAAAATGTGAGTCTGAGAAACAACGCTTTTGCTTACCGCACTCTCTCCCGGGAGATTTGGAGGTGAGATAATACCTGTTACCTCCTCGTTCCTACATATTCATTCATCTCTCCTCATGTATTTTGCATGAAGCAGTGCGTGTCCTTAGCCGTGACCTCTGATTAGAAAAACCGAGAGAAAAACAAGTAAGGATTGTACTACATTCTTCACAATTAAGGGTGAAAAAAGGGTGGAAAAAGCTTTGATTTCTAGAATATTCTCTCGATCATCTTTCTAACAGTGCTATCTCCAAAAGATCCAGCCTTTCTTTTTTTAAATACTGCTGTTAAACCCATATCCCTTTCAATGACAGGTCTTAAATTTTGCATGTTTTAATCTTCCATTATTTAAACTTTAATGAAATACTCCCTCTGCTTAAATGTGCAAACTTTATGTGCAAGTGGTATATACATTAAAGGCTTAATCTAGTTAAGCTATCCAAAGGATTTTTATTAGTTAATTATTGACCAAAATGTAGAAAAACTTTGCACCCTTCTCTGATTGCACCCTTGCTGATGGTACCTGGCTAAGTGAGCCCACAGTAAACCATATACGATATACAACAATATCTTGTCTTATTACATTTATTCAACATGTGTAAGTACAACACATGACAACACATTTTGTTTAAACATACATATGAAATGAAAACACTTGCAAATGTCAATAAGGTTGTTAAGCCTAGTCTTCAGTCGGGTAACTATGTCTAAAAAACAAATAGCTTCTTTATTGCCATTATGTTACCCAGATGCCATTATCTTCTTCTTCTTCTCCTTTTGGCTTTTCCCTTCAGGGGTCATCACTCTCCACCTATCCCTATCTTCTACATCCTCAACACTTGCACCCACTAACTTCATCTCCTCATTTATTACCTCCATATACCTCCTCTTTGGCCTTCCTCTT
>CM074959.1:19401550-19415104 GCA_037577455.1 Pangasius macronema | reverse complement strand
AAGAGAACCTCAACATCTTCAGCTCTGCTACCTCTAGCTCTGACTCCTGTCGCTTTCTCAGTGCCACTGTCTCTAAAACCCAGATGCCATTATAAAGAATCAATATGATGATCCAACTATAGGATAACTGTCTGAAAGTGTTGGCATTATATTCTGCATGCTAGACATAGTGTTCAGTCAAGCTTCGTACTTAGATAAACCAACGTTAAATCATGTACGCTACAACAGCACATATTTTGGCTTGCTTTAAAAGACCAAACTATCAAGACAATTTGAGCAAAATGACCAATTGTTCCAAAAAAGCTAGCGAAATAATTTCAAACCAAATGCCAACTCCTAGCTAAAATGCCAAAATGATGTGGGGATTAGCCTGCAGTTGTCAGCTTTAATTATTTCATTATTGGATTATCGCCACCAAAAATGTCCAAAAACTGGACAGTTGAAGATCAGGAACAAACCAGGCAACTTTTTTTCATCCAGTTTCAGTAAACCTGTGCCCAACATAGCCTCAAATTCCTCAAACACCCAATGTGGTCTTGTATTCTTGGTCAAGGTTTGATTTGTTGTGCATTCTGAGATGCTTTTCTCCTCATGATGGTTGTAAAGAGTGGTTATTGAGTTACCATAGTTGTTGCGCTAGCGTTATATTATTTCATGGCTTAGTCTACAGTTTACTCCACCACTTACCACAGTTCTGCTTCCTCTTTTCCACTTCTTTTTGTTTTTCTGTCCTTTTCTAGCTTCCAGACAGTGAGATTTCGACAATTTGAAAAGCACGGCAATTCAACGTAAACTTGTACAAGTCGCACAGGCTTCCTGGTATAGCATTGTACATAAACCATCAACCATTAACCATTAACCAGAGGGTTTGGGCGAAGTTCCGCACTTTGAGATTTGACATTTTGTGGATTTTGTGTTGGCCTTCAGGGGGCAATTCCCTGCCTTACCTGTCCTGTAGCTACACCTCTGAGCCTATATGCTGCATTTGTCCTAATCTCAGATATTCTGTCCTAGAAAAGAGCAAGGAAAATGCCCCCTCAACTCCTCCTTAACTGCAAGTTCAGCAAGTGACGTCAAATTAACATGGCTGCTCACAGTATCAACAGGAAACATATTAACCCATCTTTGTTGTTTAAATTAGTTATGCTGTATATTCGCTTTAGTTCAATCGACATATGATCTGATATGGTTTTTTTGTATGAGGCAAAATAAATTATAATGTGTTCCACCTTCCTAATTTTTGGGAAATCACTTAATATGTGGTAAAAAAAAAAAATCCTTGTGGTAATTATCATAGTAATCAAGGCTTTGTGACTAGTGCACTAGTATGTGGTTGTGTCTCTATCTGTAGTACTGTCTTGCATTATTTCTTGCTATTTAATAGAAACCCATTTTGTGCAGCGCTTGACATTTAAATTGTATGCAGATTCATTTCTGTAATAAAGATGAACACATCTGACACACGGGGGCTAAGGGCCTGTCTGAGTTGAATGACGTGTGGGATAAAACAAAGAGGCATGAGCTGTTTTTCATTTATATATCTCTGAGGAAGCTGGTGGTCATCTGCTGCAGTGCACACACACTTACACACAATAAAGGCATTCTCCATTTTATTTAAATTCAAATATGTTTAGCTGAAATAAGACCCTCAGGAGACACACAGACAGGCAGAATGAAAAAGTTTTCATCCCACCCCATCTTCTCCTTCCAATCTATTCCTATCTGCCTCCTACACTATTTTCTACTCACATGCATTTTTTTTTCTTTCTCTCTTGAGCAGACAATCAAAATAGTAGTATAGACACTGCTTGCATTTAGTCATTCCTTTCCTCTCCTCCCCGTCCCATCTGTGATATATTAAAAGCAGAATCTCTAAGGGCATCTAGAACATTCTTAACATGAAGGCATGGAAAGAAATGGCACAATATTTCCCTTTGTTTCTGTCAGTAGATTGCCTTCAGACACCACCTCTAATTGCTGTCATGTTAAAAATCAATAATTCACACCGATCAGGATCCAGTGAGTGCAGTTGCTGTTTGCTGAGGTTTTTTTTTTCNTGTGTGTGTGTGTGTGAGTATGTGTGTGGTTTCCTGCTGTGCCTCTGGGGGATGGACATGTGGGTTTATCACACAGACCTGAAGCCCAGCCTTGGCTCTCGCTTATCAATTCCTAAAGCAATTAACGGCTCAGCCAGGTGCTCGCCAGCCTGGATCTGCTCAGATAAGGTCTGATGTGGACACTGGCTCATTACGATGGAAAAATGTCACACTGCTCTATGTATGTGTGTGAATATATATGCATATAAATATACATGCATGCACAGTCCAAAAAAAAGACTAATTACAACAACTATTCGGTTCAATTGAAGAAATTTGAGTGGGCCTTGCACTCCAAGTTCCTGAGATCGTGATGATCAATGAATGAATGAATGAATATAGTGCAATATATTGTATGTATTTACAATTACATTCATTTAATGAATGATTGTCATCTAAGAATAGGTACATAGTTTCTCCAGTTGTATTTAATGGTTAAAAAAATAATAATAATAAATAACAAATGCAGTTTTGCACTTTAAGAACTTTTTTTCAATATGTTCAATAGTTTTTTTTTTGGAAGTGGGTTGATAGCTTACTGCAAAAAGGCAAGATGTTAATGAAAACATTTCCATGTCATTGTTATGGTTGAAGTGTCAACATAGCTTACGTACAGAATAAAATAATTTTGTTCCAAAACTGGACAGTTGAAAATTGGGAATAATAACAGATAACTTTAGCTTCTTGTCAGCCTTGTAGCCCATCTGCTTCAAGGTTTGATGCATTTTGAGATGCTTTTCTGCTCACCATGGTTGTAAAGTGTGGTTATTTAAGTTACACTAGTCCTTCTGGCAGCTCAAACCAGTCTAGCCGTTCTCACCTCTGACCTCTCTCACCAAACGATCCATTTCTACATACAGAATTCCCAATTGCTGGATGGATTTTTTGTTTTTCGCATGAAAATCAAGAGATTGGCAATTTCTAAAACATACTCGACTACACCGTCATGAAAGAGTCGAGTGAAATGTTTGGGAAATGGTTGATGCGATCATTACCTGAAGCGTTTGGCCTGTATCTGTATTATTTTATGTATTGCACTGATATGTCAAAAGAATTGACATCCATCATACACTTAATAAAAACCCAACAACTGGAAAAATTCTGCTGTGGATCATTGGTGCTTCGAGGTTTTTTGATGATTGATAAAATTATGAATAAGTGCTAGGATATTTTGGCCAGGATTCTTCTTCCAGAAGGTTACAACTTGACCATAAAAGGATCTTTCAACATTCCACTATTTAAGTTAAACTTAGTAATAGTATGTATATATCTATATACTATCTCTCTCTCTCTCTCTCTCTCTCTCTCTCTCTCTCTCTCTCTGTATACACACAGAATTATGTACGTGTATCACCCATTGGACGTTATTTAATTGATGCATTCATTCTTTCCAGGAAGCGTCCCACTAGTCCTAGAGTTGACTGTATATAAATTATGGACTCCGAATTTTATTGTTAGAATATAAACACTCGCTCCAGCATAAGTGAGTGGAAATTAGTTAATGCCTTGTAGTTAATCGTGAACAGTGCAGAGTATGTAAGCTGTCTAAGGTAAAAATGCTTCTCTGTAGGCTTACTAGTGCTGTACTCTGACGCTCAGGGAGTGCACACTAATAAACAACTCGCTCCCAAACACTAAACATGATGTGAGAGCAGTCGGGGGGGGAGGGAAGCATTAATAATCCAGTCACGGTGCAGTTTGCTATTTGCACTATTATCTTTGGAGGAGGGGAAGTTTGGGGGGCTGAACGGCGCAACTCATTTCCAAAATGGCCCTGCACATAGTGAGGGATAATCATATAATTTGCAGATTTAATTGGAAATATAAATCCCAACGCACACACCATTAGGAGGAGCGTTAATACACACCTCTGCGCTTGATGCATGATGACACATCGCAAATGCACAGGGTCAGCTGTGTCACTTTTAAATATCACGTCCTCCTGAGGAGCCCAAATGGAGCGAGGACATTTAAATATCCTACTCTGGCTCTCATTCCCATGCAATTACTCCGTCCCTCCCTCTCTGTGTGTTTCGTAGTCCATTATTTCCTTTGTCTGATGGTGCACATCACTGACATGGCTTCAGATATTCTGTACCAAGCTAGTCTCAGACCACATTAGCATGGCTTTGCGTCCTTGCTTATGGTGACTGGGAATTAGGTTGTTATACGGTAATGGCATTTAATCTAGATTTAGGTTTTTTTTTGTCCATCTTTTTCTTACAGTGGAGGAAAATCTATCTGATATGCCAGCAGACTCGTGTACATTTCCACACCTCCACACACGTAATGCTTTATCAATAAACCAGCCAAGCGTTGGCTGTTTTTTTAATGGACTTGTGATTGCATGCTCCGGCTCCTAATTACGAAGGCAAACACAGCTTGGCAGGCTTTCAAATGTCGGATGGAGAAAAGGGTTGGAGAGAGAGATTGGAGGGAATAGAAGAGATAGTGAGAATATGATGATGTATAAAGGTACAAGACAGTTTAGGAACAACACAGGGAGAAGTGGTTAGTGCTCTCTTGTGGAGCTTGGAAGCTGACGAAAGGATCTGAATATGAATTTTGTATATCACTTAATATTAGTGATTTATGTTAAGAAAAAAAGACAGTACATAAATTTATTTAAATGTTAAACGGTTACAAAAAATGGGTTGTTTTGTTTTGTTTTGAACTTGCTAGGGGTAAGACAGACTTGCCTTTACAAACTAAACATAATTCAAAATTACAGGTTATGGTTTTAAGATTAAAAAAATATAAAAGATCAGAAGCTCAAATTTAAATCTCAAAATTTCTATCCTCAAAAATACCCTTTTTTTGCAAATAAGGCCAAAGGTGAAGCAACCACAACACCCAGGAAAGAAAATACATGCTTTTTAAAAGAGGTCAAGCAAATAGAACGGTTTTTGTTCTACTCAAATATTTAGTCATTTACAATGATGCTAAATAAGAAGCCATCATTTCAAAGTAAAAAAAAAAGCCAACTTTGTTACATTTGATCAGCTTCCAAGCTCCAAACTCTGAGCACTCTCTGGAATGTTCCCCAGTAGGAAACGAGAGGATAAATATATATCTTGAATCTTTTGTGCAAATATATCTAAAGTAGATATTTATCCACACAGCACCTTAAAAAATCCTAGTGGGCTGTTGAATTGTTGAATCAAGCAGATGAGTGTGTGAGTGAAAATGGGACGATGCAGTAGCACAAGTGCGAATCTAATGGCTATTGACATGCTTGATCCTCTGCCTTTAAATCTAATTCGCTCTTTAAGAGAGAATCATTGGCACTAGCCCTTGTGCACCATCAGTGCCAAAGGCAAATCGGGTTAATAGGGTTAAGGCCAGCAGAGTGTATTTACCTTTAATGAAATGTCCAGACTTTAGTTGTGCAGCTTTTTTGGTAGATAAATGTATTCGGTGCCAGTATTGGCTTTTTGCTGACACGTCAAAGTCTGTCACCTAGTTCAGAATAATGGACTCCCTCTCTCTCCCTCTCTCTCTCTCTCTCTCTCTCTCTCTCTCTCTTTCTCATTCTCTGTCTAGGCTAGTGGGGCTTAAAACAAGGTCATTTTTTTGGCCTGAAGTGCATTTTTATTTTATCTTACCCCCAATGACTGAGGGGAAAAAATGCATGTATGAAATAGAGGCTGAGGCTGATTTCTTTCTAGCCCAGACTCTAGAGTCATGAAGCTTGATCGTTGACTGTTGTCTAGGGGAAGTGGTAGCTCAGTGGTAAAGACGTTGGACTTCTGATCGGAAGGTTGAGAGTTCAAGCTGCCACTGCTGAGCTCTTGAGCAAGGCCCTTAAGCCTCAACTGCTCAGTTGTATAAATGAGGTAATTGTAAGTCGCTCTGGATAAGGGCGTCTGCCAAATGCCATAAATGTCTCAAGATTACACTCAGTGAGATGATTCCTAGATTTCAGGTACATTGGAGCCAATTCATGTAAGTCAGCTTAGCTGAGACACTCATATCATCAGCAGTGACTGAGAAGGCACATGTGAAATACATTCTCGTTTTCTAAAATCCCTTTAGAGGAGAAACTAGAAGTAAGTCGAATAAACAGGACAAATTACACAAAGAAACAAACAAGATGTTTTGTCTACCTTGGCTTGAGTGAAAGAGCTGGATAATGGAGAGTGTAGCTTTTTGGAAAGAAAACAACAGCACTAATAACAGAGGTACGTTTTCCACCATGGGAAAGTCTTCAGGACTCTTGTTAACATGACAACCTGCATTTTTAAAAAAAATATTAACATCAAGAGGGATACAAAAAAAAGAGAGGCTGGTGAGGGATCAAATATTTGTAGCTATTTAGAACAGGAAGTAACTTGTTTCATTAACTGTAACTGAAATGCACAACATGTCAGTCTTTAATAAATGGTATAAGTGTAATAAAACACAACCAGACGTGCTGTTTGGTGAAAACTAATCACCACACCTCATCACTGATTATATCCCTATTTATTATATTATATTATATGATATTATATTCCTAATAACAGCTCACATCTTCATGTTTTATTCCTTACTCAGAGCATGGCTGATTGATTTAGAAACATTACACACAGATACAGAGAGATTTTATTTCTCATATGTGATGTCACAGCTCTAGATTGAACATTTAAGAGGTACTGTATGTATAAAGGCTCCCATCATAACGTCAGTCATTTGTCTAATTTTACTTCAACATTAATTAGACTTTACTTACTAGTTTTAATAAATGGTATTAAAAATGACCCTCATCTGTGTTCTCTAGTGAGATGGATGGAGATAAGGCTTGCCTCAGTGCCCCAGGGAACATAAATCTGTGATTGTTTTCTCATTACATTAATGCTGGTCTTGTGGGAATATGCATTACTAAGTATGAATAATTTGTGACTGCAATTTCTCTCCTTTTAATGTAATGTGGGCGGAGCTAAGCTCAGATAGCTTGCTTAAATTTCACCTCAATATATTTGCAATCGCTTTTTTTTCTATCTGGATAAATAGAGATATAAAAGCAAGGAATTTTAAAGAGATTTGGAAGGAATGTATGTACAAACATCATGGCTGAGATTGCCAATGGAACATCTCCTCTTTCCATGCAGCAGCCCACAAATGAAGTCTGGTTAGAGATGGATTTTCACCCAGGCTTTCCTAAAAAGCCCGAAGCTAAACGAGGAATGAAAGCACAGCCTCTTCAAACAAGAGGAGTTGATATGTTGGAGGAGTGTGAGGACGCTGATAGTGATGGGAGTGTGAGAGCATGCTGGAGCGTGATGGTGTTGGAGTGGCATGAAGTGTGAGCTTGTGTG
Organism: Pangasius macronema; assembly: GCA_037577455.1. Lineage (NCBI taxonomy): Eukaryota > Metazoa > Chordata > Actinopteri > Siluriformes > Pangasiidae > Pangasius > Pangasius macronema. Next base: position 19,407,711 of record CM074959.1, on the reverse strand, counting down.
AGGGTGTTTGTGAGAGATAGAGGGAAAAAAAGTGCGTGGGTCCATTTTGGGATAACCGCAGGAGGGCCTGCTGTTCTTCGGAGGAGTTATTTACAGAACTCGAAATGCAGACACTAAATAAGAAAGTATGTCCTGTTTGCATGTTGTGTGCTTCAGAGGTATAGAGAGTGCAAAAGTTTACATCCCCCGTGGGTTTTGGGTGAAAAGGTAAATGTTCGCTACTTTTATTTTTACATTTATATTGATCCAAATGCAAAAGAAACCCATTTTAAAAGTGAAACAACAGAACTAAGTTTTGTCATGAGCTCGGAAGGAGTGAATATTACCTCTAAGTTGCTCAGAAGATATGAAATAAATTTGCTTTGTTGTCTTAGTAACCTTTTGCACACAGATTCTTCATAGCCGTTACTGTCAAATTAATGTTGGTAGCTCATCTTCAATAAATAAGGAATAAAACATGACTCCCCTACTATAATATCCTTGTATTAGATATTGTCTCATTACAAGGGTGGTGTTTCAACTACGAAAAGGTTGTTGTCAAAGTTCCGAAGTATTCCACTGGTCTTACAGCCCCCCAAACAATTACTATTTTTTACCAATTTTACCATGAGACAAGTTAGTTCCAGTTATCACTTACTTTATAGCAGCTATCATCGCACCTCTATACTTTTCTCTGTCTTGAAGTTAATAAAACAAAACAAAAAGCCCAGCTTGTCATGTTACTGAGATATCAGGAAAACACAAAGTCTTGAAAAGAAAGGGTACCTCCTTTTGGGAAATGTCTCTCGACTGTGACCTCTGAGGAAGGTACTTACCATTAGAATTATTTGTACTCCTTACATCATCAGAAAACATCATTATGTCAATGATTATATGTTTCTCGTTGTTAAATGAACCATTTATCATTAGAAAATGCACTTTCCATTTAGATGATGTGGAGTGTCCGACGTACAAGACCCTGCGGATGAGTTGTTGCTATAGAAACGATAACATATTAAAATGAGAGCATTACTATAAACCATTCAACAGCATTGTGGTATAATATACAATAGTACATGCTATATAACATCATGCTGCTCTGTTTGCCGCTAATGAACACGTAGTCCTGAGGAATGATACCCAAGTAAGAATTTGATGCAATTTCTGTGCACATGACAGTAAACAGCTTTGACTTTGACTCCGCTAGATTTTTCTGTGAATGCAGATATTTGCATCATGCATGGCGATCTGATCACATTACAGGAGCATGAATTTATTTATAAAGCACTACAAGCGTAATATTGTGACATGCGAGGATATAAAGTGAGGGTAATTTTGATTTTACAGGAGCTACTCTGCAATTTGATTTCTGCCCAGATTGACAACACGTGTGAGTTTGTTCCTCCTTCCTTGAAAAAATTCCAGCCCAAATAACACACTTTTTTTTGCCAAACCTAACACTGGTCTGTAATTTTAGGCTTTTAACACATTTTTGAATGAATTCGTTTTGCAAAAACATACTACAATTGTCTTTTTCAATCTTTTCATACATTTGAAAACACTGTTTTCATGCTTTAGTGTGGAAAGAAGGGTGCTGAGGTCAATCACCCTGTTATAGGACAATAGTCACATGACACACATCCAGAACAGATAATAGTTATTGGGTTTTTTTTTGTAAATAATTTTAACGATCTAATAAGCCGAACATATCACCATAAACGTCAATGTTAATAAATGTCTCCTTACAGAAGACTTCACCATATCCAGCCCAGTATATGTTTCTCTTTGTTGAATAAAACATGTTATCCTAATCCTCTTTTTATTAGGTTTATTAGATTATGGTGGACATTCTGCCACTCAAGCGCTTTTAATTAGGCATTACTATGAAAGATAACACTAAAACGAGCATATTAATATACAGCGAAGGTTTGAATTACAGGAAGAACTACTCGCCGAGCTGCTGTTTATAAAATTAAATTGTTGTAAATCCAGCTGAAACTGTTTTACTTTTAAATTATTGATTGAAATTACAACCATAAAAATAATAATTCAGCCATTTTACGACAATTTTCTTGTTCTTTTATTATTATTATTTTTTTTATGTTCAAGCCAGGTATTTTCATTATTTATTTAATATATCATTATTTTTAGATATCTCCCAGCTCTAATAGCTTGAGCAAGGCAACCCCTGTATGTGACAGACATAACTGAATCAAGATTTTCTTTCTGTGTAATTACGTACCATTTTTATCACTTATCACTTATTACTCGCAAAATTCTGCACAATAACACACAACAAGGAGTGGCTATACATATACAAAATCATTTCTGATGACAAAGGATGTGAGCTGGGGTGACATATGGCGTTATATCTTGACATATCTTTTTATGACATTATACATTTATATGTAATAAAATAACATTTGTGTTAAGCCATACACTAACTAGGACACACTTAGCACATGCATATGACATGATATCACATCAAATTACATGACAAATTTTTGATAATAGTGACACATGACACTGTTATATTACTGGGAATTAACTGTCATGACAGCCTGTGACATCATGTTTGGCAGGTGGATGACATGGTTATGTCTGCATGGGTGCCTGGATACTAGAAGTGTGTACGGGTCGGCGCTGCAGTGTCTCTTACTGTGCCTATTGTCCTAGTTTAGTGGTTATTGTACTGTTTTAGTTATTGTACTGTTTTAGTAGTTCTGTGTTGTTTGATGTAGCACCATGGTAATGGAGAAACGTTGTTTAACGTTGTTTCGCTGTGTACTAACTAGCTGTATATGGTTGAAATGACAGTAAAGCCACTTGACTTGACTTGAATTTGTGTTATTATTGTGTTGTGTTACTTGAATTTTTCTTTTCTCTACTATTTTCCTAACATTGTAGCCAAAAATACCTGTTTTCCACTGAAGCAAACTTTAGGCAGAGTAATTAATTAATGATGAATTTACCTAAGCATGTATTATTAATGAAACATTTTGTCCATGCTACTTTATTTTTAAGAAGTATGAACGTGGTTAATGACCACAGAAACAGCTTTTCCATGCAGAAACTGTAATGACTTGGCATGAGGAAAACGTCCATCTCTTAATAATTACTTCTCAAGGCTAGACTTGGCTTCTAATTCACCAGTTTCTTATTTGGATTTCCCCTCCACATTAAAAGCTGCAGTAGTTACATTCTCGAAGCACTCGAAGCACAATAATATCACTTATGCAAAGCCAAGGACATGGGAAGGGTGCAACTTTCAGGATTCCTTAAAGACTAGCGCACACTACACGATTTTCGAACGGATTTCCCAGGGCTCTGCGACAAACCCCCCAGCTCAGTGACTACTCAGTATGTGCTACACGCGTGTGTAGTGTGCAGCAACGTGATTTTTCTCAGAGGCTCTGATATTTTCAAGCATGTCTGAGAAACAGCCAATGAGAGTCCTTGGGGAAATCAAATTCATCTGCTCTCATGCGCAGCAGATCCCTGAACCCAGTTAATCACCCATCTATTTGTGTGGGAGGGCGAAGACAAAATGTAAGCACAATAATTTTGCTTCTATTAGAAACTGAAACCGTACAGTATGGGTTTACCAAAAATGCTTGTCGCTTTTTGTTATTGTTTGTCCTGTACTAAGGATCGCCGTGTTGGTATAAAATTACATTTTGAGCACTGTACATCTGGTTATCTTTTTTTTTTTCGAACAGGCTATCTTCACAGCCCATGTCTCCCAGACCCAAGTCTTCCTCTTCATTTTCTCTTATGTATCTTACTTCTTGTACACAATAGTGACAGTCAATTGACTGCACAGTTTTGTCATGCTTCTGGGTTGCGTGGCTTACTGTAGTTGTGTCTTGCTGCGCGTTACCTTTAGTCGCTCCACAGAAGTGACGTGAGCAAGAGTTCGCTACAAAACAAAATCCTCTCCAAATATTCATGACATGTAATGTATTGCTTAGTTAAACTTAGCTAAACAAGTTGTTCATGCTGATCCTTACAAGTATTGTTTTAATAAACGTGCTCCATTGCACAGGTGCCTATGCATCTGTGTCATTATGGAGGATTTAAGTAAAGTGGAACCACATGTTCAGTGGTAAAACATCATCCTCTAACACTAATCCTGTCTGAACAGGGGTATTGCCAATGCCAACACACACACACACACACACACACACACACACACACACACACACGCACACAGGATCTGTTCCATGAGATCGTTCCACAAGGCCATTGAGAATAAACTCAATGGAATGCAGATGCACATACAAAGCAGATGCACATCCAAGTCTGACTATGCTAATTAGCCAAAATAAGAGTGTGTGTTCAGATTAGAGTTAGCATTGAACGGTGTGACATCTTCAACCACGGAGATACAGCATACGGCGGTTTTAAAAAAAAAAGAGGCAGCGTGACAGATCTGTTCATGACTACAAGCCCTGGGTTGATCGTTGTTAAAGGTTCAAACATTTTGTTTAGTTTAATCCATAGCAAGAAACCTCAGCACCCGCCACCCTCTACCTTCTCTTTCAGAGATCTGAAAACATGCGTCACTCTGTTTGTGTGTGTGTGTGTGTGTGTGTGTGAAACATCTCTCTTTCAGTGAGAGTACAAAGCAGACAGAAGAGAAGGAACATGGAGAAGCAGAAAGAACAAATTCACTAAGAGAGAGAGAGAGAGAGAGAGAGCGAGAGCAGACACAGAGGAAAGGAAGCAGCCGAGAAAAAGAGCTCACACCTCTGCTAATTAAGAAGTGGAGAAACTAAGCAGAACAGCAAGAAGTGACAAACATCTAAGGTGCTATTTTAAGGGCAGATCAAAGTGGCGTTCCCCACGAGTCAAACTATGGCCTACTATGTGTGCAATTAAAGTGCCCTTGGAAGGGTGCATGTGTAAACAGAGGAAAGACTTCTGTGGAGACACAGAGTTCAAACGTACCTTTCTGAAGCTAAACTTGTTTCAATTTCGACAGACCAAACAAAACAATATCAAAAAAATGTTTGGAAAAATTTTAGTGAATTACAGGGGCAAGCTTTGCATTCCTAATTACTTTCTTTTTCAAATATTTTTATCAACAAAAATGGTGTGATTTGTGCGTCATTAGTATTTTGAGTGCTTTAAGTAAGGAATAAAACATGGCAGTTAAAATGCAGGAAAATAATCAACAACCCCATGGTGTGATGTGGTCCTATGTGAAGCAGAGTTACTGCTAAGGCGCTGAAGCTGATTATCTTCCATATAACAGCAGGTCCCAACATTTTATTGCACTTATACCACAACAACTCTCCAATGTTAATGACATTTATTTATTAAAGAATGACCTACTTGTCCAGTGATAGTTACATTTAATGTTGTGTAGTGTCTGCGTAACAAGTTATGTTATAACAGCTATAAACAGTTTATATTCATTTATACATAAATATTCATTTATTTCATCTTTAATTGACAAAACCTAAAATTTCACTTAGGGTGTGTAGACACTTGATATGTCACCCCATGTGCATACTTGTACTGTATATTGTTGTACAGCTTGTATGTAGAGAAACTCGAGACCGGAAAATACACTCATTATCAAAGACAGATTCAACATAAAGTGTGTGCAGTGAAGCCCCAAAACTTATGAACAAAGCCATGCTGCGTGGGTGTGTACATGCACTTGCTTGTTTAGTGCACAGAGAGCAGAGGAAAAAAGGAATGAAGAGGAGGAATGCGGATAAAGATAGAAGACTAAAAATGATATTGGTGAATGTCTCTAGGGGCCGGCACAATGGCACAGTGATGGAGGATGACAGCTTGATGTTTTTAAATAGCTGTGGCTGCTGTCTCCTGCCACCCGGGGGGACAGCACTAAGGCTGACACAAATAGTCTCTAATGAGGATTAATCTAATCATGCGCTGACACAAAATAAGGCCTGCTTTCCTAATCATCTCCAACCCCAAACTCTGGCATTTAGGATGGGAGCATTCACGCCTCCTAAAAGGTACCCTGGCAAAATAGCATTCGCAATTTGAAGGAAGGAAGTAAACAATCAAAATAGAGCAAATATTTACTTGATCCAGTGAAAACAGCACTTTCATCGAAGAGAGAAAATGAGTGAATACTAGCAACATCCCTGAAAACCATAAAAGTCTGCTTTGGAGATTAGGAATCTTTTTGTGCACGTATTTTC
>CM074959.1:19376109-19401360 GCA_037577455.1 Pangasius macronema | reverse complement strand
ACTGCTCCCCGGGCGCCGCAGCTAAAATGGCTGCCCACTGCTCCGGGTGTGTGTTCACGGGTGTGTGTGTTCACTACCACAAAGTCACTTCCACTTCCACCACTTCCACTTCCAAATGTATATGCCTGTGCTGATACAGGTGGATTGACTAAAAAGATGGTGTGAAACCTACTTTATCCCAGATTGCCCAAAGCTACCACTCAAAAAAAATCAAATCAGCTTCGTGCCAGCATTTTTGCACCAATTCATCATCTGGAATGATCTTCTTTTACTACACTACTACTAATTTAGTTAGCTCTAAAGCTATCCATGTGTGTTTGAAGAAGAATAAGCCACCAGACGGCAACATTGAACTTGAGGATGAGTGAATTTAGAATCAGAATGTATTTTTGATAGACTTCAAAGCACTATTGTACGTCGCTCTGGATAAGGGCGTCTGCCAAACGCCGTAAATGTAAATGTAAATGAGTGCCCATGGCCCTACCTCAGTAAAATGTTTCAATATGTTGGAGTAAATTCTTGTATAAAATCTTTCAAATAGCTTTATAAAAGCTTTGCCTCCCTAAAAGGCTTGAGGTGTTGAGGTGGATTTTGCTATATTTTACTATGTCAACCCTCTCCAATATAAATAGACTACATAAACCTGAATTATTTTCACAATAGCCCAGGTCAATATCCCTCCCCACCAACAGGGGTCCAGGGGTCCACCACTGTTTCCAGAGTTCTAGATGGTTGATCGCTTCTTTTTTACATCTTGGTTTTGCTATGTATACTGTAAGCACATGTTTTTCCTTAACTTATTGCATTCAGAACGGTTATAAAGTACGACACATTCGAGACTCGACACAATTAATAGGGACAAACGGAATAGGTGCAGAGTTACATTCGGACTCTTTTGATGATTAGTGCTATGACTGTGTTTGACATTTGCATAGTTACTTGGATTTTGGATTGTGCTTTAATAAACTCTGCACATGGATCTTCAATCGTCTGCTGAATCTGGTCTGGTACAATGATTTTATCTGAACAAACAAGAGGAAACACAACAGTTGATGAATCGTTACACATGGAACATCATGTAATGAATAATATACATGTAGAATTAATATAATAAATGAGTAATTACTTACCATAAATGATTTGCTTGTACATATTTGCTTTGAGTAGAGTTATATAGTTATATAGTAGAGTTATATAGTTATATAGACTTATATAGTATTTCTGTATAACCCCCCCACACAACCTTTAAGAAATAAGTTCTGAAAACATGTAGTTACATGTATTATTATTGTTATTATTATTATTATTAGTAGTAGTAGTAGTAGTAGTAGTAGTAGTAGTAGTATTGTTAATTAATTAATTTAATTTATTTACTTATTTTTTTATTGCTGTTAATGCCATGTAACTGGATATGTGTGTTACTTTTATTATTAGATTAGTATTCCTCAAACTCAAGATTGTATCCTTATTAATTGTGATGACTACAACCAAATTTCCCAAATGCACAAATACACAAAGATCATCATTAAATGGTAGAGTGAGCATCACACTGCATCAACACTCTCTCTCCCAGTTACGATGACCTTAACTTTGCGATGCGTTCGGAAAACTACATTAGTTTGTATTCAGAGTTGGCAGTTACGTCAATATTTACACCGAGAAAGTTACACGTATTCAGAGTCGGGTTACGCAGCAACTTAAGTCAACATACTGGGCCTTCTATTCATATTATGAAAATTTCCTACATATAGTAGTTCCTGTCTCTGAGGCATCTAGCGTCTAGACAAACGCTTTCTGAGTAGCGCCTAAGTAACAGTTACATCTGATATCCTGAATACTGATTTTGGTATTATGTCCTCACTACACACACCTATCTCATCTCTGTTTCCTCATGATTTCTGGTTTCTTACAACTATTCTGCGCTTGGTGGAAAAGAAAACGTACGTCCTTCAGGACTCTTCTCTTTATCAGGGCTATAAATCTCCTCTCACAATAACAACGATCTAAATATCTGCAGGTCTCAGTCTGTGAGCAGCCACACAACCGCCCAGGTTTTATTCCCTTATAAGTCTTATTTACTTGCTTTGTTTTATTCATAACTTTACTCTTTTGAGTTTTATGAACGGACAAAAAAAGAAAACAACAACCTCCAAACAACCAGGAGCGACACGTCCCAGCTGTGTGTGGGGGTTATTGAATTGTAAATAAAGTAGTGCACAAGATTTACTATTAAAAAAAGAGTGGGGAAGGAATGAAATGCACCCAGTTCCGAATACAAAAGAAAGCACATGCTCCAGAGAGAGAGAGAGAGTGTGTGTGTGTGTGTCACACACACACACACACACACACACACACACACACACACACACGACAAGTCGCTGAAAAGAGGGCGACAATTAAGTATTCCATTGCAGATCGAGAACGTGCCCATTAAGGCTAGGCCGAACATGAGTAATGTGCAACACCTGGACCTGCTCCCTTTGTCACTGATGTCTGGAACGCAGCAGTCTAATTACGCCGATTAGTATTTAGGAGGCAGTTCCGACTTAACAGTCCAGTGGTAACAAATGGGATCCCAGATTACACGAACAAATAACACGTCTGCAACAACCTTTTCTGCAGCATCACAGCTAGAATTGCTATTCTGTGGAATGTTCTTTGTATATCTTAAAAAACTACATATACTGTACATATACATCTACATACGTACATACGTACATGCACATCTACATAGAGTACATATATACTGGGGTGGACAAAGTACTGATAAATTACACTTAAGTCTAAGTATAGAAAAAGTGTTAAAATCTTATTCAGTTCAAAGTGGAAGTAAGGTCGGTGTTTACATGAGTGCACTTTCGTTTGCAGCGATGAAAATTTACATGAGTTCAGAGTACATGAGTACATAATGTCATGCCATGTGACAAATAACTTTTATGACTTATTTACAACCGTTCGAATATGAGTTTTGTTTCGAAGCAACTATGTCATTTGTATCATATTGATTGAAAACATCAATCAATCTCATTATTCAAGTTTGCGATACTTACCATTAACTAGAAGTCGGCTTGTCACCTAGCCAATTGCGTTAGCTATGGGAATTGATGCTAGCCTAACTTGGCATTAGCAAAGAAAACAAGCCATCTTAGTTAAAAAACCCAGTTAATATTAAGAAACTCATTGAAACGTATCTCGATATGCATTTTCAAATTAGATGGAGTTCATGCTTTCTAGGGAAGCAAAGGAAAAACAAAGATGCTTCATTTTATACAAGTCTTTGCTTAATCCAGCACACTGAACCATTTGACTGAGGTAGAGCCAGTATGCTCATCCTCAAGTTCAACATTGTAGTCCTGTTGTTTATCTTCAGATGCAAATAAAATAGCTATATAGCATAAGTTACATTGTGTAGCATGAGGTAGTTACAGCTGATAATGAGTTAGCATGATTTTTGATAGTTTTTTTTTTCCCAACATTGATTAGCCTGACTGGATGCTAAACTGAAATGGTTGGATGCCAAACTTAGCCCACTGGATTAATATATAGTGTTTAGTCATTTAGGCAAGTTTTAAGTGTACAAGTATTCAATTTCAATTTATGAGTACATTAAATATTTATGGGGGTTTTATGAATGCATATCTTTATTCAATATTAATGAGTTCATAAAAGGTGCACCACATATACACAGAAAATATGTGTTTAGAAAACTTGCCAGAAAGGTTCACAGGGCATCTGGTTGAGACGAGAGGGGAAACAGAACCAAGTGCATTCGTTGGAAAATACTGCAGGCAGGTACAAACAAAAATAACAACTTCGCGAGCGGGATTTAAATAACAGTCTCACACGCATGTCTAATTGAGACCAATTATCAACTCGAGTGATGTAGCTGAGGTTGAGGAAGTGTCAGACCATGCTGACAGTGCTGGAATTTCTATCTCTGGGTTTTTCCTGTGGTTTCCAATGTAAGATACGGAAGTGGATTTAAGCCACATATATATATATATATTGGGTTTAAATTCAAATACAGATATTTGGAATACTAAACAGAAACAGACAGTTGCATTGCATTATACCTCTTCATATATATATATATATATATATTAGACATACAGGCATACAGTTATTTGATTTTACAACACCTGACAGTACTTGCCATAAAATGAAAATAGCATACTTTGGATTATGTGTTTCATAATCATTTCAGAATCAGTTTGCGCTCATTTCAAGTAAAGTCACCTCCACAATTGCGTTAAGTGTCGACCACATGTGCTTTGCCGGATGATGAATTTGTTGTCCGCAATTGTTTTGACACTCATTGAATTTCATCCATGCGTATGCAGAAGGCTGAGACAAGAACATATGAACATCAGCTATGGAACTAGACAATGTTCCTATTTCACATATGAATGGGCAAGAAGCCTATATAAGGGATGCAGATTTATTTCTTGTTCCTATTTCTGTCAATTTCACACCATTGCAGATTTAGTGAGATGACGCTAAACTGAAGTGACACAACCGCGCCTGCCTTGATCCATGTATATGAACCAGCTATTATTGCTGCTTGCTGGCCAATTAGAAAGTGCATCAGCCACCTCCACTTGTTTATTGGCTTTCATCACTCTGCATCCCAACCCTGCTGTTTGCCATTTTAATGCACATTTTCATGCGCATCGCTGTTTGAGAGCTCACTTTTTCAACTTTAAGACCTGCCATCAGGACAGAGAGGCTAATTGTTAAAAAGCACTCTTATAGTCGCTAATATTAATGTGGTTTAGTGTGAACCAGGCTAAAACGACTGCAAAATGTTATTGGGGCACAAAAAGCCTAGCTAAAATGAGCTATATATTTATATTTCTTTTTTTCGAATTGAACTGAGCATAAATGAAGCAAATCAGTAATTTCTCCTGTTTGCCATGTGGCTAAGACTGTTATTAACTACTGATTTCACATAATGTTGAGATTCGAATAGCACTAAATGCATTGTATTGGTATGAAATTATATTCAATGTATTTTCCCAGGTAAAAAAAAAGGGGGTGGGGCTGCAATGAGTGCTTCTTTCTGTAGATAAACACGGTTACACAAATTCATTTTGGTCCTAAGAGTCGAGACGTAAGGTTTTCGTCGGGTCGTTCGGATCATTGTTTGGAGTTATATGAGATTATACAGCTTTTAAAGAGTTTTTTGCGCTTAAAGGAACCAACAATGCTACCAGACTAAAATCAAGGCACTGGTAGAATTGTGAGTTTTGGTCATGCAAATCATTTGTCAGATCCTTTCAATAAAAAAATTGCATGTCTTCTTTGGAACTGTAGTAGTAAATTATCAAAAGTCAACAGAAACGCTCCACCCACTTGGCACAATCACAGAATGATGTATATACCAGAAAGGTTTATAGTGTACATATATGCGTGTATGTGTATATATGGTATACAGGGTGTCCCAAAAGTCTCCACACACAGGCGACTGTGTGTGTCATGCACCATGTCAGTTGTGCCTTCGTCAGTGGATGTTCATGGACGTCCACTTCTCGGTTGGTCCACAACACTTCCGGTCTTTTTGAATTTGTTTGGCAACAGTGTCATGTGTGACGTGTTTACCATGTTTCCTGTTAAAGTCCATCGCAACATAACATTAAAACCACTGATAGGTGACGTGAATAACATTGATTATCTCATTACACGTGGCACTTGAGTTCCGTACCCTATATAATCTGTCGTTCACTTGTTGGTCAAGATTTTCAACTATACAACCTTCGTCCTTTTTACCCCAAGCATAAAGCTCTGAGTGAATTTGACAAGGGCTAAATTGTGATGGCCAGACGACTGGGTCAGAGTATCTCCAAAACAGCAGGTCTTGTGAGGTGTTCCCAGTGGTTAGTACCTACCAAAAGTGGTCCAAGGAAGGACAACAGGGGAAAACCGGCAACAGGGTCATTTGCGCCCAAGGCTCATGGATGTACATGGGGAGCGAAGGCTAGCCCATCTGGTCTGATCCCATAGAACTACTGTAGCACAAATTGCTGAAAAGGTTCATGCTGGATATGATAGAAAGGTGTCAGAACACATAGTGCATCGCACTTTGCTGCATATGGGGCTGCGTAACCACAGAACGGTCAGAGTGCCCATGAAGATTGTCAAGAAAAGCACACAGTCTTCTGTCCTGAAGGTTTTTTTGTGGCATAAACTATATTAAGTGTTATAAAGCACTGACACTGGAGACTCCTTCCATAAATGTTCAAGGAAAAAGAAGTGGTAATGATTATTAATATTAAGAAGAAACAATTTACTATGTTTATAAAAATTGTAATAGAATGTACCTCACACCATCATATAAGCCCCTGTTAATAAGTTGTTACTATAGAAACAATCTGTATCGTGTCAGATTATCTGAACGACAGCCAGCACTATTACCAGAGCAAAAAATTAAAATTAATTAAACACCTTCTGACCAATCAGATTTTAAAATTCAACAGTGCTGTTGTTTATGCATCTTTAGTCTCTAGAGTATTTAGTTATTAAGAGGATGAACCCATACTATTATTCCGTTATTTAAATTTCGACAAATTTGCAATAACGATAGTAACAATAACGACGAGATTGGGTCGAGATTAGATCACAAAGAACTCAGAATAGTTTAAAGTCATTTTTACATGAAAACATTTTTTCCATGTTTTTCATTTTCATCATTTTTTTTTCATAAACCCAAATTGACATAAATCCTTCAAGCACTTTTTATTTATTCATTAATTCTTTTAAAGAATGTGAGACTTTTCTTAGATGAGTCTTGCCTATGCGTATTATTTCATTCCAAAGCTCATTCCGTAATATGGGCCATCCATTTGGCCCATTTCATTTCCATAATTGTTTTCCGAGCACGCGGCTGTCCTGCTCAGCGCAGAAGACTAGGTGTGGACTAATGGACAGCAGATTGGATTCTGCCTTTGTATGCTGTGAAATGATCCCCCCCCCCATTCTTTGTGCTGGATCATGTCTCTCTTTTGGCCTCATGCATAATGGATCGGCTTAAAATGCTAGCCTGCGTAGTTCTCACTTATTGAAAGCTATGCTCATAGAGCTGCATATTTACTGAGAATGATCCCACTTTGAGTTGCTTTCTATGGGTTTTCTCTATCTCGCTCGCTCTGCGGGGTCATTCTCAAGTCATCGCGCCTTCTATCCATTTTGTAGCCGATGTTCTTATTTCCAAAGCACTTCTGTCTGTGCTGATTTCGTTTGGCCTTCCTTTTAAACGGAACTTTATGAGAAGTCCGAATTTTGAACAACTGCAATATGAATTATATTTATGAACAACCCAGAGAGCTGAAAATAAAAAACGTACAAACATAATAACTACCAATATAAATCCTCTCTGCATGAAAGTGTGCAAAACTGGATTTATTTGATTTTTTTTTTTTTCAAGAATATAGTACCCATCTTATGATTGACTTATGTCGGTAATAAAATAGCACTCAAAGCTAATGCAGAACACGCAGATAGAAAATAAACACCAATAAAAATGTGCATATGTACTCACAAGGCAATGTAATGCTTCAAAAAATGGCACTCACATATTAGCTAGTAATGTCCCTCCACTAAGAATAGCATGCTGGGAAATGTGTGACATCATCATGTGCATCTGGTTGAACGTCGAATGGAAATGCACCACGCCATGCTGCGAAAATAATGTGCAGCAAAATAATATGTCTTGGCCTTTCTTCACCTCTCTTCTTTCCACATTTTCCTGGGAAATAACACTTTCCGTTTAATGCGCCCTGCACTTGCTTAGAGTCTATCAGCTCCAGCTTTAATGAAATGCCGCTGCCCAGAATCCCCCTCACCGGCGGAAATCAGAGCCCAGGGCCATTACTTAGCTGTCTTCGGGAAAAAGGCACATCAACATAAGTTATTTCATTATCTCCCCAGGCTGCGAGAGAAGGGGACGTATGTTCACTCTGCCTATCTCGCAGTGTGGATTGCTCCATGGGGAGGTCATTGGGAAGGAGATAGAGTTATCTGCAAAATAAGAGAAGGCATTCTCTAATGGCATTTCAATCCAAATATTTAATAACCTCACCTAAACGCCCACTCCGTTCCACCATTTTCGAGAAAAAGTTGCAGTGAGGTTGCTCTCATTACCTTGAGCTTAATGAGGGATAATACTATGTACTGTAAATAGACTACTGCAGACTACTAATGGACCAAAATGGACTTTAAATGTGCAATTTTTTATATTTTTTTACTTTATTACTATCACTAATATGGCTGTAGTTAAAGCCGCCATTGTCCAAGACAAGTCCAAGACCTGGACTAGCCGAGATTGAGTCAAGACCAAGCGATAAGGGGATCAAAGCCGAGTCAAGATCAAGTCCAAATGAGACAGAGTCAAGATCGAGACTGAAAACCATCAAATCCTTTACTTCAACTAGTTGGTTTCATTAATTAATTATGCCAAGGTTTTCTAGAAGGAATTACGAGACAAATTCCCAAAACCAAGGAACATCCAAATGCCAATGTCTGAGACAAGTCCAAGTCAATACACAAAATGTCTCGACCTGACTCCTATAGCCTGAATTACAAATACCTGATAACCACAGAGCTGTTGATTTCTTGATTCTGATTGGTCAAAAGGTGGCGATTATTATTTTTTTTTTATACCACAACAGGATTCAATTCTCAAATATGATTGGTGCATTATTTTGGCATAACTGCATGACTCGGATAGTAGTTCCGGCTGTAACATGAACGATAGGTTTATATTAATGCAATACTATTTTAATACCTTATTGTTTCTATAGTAACTGCTCATACACAGGGACTCGAATGGCCGGACAATCCACATACTCTCAGATTTAAGAAAATTAAAAAAAATTTTTTTAATGGTCGATTTTGGTGAAGTTTTTTGTTACGAGACATTTATTTAATTTTCATGGAAGGAGTCCCGGGTTTGTAACAGTCACGATCGAAACATTTCAGAAGTACTACCTCCCCAAATACGAAAGGTCAAAGAGTCATTTTACCGTACGACGGAAAATATTTTGAGAGAGAGAGAGAGGGAGGGAGAGAGAGAAGGAGATGCTGGCGAAGGGAGCGACTGTTTATTGTTGCTATAACGTAAGTTATAACACAGACGTTCCACAACAATTTTCCAAAACGAACTAAAAATCATTTCGATGTGCGATGTGTTGTTCATTGTAAGCGTTGGCTCATCATCGTGGGATAAGCGGAAGAACACACTCCAGACCGTGCTGTTATACAAAAATATTCCATCGCTTCACATCGGGTCACATGTCTGTTCAGTGTTTCTTGAAGGAAAATCGTGACTTCAACAGAGCTGTGGTACGTGAGCACATAGATATAACATCAAGAAGATTGTATAATAAAGTGCTGGTGCCAGAAATAAAGGTGAGTCACAGCACAAAACCATGGCTGAAAGTCTGTAGGAAGATGGAAACAAGCATACAACTGAGCGAGAGACCTCCTGGTAGCTGAGAAAAACAGCATGTTTTGCATCGTCGAGCGTGGAGGCTGGTGCGGCGCTGCAGTTGGCGCTGGAGATAAGTGAGGAAGTGAGGCCAATAGCGTTAGCTCAGCAATGCCAAGAGCAACTTAAGTCGTGAATCTGGCATCTTATGCATGTTTGCCTACGGAAAAAAAAACCACACAGAGGCACAACCTATGCAAATGGCAGTTCATTTGTCAGTGTGTTGAAATGCATGCACATATGGTATTCGTGTTTTCGAATTTTCTTTTTTCTTTTAATGAGTGTGTGTGTGTGCTTGTGTGCATGAAAATCTTTGCCCTTATCTGAGTCTGCATGTGTGTATGGCGTATGTTCCTTTAGCGTCTCATGCCCTGAAGCATCAGTGCCATTTTCCACTGGCAGAGCTTAACATTTAGAGACTTGCGCTCAGGTATCTTTCGCAATATCAAAGCAATTTTTTCCCCCCCACTGAAGTAGACCATAGCGTAATTTTCAAAGATTCCCTGTTTTGGTGCCAAAACTAAACACGAAGCAGAAAAAAAGTCATTATTGAAAATTTTAGAGGATTTTTTTTTCCTTTTCCATATGCGCCATAATTACAGTAATCTGGAAACCCCACTGATAAAATTTGGGCTTTTATAAAAATCATTATCGTAATCAGCAAATAAAAAGATCCTTGGCTCTAACTAGAATATTACAAACAAGTAATATTCAACTCTTACAAACATTTCAAACATAAACTGCACAGTTTGAACTAAATGCTTCCACTTTAGATACTGTAGAAAGACCTACAGCTAAAGAAATACGTGTTTTGCATACTGTGTATCTGTTCACGTGTGTTTAATGTGTTTAATATACTATCTAAACACTAAGCCTTTCAAATATTTTGTCGTTATATATACACACATTGGATAAACATATTCATTTATTAATCAAGGAGTACCATTAGCCCTCTACTGCATGACTTATTTATAGATTTTTTATGGATTTTTATTACTTGAATTAGTTCAAGAAATAAAAATATATTTCAAAATTAAAAAAAAATAAATTAGGGGGGTAGTTTGTAAATTGTTGCCANACAATGTGCAGTAAAGGGTTAATGAGAAAAACATGTATTTGTTATTGTTTAAATTCTGAATACCTAATTCGTAAGATGCCTAATAATTTGTTTGTATCTTTTACTTAAGTATTAATTAAAGAAAAAAAATCCACTTTGGGATGTGCCGTTACAAGAAAACTATCAACACTGTCATGATGTAATGTTGTTACGATTCCAAATTTCTTTTCAAAGTGTTTTACTCCTTTTATACAACAACAATTTGTCAAGCTAACATTTTTTTTTTTACCTATTAAAGAAGACACATACTTTTATTTTAAGTTATATTTGCATTTAATGTTGGGGAACATCCACAAAACAAGTTCATTCCTGTCAACTCTTAGGTAATAACAGCTATAAACTGTCATTCTTTTACCAGCCTTAGTTTTTCTGTCTCTTGAAGTTAATGAGATGAAATAATCACGTGTCGGAAAGCTAAAAACGAAAGCTTGAACTTTCACCGTTACAAAGCACTGACAGTGGAGACTCCTTCCAAAAATGGTAAATAACCTATTTTCTTGCGGGCAATCCACAACGTTAAACATAACTATAAACGTGTAAAACGTATGATGCGTTGATCATTAATTACCAAAAAATTGCACTCATTAGCATACAGCTGTCATATATAAGAAATTAAACAATTCAAAACATGATGTTCTTGAAACATAATCAGCTTCAGGATGATAACAGGAACTCCCGAAAACTACGGTAATAACTAACAAAAGGGAATTGTCGACAAAATAAAGAATGTACAAATTCCTTGAGAGTATTGTTAAAGTTTTTGTCATGTCTAGGGATAAGGTAAACGTCTGGAACTATAAACAGCAGCAATAATATTTCTGTCATTGTGCAGCTGGCCCGCAAGGCAGCCATTTGTCAGCGTATTATATATAGTACTTGTTCTTGTATTTGTCATTCTGATTTAAACTGATGGCATTAAAAGGCATTGCACTGCAATGTCATGTATTTCTGAGTGTGTGTTTGGTTGTGTAAGTGCACCCATGTGAGCGAATAAATGCACGTGAGCCTGCTGTGTGTCAGTCCATCCTCACGTGTATGTCTTCTCTTCCGTCTGATCTGGGACTAGTTCCTTTGATTTGGGCACACTGATCCCCCTAAGACTCGGAGCAAACACAGGATTAGACCTCGGCTGCACAGATAACGCTCCGATCAAAGTGCCTACTGAGCGCAGGCTGAGGGAGAGGAAACATGTTAAAGAAATCAGCGTGCCAGCTCTAGTCTCCATTTTATCTCCACTCAGCCAGGTGGTGATTGTCCTTCTTTGTTCTCCTATTTTGAGCGTCTGGCTGTCGATGGTTTTTGCGGAAAAATTCTCCTGCAATCAATCTTTGCGTGGCTGCTCTCAGCTCACAGATGAAACAAAGAGAGTTCGGACTTCTGCTGAGGCTCTATTTTCGCTTGTTTGTTTCCACACTTTCTTCGCTTTCTCTCTCTCTCAAAAAAAAAAAAAGTTCCCCCGCATACACACATGCACAGAATCACACTTTTGTTCCGCAAAAAAATGTTCTGCACTTCTTCCAATTGGCTTGTATATTTGATAAAGCATTGCTTTTATTTCTTACAGGTGAGTCGTCTTTTTCTTGGGGCTTTTTAGCACCTTTTTTGGATGCCAAAACAGGAACGCCACAAATGCTGGACCAAAACTGCTTCCAAAACAGAAAAACATTCCATATAAAAAGTGTTCCATATGCTAGGCTATGTTTGGATGACTTGTAGCACTTTGCCTTTTGTGCTTAAAAAAATATTGGTGTGTAATTTGGAGGTGTGAAAGATTAAAAGGGTACCGAATTTACTGGATATACTGCATGTGCCTGAGGAGAGCTGTCTAAACAGAACCTTAAACATGTTGTACATCTATGCCTTTAGAACCATAATTCTTCATACCATAGACTTCTTCAAAAATTTGCTTTTAGTACTAAAACACAGAGGAAAACCCAGTGGTAGAAATACCACCACTTTCTGGCCACCACATAGATCCTGGCTCTGACAGTTCCTCAGCCTCTGCTACATCACTCAAGCTCATAATTAGTCTTAAATAAAGATGTCACTGGACTGTTTTTTTGATCCCATTTATTATTAATGCACTTAGTTGCTTCTATTTCCTGAAATTGAAACCATCTAGTAGCCTTATTTTAACCACCAAGACTCTGACCAGGCATTTACTAAGGATGAATGAATGAACGCTGTAGATGGATTGCTCAGCGCCATAATATCATGTTAATGAAGTTGGTCTTTCTTTGTCTTGAAAGCTTCATATCTGACACTTACATAAAAGTAAAAACCTTGTGGGATCCCAGTCCTGATGCACACCTCTAAACTCAACCAGATGGCCAGTGTACCTTTCTGTAAAGAAATGTAAAATAATAATAATAATTATAATAATAATAATAGTAATAGTAATAATAGTGCACCTGCTATTCATATCTGTATTTGTAACTGTTTAGAATACATTATCTGTAGATTCCGGTGTAATGTATTTATATTCAGTTACACCTCTAACTGCAATAAAATGAATGATGCTATGTTTACAAGAACTTGTTAAAAAATTTTGGCACCTTTCAGCCTAATTAAAATATTCACCTCATCTAATTTGTAAACAATTTTGCTGATGATGGAAGTAAGTTCGGTGGAAAACAGCCCTCTGATACTCATCGAGATTTTTTGTCAGGAAGTTGTCAGGTCAACTCAAAAAAAAAAAAAAAGAGCCAACTGTAGCTCTTTCGCTGCTGCCTTCGCTTCCAACACTTCTCAACAAGCCGCAACTGACAGCTCAGCCAACACTAGCAACATTCTCAGCCCAAAATGCATCATCGTGAAAAAAACCCTGACAAGCAGTTAAAGGAACACGACCGATATGGAGCCTGTTGAGAATAGGACCCTCCTGAGATGCCAACATGACTGTTCAGTTCACAGAGAACTGCTAAAGTGGCCAAAAATTGCAGATG
The DNA here is from genome assembly GCA_037577455.1 of Pangasius macronema. Lineage (NCBI taxonomy): Eukaryota > Metazoa > Chordata > Actinopteri > Siluriformes > Pangasiidae > Pangasius > Pangasius macronema. The sequence continues at coordinate 19,387,817 of CM074959.1, read as the reverse complement.
GTGAATCAAACCAATCCATGGAGGATGAAAGCTGGTGATAAGCTGTCTTTGATCATCTGCCAATTAATTATAAGAATCATTGCCAGAACTACATGATCCGGCAAAGAGCAACAGCTACACCGAGCAAAACACCTTATAAAACCAAATGCATCTGACATTCTATGTCAAAATAGGTCTGGTTTAAAATTAATGTTCAAAGATACATATACAGTACTTTATTCTGATGCTATTGTCATAACAAGCAACATGAGACAAATATAACTACACAGCAGAATATGACAGAAAGGACAGAGACTGAGAGCAAGAAGGAGAGCGAGATACAGACTGAATGTGTGATTTGCTAGGCTACAGAGCCACTTAGCAGACAGAGAAGGAATCGCAGGATAGCAGGAACCGTAATGTTGAAAAGCTGGGAAAGCATGGCCTTGTTATTTTAACAACTGTTATGCACGTATGGTCACTATGTACCAAACAGAATTTAAAAAAAATAATAATAAATAAGCCAGGCCAGAAGGAGAGGGTGCTGCCGAGGACTAAAACACCAATCCGAAATCCTGATTCAGCGCCCCTGTTTTGGACTACACTGACAGGGCTGACCAGATAATCACACACCAATGAGGACACTCAGAAGAGGAATAAAAAGGACTTGAGTTCCCAAAGAAAGGGAGCAGGAGTAGAGTCAGCTAAGCTTTTCTCTGTCTCTTCCTCTCTTTTAACTTTATAGAGGACTTGAGCAAGGCCGGGGCCCCACCGGACCAATCTTGAAGGAACCCTGCTATGGCCCTAGTGGACCCCTTCACCTCCAAAGCCTTCCATCACAGCAAGATTCTTCCCATTTTCTCTGTTTTTTTCTCTTTTCTAATCTCTGCACCTCTGAATAGTGATGCTCACTCTCAGCAGTATTCAGTGGAGACCTGCAAGAACAATGTCTACAGAATGTACTGATAGTACTTAACATCTACCAGCAGAATTACTGTATTAAGGCCCACGTTTAAACGGGATATACATCACATGGTTCAATTACTTGTTCGGGAAATGAGCCTGGCTTTATTTGTTATGCATTCTCCACTTAAGCTGAAATGCACGGCCTTGCAGTGGATGCTATTAAAGAATTTGGAACTTGGCATATATAGGTGGACGTACAATAGATTACTCGCATTTACAGATCAGCCCATGCCATTACAGAGCAGTGAAGGCAGTACAGTCAGGTGCTGGGATGAATGTTCAATCAATAGATGAATTAATAATATATCTTGGGAGGAAGATAAATATGAAAAGACATTTAGTTAGGGATCAATGTGTGGAGGTTTCGTGTTGCTCTAGCATCAGAATGCATATTTCAGCTATCACTGAGCTAGGGATGATTTCTATTGCTCAAATAATCACCAACTACGACATACAGCAGTAGTACTAGCAGGCAAGAATTAGTCAGTGACTAACCTATAATCAGCTTGAATACTAATTTCAAATCTTGCTTATATGAGCAACAGTGCCAGCTGGTATAAATGGCTTAACAGGGCTGAGCATGTTTCACTTTCAAGGAAAAATTGTGTAAAGATAAGGCTCAATTTTTGGCATCCATATCACCTTGTTAAAAATTGCTTAAAGTGGATTACTTTTGTGAAACCAAGAACAACAGCACCACCAATGGTTAGACGTAAAAATACATAGAATGGTATGAAGTAGAGGGTGGGGTTGATTTCTTTCTATTCCAATCTGTAGATTCACACAGCCTACACTAGATGCCTCTTAGCTTCGCTGAAGAATCCATAACACGTCATCAGCAGTGACTGACAATAATAAAATAAAATCGTGGGTGTAGCATACATCAATCATTGGCATTTAAAAATACCTTTAGTAACTAGACTAAGCAAACACTGTCCAATTAAAGTAACAAATACCTTAAGGGACAAATGACAGAACTGACAGAACAGGCTAACAGCAAGTGCTTACTATTTGAAAGAGATACATCATGATTACAGACTGATCTGTCTTTCAATTATAGTGTCCCTACTTGTATGCATAATATTATCATGCCTTTGATGAGACCGCGTACTATAAGACTCAACCAGAATGGTTTCATAATACTAATGGTGAGATATTTAATAGGCAGTAAAGGTTTTTACCGTGGCCAGTCATCACAGATAAGGGGGTATAATTTTGAAACAAAGGAACATTGACAGCTCTTAGCTGAACCCCGGCTGTTGCTGGTCAGCTCAAGCATACATTTTTGGTAGGATACATTCATTCATTTATTCATATTCAGTAAATTCTTTATGCTGGTCAGAATCACAGTGGATCCATAACCCAGTCCAGGAGCTCCATCCACTAGGAAGACATGCTCAGAACCCAGATGAACTGATGAAGCTGCTCAGATGAGGCAAGTCCAGTAACCCTGCCTTGTTTGTTTAACTGTTCTGAAGAAGCTTGAAGCTACTTTCCCCTCTCACCTCAACTCCCTGGTGTCAGAGTGGGGGAGTTCCTGCCTGAATGGCTTTAATTACATTCCCAAGCCCCCATAACACCTCGCCATTGCCAAGCCTTTCTCCTCCAGGCAACAGAGGAATCCTCCGTTATGAAACTTCCGTCTTCCCCCCAACTCTCCCATCGCCCCAGCCTGGCACAATGAGAACGAAAGATAAGAATTTTCATTATCAGGCCCCCCTCTTGGGAGTGTCCTCATTCTCATTCTCTCTTCTGTCCCTTTTCTTCTTTTTTTCTCAATGCTCTCTCGCTCTCTACTCAAAAGCCTTTTCAAATGAAGGAAGCCGATCAGCCGACAGACTGCGGCCATCTTTTTGTTTTTGTCTCCTGATTTTCTATTCCTTTCCTTTCTCAAGCAAAGCAAAAAAGAGAGGGCACAGATGCCATTCCCACTCTCCTTGACTTCTCGCCTCCCTCTAATTTTCATCCACCAATTTTCAGCAGAGTGCCAAAAGAGTGAATGTGATAACTACGCTCAGAATGGACAACTCCCCTGTTTATCCGCTTTTGAAATTCTCTCTATTGTTTGGTGTGGTGAGTGATAATGGAGAGGAAAGGCAGGCGTTCTTATCTCCTCGTCTCAGTAAAAGGGACTTTCTTTCTTTTTCCACAGCATTTTTGTTGTGTGCGTTTATTGTACGCGTGGTGCTGTGTGAGGATAATGGCTTCAGACAATGTCTTCTATTCAAAAGAAACTGCATGGCTTATGATCACGCTATTTCAAAAAAAATAGGCCGTCCTCACAGTGAGAGCAAACAGACAATTAAGTGCAGTCAAACTCACTGCGTACTGTATATTGTGCATATAATCACATTACAAGCATGTTTTCAGGAAGGTATTGTGCTGAATTAAGGTAGACATCACACAGGCACAAGGAGAAAGGAGAAATAGAGACACCATTTGCTGTCAGATTTGTTATCCTTGAGAACGTTGATGCGGCTCCTGGCTATTTTTAAGGAAATTGTGATATTATACATGTCATAGCTCATGCTGAGTGTATTCATGATTGTTTAGTCATTTATTATCAATAGTGACTATGAGGCAGACTCTGTTAATGCAAAAAAAAGTACCCTAACTGGGCAGGTTAATCTTTTAATGGTCTGTATTTCAGAGTTGAAATGCTGTTAGACCATATCTGATCATGCTTATAGTAGTGCCAACTGCAAGGAAGGAGTCTCCAGTGTCAGTACTCTGTAAAACTCAGAGGTAAAACTGTACCTTTAAGTTTTCACACCATGTCAGTGTTTTACATGTATATAAACATAAAGGAAGGAAAAATACATAGCAAAAACATTCGATTGGTAATACCATGTTTAATTATGCATTCGTTTTAGTAGCAAATGAGAAACCCTTCTAGTAATCTGAATATACACTAGCACTTGGGCCTTCTGACATGAACTATGTCATCTCTGGAGTCTGAACTGGGTAAGCTCCAAAAGCATTAGTGAGCAATCACTCAATTCAACCCTAAAAGGCCTGATCTGTTAAAGATTAATGATTAGTGATTAAGAAAAAGCACTGATCACAACACTGATCATGTAAACAAGTTTGTATAGGCCTGAAGATGCATTGTGTGTGTGTGTGTGTGTGTGTGTGTGTGTGTGTGTGTGTGTGTGTGTGTGTGTGACACAAGACCAGTCTGTTGCTCTAATGAATCTCTGTGCTGATGGGTCTGGAGATAGGAGGTGACAGATCATAAATAATCATTTATACGGCTGTGTCCCTGCTCTGCATAGCGGACCACCAGGCGTGGACAGGCACACAGCAAAGCACGGAGCCACTAAACACAGCTGCACTGCTAATGCCATCACACCAGAGAGGGAGAGAAAGAGAGACAGAGAGAGAAAACGAGTGCAAACACATTTCCATAAATCCACTCCAATAACCAACGAAGCTAATCGAGCGCTGCGGCTGCCTGATGTTTAAATCAGTGGACATTCTTTCTGTGAGCACATGAGATGATGAGTACAATCATAAGACACTCGGTGCATTTCCACTTGATTATATAAACAAGGAAATATAAATATTGACAAGTAATTTTTTATTTTTTTTGAAAGATGAAGTGTTGGTAGGTGAAGAGATTTCAAAGCAAAGGGTCAAGAAGTGGAGAGCAGTCAGTGCGGAGCCAGCTGGCGCGGAAGCATTTGAAAGGCTGCCAGACCCTTACTGAGAAAAAAAGTCAAGAAACAAAAAAAAAAAAAACCCAAGGAAGCAACAAGGAACTAAATGGACAATAAAAGGTAGAGAGAAAGGCAGTGTAATGAGAGGTAAAGCAAAATCAAAGGCATCTGTATTGTAATGCGTGTTATTTACCTTTTAATCAATACCTAACATCCCATTAACTTTTAATGTGCACTTCCAATTGAGGCCAGAAATTGAATAGAGCAGGGGGAACTCTCAAGTGCCTAACCATTAACCAGAGAAATGTGCTAGCCATTTGTCCCATTATTAATAAAAAGGTAGGCCCCTGAAGCTAGCATTTTAAGAACGTACACCTTATGTGTCGAGTATAACTTTCCACCCTGCCTGTATGCTGAAAATTAAGGAAGGTCGTTTTCACCTCTTTCATATGTCATATTTAAGTCCTTTCAGCTGGATAGGACTCATTCAAAAGCTGGATCATGACAGATGGAAAGAATTTGAAGGATGTCATCAGTCCTAAAGAGAATCGTTATATTATATAGAGTTTGATATGGGGATATAAAGTGGCTAGAGTTGCAAAGCTCAGATATCTATGCAAGAATCTGCAACATTCGACATCTTTCATTTATTATGAAGACTAAGCACCATTCCGTTCCCGTATTAATAAGGTCTCTAAGCTTCCCTCCATCCAAGTGATGCAAAGAAAGGAAGCTAAGTTCAGAGCTTTAATTTATAGCTTTCGACCTGGCACCGGAACCTTTCTGACTACACCGCTCAGTCGCGTTTATGATGGGTAAAATTAAATTACGCCGGAACACCAGTACACACAAAGTGTGGCATACCTTGAATCCATTCTCACTTCAGCAGCTTTTAAACAGTGTCTTATTATTGCAGCACATTATAGTTCTCTCTCTCTCTCTCTCTCTCTCTCTCTCTCTTTCTACCTCCATCTTTTCAGATGGAACCATGAAGCGAGTTTAATTGAGCAAACCAGAATGCTTAGACCTGTAACAGGGAGATACAGTTTAACAACACAAGGTAGTTAGAAATTACAGCATACAAACTAAAGTACTACTGATGGCCTCCAGCCTGGTGCCATTCAATGGCCTTGAACCACCTTCATGTGCCAGACTCTACATCTCTACAAGACTCTTGATGAAACCTCCCAGCAGGATGAAATCTCAAACCACAATCCAATAAAAAACCAGAGACACATCATAAATATTTTTGATTGGGTGATTGCATGATGGGAACGGCTGATTGTGCTTTAAGGATGTAGAGCACATTCCGCTGGGATGAATCTGCCAAGACAGGGAAAATGACAGAGTTTACTCATATCAAAACTGCAATTGAGTGCTTCCTGCTTCTCCTGAGAGCAGGTAATGGTCAAATATATGACTCCAATTTTGCCATATGTTCATGCAATTCTGTGTGCTTAAGTAGTGTTCCCGTGTTCCCGTTAGGTATAAAAAAACGCAGCCATGAAGTGTAGAGTTTTGTGTAGAATCTTGGCTTTTTAGGTGTGGCATTAAGCAGTAGGCTTGCAAAATCCCGTCTGATTAACTCCCTGTCTCTTTTCCATCCACTCCCTCTCTCCATCTTTCCCTGGCTAGCTCCAGGCCACCTCTCGATCACTCTCCTTAAAATCTGCTGAGTAATTCTCCCTCCCCTGATCCCCTGCCAAAGGAAGAGAGTGTGTGTGTGTGGGGGGGGGGATAGAGAGAGAATAAGAGAGAGCGCGAGACCAGGGTGGGGTGGAGGGGAGGGTGCTGACGTTGCCCGGCTCCCAGGACTTGCCCGTAAATGAACTCATTTTTCATCCTGCCTCCCCCGTTAATGACTGGCACTTTGCTCACGCAGAGCGCGGGCCTCTGAAGAGCACGGCAAGTGACAGAGCACCATTCATCTTCACATGACGGGAGCGCCAGGCCACGAGATGCCACACCACGCGCGCACACATACATTTTTGACGTGGATCCAAATGGGACAAGCAGGCACGTGCACACTGGCGTGGAGATGCTATGACACTAAAAACGCCAGAGGCACGTGGACAGGCTTGCCCAGTGAGTGCAGGTTCTGGCAGGGGGAAGGAGGACTACAGGAGCTGTCAGGAACTTGAGGTGTATGATATAATGAAATGCAAGCTAGATATAGAGAGCTGGGGCATTTATGCTACTGGATTGTTATACACCAGCCACATCATATATACAGTCGTGCATGCTCCTCTAAGGGTGCTTTAAAATAGCAACATCTGGTTACTTTCTCATATGTCTACCAGTGGTGCAGAGAGATCCATACATGAGTTGTTATCAAAATAGTGTAGAGTGCACATTACTGCACATTAATCCCTCTGCGATTTGGAAAGAAAGTGAACCTGTGAATATTTTACCTCTCTACTCCTGTAATTACACACCATTTGAATATCTATTGAAGACTAATTACAAGGTCAAGCCACGATCATTTGTTAGAGCTTGTCCTTGGTGAACTTCAAAGCAGAACTTAAAAAAAGCCAGAGGGTGTGCTGCTATTAAAAATGCAAGCGTGCAATGGAGACAAACATCTCCTGCTGTCAAACACAAATTTAATTGTGCTGCCTGTAGTTCTCCACTATAATATAATATTACCTTTTGGCCATGTGATGAATCACTGTCATAAAACAATGCTGTTATGAGATGACAATAGCACCGGTTGGTCAGAGTGGAGGCAACAGCAGAGAAACATTGGAAATTCTTTCATTTAAAACTTGCGTTCATTACCAGTAAGACGTTTCCCTTTGCTTTTACCTGAGCTGTTTGTTGTTCTTGGATTTTATGACTTTCACACCTGATTCTACGGGATATTTGGCAAGCGTAACCTACTCAGCAAGTGAGGGATTACAATAATAAGGCTCTATAGAGGTAAAGAAGAAAATTTGATTGTACAAGTGCCCAACCCTGGCTAAAATCTTAACCCTGAGTCATCTTAGGACTGAGCCAGTGCAGAACTGCTGGAGTGTGCAGTCACAAGCATTAGAGAAAATGTCACTTACTGACTNATGATGATGATGATGATGATGATGGCAAAACATGTTTTGCAAAACATCCTTTATTACAGCAGGTACCAGACTACCTTACAACCTTTATTATATTTAGGAATGCTAAATGAAACTAGATTCATGTATTGTCTAGTTGTAAATGTAAATCATTTGCTCAGACAGGTAAGTATGAGCAAGCCAGAGGTGACAAGCGGCAAGGGAAAACTTCCTGAAAAGACATGAGGAAGAAACCTTGAGGGGAACCAGACTCAAAATCATATGGATGTCACCAGATAGTGGTGTATAAGATATACAGGTGTGGAAGACTGAAGTAAAACAGTACTAAGTGTGTCGAAAGGTTTATGAGCTTAATGTGAATAAGAATCCTGGGATGAATAAGAATAGCGAATAAAAGTAGAATACTTTATTGATCCCCAAGGGGGATGAGCAACAGGACTGTCTTTATGATGATGGCAGCAGTTCTTAGGTACAAATCTACAGTATCAAGGAGAACTGGAGACAGGGAGAGTCTTGGGAATAGACACTTTTTGGGTCTTTAGGGTCTGCAGAAGTATAGCATCAAGATGAATCAGGTAGGTCAGGGGTAAAATCTTGACCCAATTTTAAATATAATTTAAAGGTGTTGTAGTCAATATTTTTCATTTCTTACTAGTATAAATAATGTGGAAAATTATGCAGAAATGATAATAATAGTTTAAGCCACTGCCTCAGAAAGGATGTATTACATAGCTGGAAAAAAAAAAAACCTGTTTGGAAACCTGAATTATGGTTCAGAATGTTTGTTTGTATTTGGATTGGCCTCTTGTCAGTCATTGTGTAGACACTCCCCCAATGCCTCTTCACTTCCTCATAAATCATCATGAGGAGTTGCATGTATATAGAGTTGTAAATTATCAGTAATGTAACTATCATTGTAACTCATGATAGTCCTTGCTAATGGCAACTCTAGCTAGCATGCTAACTCTAGTTGAATCACCATAAGTTTTGGGGGTGGGGCCAATGGCACATTCTTTTGTTTGTTTTATTATAAGATTGCCTTGTGTTTGCAAATATTTGAGTTAGCATGGGTTTGTGGGTGCAGTTTCAAAATTATTGGCACCCCACAGTGAATTTTGGTGAATACTTGAGCTGGTTAGAGACATTTCAGATGCTCAAAGCTCCTTTCTTAGGTATGATTATGAATATCACTCTTCCATTCAGAGAACTACTTTAAAATAAGCTTCGAATCTAGGTACTTAGATGGCCATTGCGAAACACTCTCAACTCTCGACTCTGTGTTTATTTGGACGCATTCCTGAGGTCAGTAATGTGTTGAAAACTCCATCAATGGCCAAGTCTTCATCTCAAGGGCATATTTTGGCTAATATATATATATATATATATATATATATATATATATATATATATATATAACAGGTACTTAGTTTGATTTTCTGGGTGCCTTATTCAGATTATTAACAGCACCTTTTTTTTGAGTGGTGGTATCTAAGACAGGATTTTTCAATAGCATGGACCACTTCCTTTAAACACGAGCCCTTGCCTTTAAAGGGAAGAAACTGCAGTCTGATTAAGCAGATCGTTTCATTTTGCTGTCAAATGTGATGTAAGGTAACATAAAACCAAGAAACGATTTAAAAATGAAAAATAAAAAAGATTAATACAGTGATATTGATAATAATAGAAGTCTAGTATAGTGCTGCATGAATAAGCCTAGTTGTAATTATCACATTAATCACTGCAAATTTGGTCTTAACTTAATTTTTAGTTTCCACCCTTATTATTCATCAGCTTATGAATAGCACTTGATCCAGCACATCCTATTACTTTCCTTTTTTTTTTTTTTTAATATTGTGCTCTGACAGTTATTTGTGCACACAACACATTATACTAAATCATAACAATATGTGCATGGGATATATGCCATTTATCAACATTTAATTCAGTATGTTGAGATGTTGATTTAATAAAATGTCTTATCAAAAAAAAACCTGCACATGCAAATGAATTTTACTATTCACTTCTTACTATTCACATAACTTAAATCTGGATATTGCCCCTAAGTAAATGAATAAATAAATAATCAAATTTTAAGCCATTCTGGCTAGATGGAAACTGACATTTCATTTTACTCATTACCATGATTAATTGCACACAGGCTTTTATACAGGTCTAATTTTGAATGACAAGTAGCTGTAAGTGTTTGTGACTGCAGGAACTATTAAAAAAATAATAGACACTTTTCCAGGCTTTGTCCTTGTTTTCACCATGATGCAAATAAATGAGGATTTCCTTTCTGAATATTTGACATCATCAAAAGTGTGGAAAAACCTGCTCCATGAACTTTTGCATCTCCTTCTTGGACACCTTAAGAGTTGGAGATCTACTTGGCTTCCAGTGGCAGATGGAGGTGGCTTAAAGTGACACTCGGCTGGGAGGCAACACCTGGAGAAGAGAGTATGATCACAACTGCACCTGTGACCATTACGATTCAGAAGTGGCCATGCCAATGCCAGCTCTGGAGCCAAGAAAGATGATGCCAGGCAGGATGAAGCCTGGGCCAGGACACATGGCAAGCATATCAACGCTCAAACAACATCTGAAATACATTAACAGCTGTGGAAGGAGATGAGGCGCGTACACTGAGTCGTATCTTAAAATCATTCAAAGCAAGCGCGGCACACATAGTGCAGTCTGCTCTTGCTGATATCAACACAATTATGACCAAATTGGGAAATGCCGAGAATAACAGATTGTTGGTAATTTTTGGGCTGTTATCGCCAATCTGTTGCTACATCTTACTTCAATTCTGCTGTAGCCTGCTCGTGTAATGACTGTTTGCAACATTCCATATGAATGCCACCTGATATAGCGGCTCTGTATGGAGTATGGATAGAACTGTTTTTTTTGTGTGTGTTATTTGTGGGGCTTTTCTAAAACATGCCAAAGAACTTGATATAACCCTTTATTAAGCAGATGTTGCATGGATATCGGAACAGCTCAACAGCAGCATACTGTATTCTAATAGAAAAAACACAGTAGCTACAGCAAGATAAAGGCATTAATGTGGACAGAATTTGCAATCAGACATCATTCAGCTTTCTTCCTGGTGCTCTATAGATGAGATAAATCTAGGAATTATAAGAAACAAAGGCAGTGGCAGTGACAGAAGGAGCCGTGGATAAAGGTTACAGCTAGGTAACGTGTGTTCATAAGCCATGAGTTCGGTTGCTGGCTCCATTATCACATGCAAGCAAGAGAGAGACAGAGAGAAAGAGACAGAGAGAGAGAGAGAGTGAGAGAAGTACCGTATGGTGTGTGTTAACCCCCTCCCCAACCCTGCTAGCGTGGCCCGGCCCGGGGTCCGCTCCTGACTCCGACCCGTCAGAAGTCATTACACCCCCTATTAACTCACGCTTGGCATCATTAAGCATGCAAATTGAAGGGGGATGACGGTGAAAACTTCCTACAGCAGACTCCCACCATTGACACCAGCATAGTGTTGGACCATCATACTGAGAGCATAGTGACTCCACGAAAGTTTATCACAACTTGACATAAATGAGGACTATTGATCCGAGTGAAAAGTAGAACTCAAAATGGTGCAGGTCAAATATAACTGTCTTGCAATACACTGGTGGTGTATTGCAGCCACTATTGCTCTTATAACACAATGATTTTAAAAGTATTAAAGAACGACGCATCCACGAGACAACTTAGTTCCTGTTATCACTTATGTTATAGCAGCTACAAACAGTCGTTCCCTCACCAGCTCTCTCTTCTACTTAATAAAACAAGCAAACAAACAAAAAAATGGAATATGCCAAGACCATTACAAAGCACTGACACTTGAGAATCTTTCCATAAATGTTAAATCAGCATCTCCTTACAAAAAGCTTTACCATAATAACAGTTTTTCTTTGTTACATAACATTTTTTTATTATTTGGCTTAGATTACATAGATCATCTTGGGTGGAGAAAGGTGTCGGGAGTTCTGTGTGATGGAAGAATATCAGCGAGAATCAAGGGGAAGGTGTACAAGACAGTGGT
>CM074959.1:19341584-19356815 GCA_037577455.1 Pangasius macronema | reverse complement strand
ATAGGGATAGGTGGAGAGTGATGATTCGCTGTGGAGACCCCTGAAGGGAAAAGCCGAAAGAAGAAGAAGAAGACTTTTTTGAGACAAAAAAAACATAATAATCTGCAAAAAAAAAACAATAGCAAGTGTGACAAGTAAATTCTCCAGAAGAACAGAGGCAGATTTTCTATGGTGCTCAGCAAAAACTTATGAACCTGTTCATTTCCTTAAAATAAACTGCACACGATGTACCTGAGACTGCTGATGCATTCTTAAACCGCAAAGAGCTCTCACGCCAAATATTGACTTTGATATTTTTATGTATAAATGTTTAATTTCATTATTTGTAAAGGCGTATTTACCTTACGGCATTTCTTTGCGTGCGCTTAAGACTTTTGCACAATACTTTCTTCAGTAAACTGAGTTTCATATTTCTGCTACTTCCTCAGGCCCTTAAATGGATTGTAGGTAATGTAAGTTTCGTATTTCTGTTTGTAAGACTTTTATGGCTATTTAAAGCAACATCAGGACCCTGTAATAACCAATGATTTCCTCCGATACTTATAAACTAATTGTGTATAAGATTTTTTAACAAGATTTTTGACTCATGACAATGACAATGTAATGACAGATGTATTATTTGTTATATATTAAAAAGAGTCTCAAAATGTTTGACAATGACTATATTTATAGAGGATTACTCTATACCAGTTGTCATAAAGGCCATCTGCTGGGTTTTACTTTAATGCTTTGGTTAATGTATGCATTGTATCGCATTTTCTGATGCCTAAAGCTAATAAAGATAAGGATCACATTTTAGGCATCTCCTAAACATCCGTCGGGAAGACTTGTTTCCTTTTGTGCTGACTATTTTTCTTCGCACACTAGGGTCATACTCGGTTAAAGATCTGAGGCTTTTGAAGGCATGTCCCATATGCGTCTGTTGGGGCTGATTTGTTCTGGTGTTTGTGTTTAACTATCAGAGGAAGCTAATGAAGTGTGGCGGGATGCAAGATGCCACTCAGCTCACCCAAAGGTGGCTTAATTCCAAGTCGGAAGCTTGGAATTACGTCATTTTTGGCCTCCTTGGGCTTGAGCTACAAAATGAAAGCTTATCTTTTGTTTCCTCTGTCTGAGCCCTCTGTCTAGCAACAAGCTAAATAGTTCCAAATTAGTGATATGTATGTGAACTTCTATGGTCATGATGTGTTTAATTTCTCAAAACAACAACCTGTATTGTTCATCTCAATTTAAAGTAGAGAAGTGGTACTTTATTTACTGTTGGCTTTGTGACCGGCCATGTTGATATGACATCATACGTTGAGGACTGAGTAGGAATCAGGGCATTTTCTCGGAAATGTAGTGTTGCAAGCAAACATTATACACTAAACACTGAGCACAATTTTAAAATATCATCTTTATTTTCCACAAAGAAAGAAAATACACTAATGCTTTAGGCTATAGCAACATAAAATAATAATATGAGGGGGGGAGCTTTAAAAGTCTAGCCACCATCTTTATTGTTACAGTAGGGACCAAGAGTATGGAACTATTGGACTGCTGGACCAAAATTTATTGAAGACCAAACTTTTTATTAAATATACAAAGTAAAACAGTTAGATAAGTGTCTTTAGACATAAAACTGCTTTGAATGCATACTTCCTTGTGCCTACACTGTAAAAAAAAAAAAAATATATATATATATATATATATATATATATATATTTGGTATAAAGAGCCTGAGGCAACAATAATAAGCAAACAATTTTTGAGTAATTTTAGAGACTTTTTTAGCCTTCTTAAGAAAATCATGGAAATTCAATTATGATCTAAATTATGCAAGTCCATGATCCAACAGGATCAGTTTAGAAATGGTTAATTGTACTAAATATGTCAACTACCAAGTAAATAAAGTGCAGTTACTTGGATTACATGAATATAAAGGTCTATTATTGTTGATATTTGTTACCTGATTAATGAAATATATTTATTTACACTATTCAGAAACATTATCCCCAATTTTATTCCCATAAAATTATACCATTTTTCCTTTCAACAAACAGAAAGATATGGTTAATTAATTATTTGTTAGACAGGAGTAATGTGTGGTTAGAAGAGGCAGGAAGCAAGTACGTAAAGTGAATGTGTCTTGAATATGATTTTTTCCTCCCTTCTTCTCCCCTTAAACCAGTGGACGGTAAAGGGTGGGTTGGTCGTTCCGATTGTGTATCAAAGAAGACTTTGGTCGGTTGACGTAGTCGCTGCATCACAGGGCAACATAACACACTTGAAAGAAAGCGCTATCCACCATACATTAACTCACAGATGCCCACAATTGGCAGATAAAGTATGCTATTACTCCCACTCGGACAGCTTGGCCAGTTTTGCTCAATTGGCTCCCGGTCATGGATGGGTGTGGTATCATGAGTATTCAAACTCATGATCTCCAGAGGACAGGGTGAATACATTTTGCTCTACCCGTGAGCCATATTGTTTATTATTTGAGGGAAGTTTAAGTCATTGGAACATAGCAGGGGTCAAGGTACAGGCAGCCATGGTATTCATAGGCATACTACAACAAGACTTTGCAACAAGATAAAGAAACATGACAGTATGTAAAGAGAAACTAATCAAGAGATGAACACAGGACAGGTACACACATTAGGTTATAGAACACTGACAGACGAGGTGGAGACAGAACCAACACACACACACACACACAAACACACAAAAAACACATATGGAGTGGAGTAAACAAAACAAAATGAATTTTTTTACAGTATTAGTGAATGGGTGTAGGTAATATATCACCTCACGACTGAGTCGAGACTTTCCAAAGGTTCGATACCTCTCAAGTTTAGGGTCGTGACGCAAGCTGTCACTAACAAGGTCCTTAACCATCTACTGCTCCAGGGGTGCTGTACAATGGCTGACCCTGAGCTGTGTCCCTAGTGTCCTTCCAAGTCAGGATATGCGATGGTAAACATTTAATTATACTGTACAAGTGTGTATATATACAGTGTAATGACATAGTGGTTACATTTCTACTGAACAGAACCAATTTGCAAAAGTACATGTTTACAAATCATTTTAAAAATGGACCAATAAAGAAAGCGTGGACTAATTTGTAAAACACGTTAGCAAACATCGTTATAATGTAAAATATTGCACTTTTTTTTTTCATTCCACTCTGAATGCTTTCTGGACATAGCTACTGCTTCCATACTTATGAGTCTGATGAATAATTCCTAGCCACTGATTTGACATGAGTCAAAAATATTTTATTCCAAAACTAATTTGGGCCTCTGAATTCTGAAGGGTTTCATGCTAGATTTAAATAATGATGAAACACCCGTGTTGAGTGGCACATCAAACTTCCCCTGCCTCATTTGTGCTCAAATCAGCACGGAAGTCTCATTAAATGGCCTGCATACTGCAAACCCCCGTCCCGACTGGCAAAGGCAGCAAGCAGACAGCCCGGAAAATAACCACTCAAAATAACAGAGAAGTAGTCTGGAGTTCTGGCAACACTTGCTCTCTCTGAGTCAGTCTCCCCAGCTTGTGAGACGATATGCGTTATTCTGACACAAATGAGGTGTGTGGATATATAATAGTATGTTCTCGGCAACTCCTCCAATTACCTGTATTGTATGAACAAATGGGATATCTTATTCATCATGTTCAATTCAATTCTAAGAAGGTTTATTGGCATGACTGTATACTGTATGGTACAATATACCAATCTGTATATAGGACAACATAAAAAATATATATTAAAAACTATATCAATACTAATAGTCACAAAACCAGAATTCAGGGCGAACATTTTTGCTTGTGAGCTTAAATTTTTCACAGTATATAGAGAAGGAAGTGCACCTCTGTCTTAATGCCTGAGAATACTTAATGCAGAGACGACATCTGCTAGGATTTCGCCAAGACGAAAGCTTACAAGCTCGAATACTCACGAATGCTTTTTCATATTGGCCACCGCGTATGAGTGGTCCAGTGCTGCAGGTGGCCCTATTAAAATTTTATGAACATTTCTACCACTACAGGAAGAAGATTGCCCACTGAAAAAAATATGGACATCATTAACTATGGAGACTCAGGTGTTGTCAGAATTACATAAACTAATAACAGAATATGAGGTAGAACTGATTGTTTTGTTCCATTATTTCTCCAAAGAGAAATAAAATACAAGGGATAATCCCTTGACAAAGAGTCATAATTGTGTCAGGGTCTTAGTAAAGTCATCCATTTTGGAATGAATCCTTCTCGGGCACACTTCATTTGTAACAACCAATCATAGGTTTGGTCATGTAGCGTGCGTGTTCGTGGAGATTGTAGACAGCCATGTTTATGACATGGTGAGCAAAGGTGTTTGCTCCGCAATTACATCATGTTGTTCATGGAAGCCAGACGAATGTTGTCATGCAGTACATGAAGTATGCAGAGGCCTTTAATAAGAGAACTTGTTATTCATAGTTGAATTGAGTATTCAGAGTTGGGTTAAGCACACATAGAGAGGATTTAGTATGAATTCAGACCTCAAACCTAACTACAAACTTAAGAAGTTACTCATACAGTGCAGAGTTCGCAAGAAACAGAGGTGTCTCTCTGTTATGCCTAATTCCGAAATTGAAGATAAACTCACTTTCTTGCATTTTTTTTAAATACGGAAAAATTGGCAATTTGCTGTGGTATAAGAGGAATAAAACACTTCAGGACATCCTGCTATAGGAAAATAATCGTCTTAGGTGTGGTAATGAAAGCTCCACTTTGCATCAGACTGCACCACCCCACCCTGTCATTGATTATTTTCCTATAACAGCACCCCATGTCATGTTATTCTTCCTTATTTAATGTCACTCATCAGCTGGACTTCACTTCTTAAAGGCTATACAAAATCATTTTTTTCTTAAAAAATGGAGCCTTACTAAACCTGCTTTGGTCATACCTTGACTTAGAGAGGTACTGGAAAACAGTTTTAGATGTTTGTTACTACAAAAAGTCACTAAAGCTGATATAATTCAATTAGGTGATGAATCAATATTGCCAGCACAAAAAGAGATAAACCATCTATTTAATAAGATAGCACAGAGATGCCATGAAGTGGATTATTACAGTGTGAAAATAATCTGAACTTCCTAACATTTTCAAAATGGATAAAAAAAGTATCCTTGAACATTATCATTTACTATAAAGAAAGGAAAAATGCAAACTGACTTTCAGTCAAAAAATCAAGGGCATTCTGGACCCACCCATGTGGTGTTCTGACTCATTCGGAGATTACTGTTGATTAATAATTCATTTCTATGTGTTGGCTTGGAAAAACCCTTCATATGATGTGATTTTTTTGTGTTTTCTGCTTTATATAGCTCTGACAACTATACACTTTCCTGAAATATGTTTCTCTTTTGCAAGACATGTAAAATTCTAGCATTTTAAAGTCTGGTTTTCTCCAAAAGTGCAGCACAGGAGCATCACAGACATTTTAAAAGTGAGTGTCTAATTACAGAAAGCTACCAAAATTCCCACACAGATTTCAACATGAATGTTTTTCCCAGTTGGTAGGTGGGAATTATGTTTTTCCCATAATATTGAACGCCCAATGAACCATTGTTCAACCATGGAAAACTTGATTCGGGAGCTCTTAGCTAGATTTTTTTTAGCTAGTTCTTAGCTAGTGTTTTTAATGTTTAGTGATACATGGAATGTTTCATAAGAATAGTTTATGGATTTATGATTAAGTACCGTGATTAAGAATTTGTTTGCTATGGTTCCCATGATGTAATTTGCACTAGCTGTGTCATGTTAGCTTTAGCTAGTATTGTGATAATTAATTGATGTTGAACATTTTGTTATAAAGTTCTGATTTATTATTAATAATTATTATTATAGTGGTCATTTAGGGTGGAACAGTGTGTAGTGTTGCTCCAGGGTCCCTGTTTCAATTCTGAGCTTGTTCTAATGTTCATATGTACATATGGTTCATCTGTTGTGCCTGTGTGGGTTTTCTCCAGGTTTTCCGGTGTTCTCCTACCTTGCAAAAAACACTGCAGTAGCTTTGTTAAATTGCCACTAGGTGTAACTTTGTGTGTCTGGTGTTTCATTCCCGCCTCACGCCCAAGTGTTCCAGATCCATCGTGATCCTGACACAGATAAAACAGTTACTGTGGATGAATGAATGAATTACTGTAATTCGCCAGATTGACAGAAATCATGGAGCAGTGCATTTGATATTTAATGAAGTCCGGGCATCTACGGTCTACAGAGCTTTAGGGGGAGCAAGGCGACGTCTCAGAGGATCCCAAAACAGATGGAGGGAGAGGAAATGGGAAAAGAGGGAGGGATGAATAGAGGCCTGGCACATGGACAGAGAAGCCAGGCTGTCACAAACAGAGCTAAGTGACAGCCACCAGCACGCAGGTCCGATTGCCTCAATATGGCACATTGGCAGAGGCTGTCGTGTGCATGGTTAGTTGTCATTTTTTGAAGAACTGATTTTTCTATCCATGTTACCCCACTACATACACACAATTTGTTTCAGAGTGGCATCATTTTGAATCATTTCCAGCACATGTGCACTCTGAAATGCCAAAGCCTGACATGTATTTCAAAGAACTTGCCTTAATGATATGCCAAGTGTGTATAAAGAGGCTGTTGTGAACAGATGTTTGATTATTTCATAAGCCTCTGAAAGCCATGCCATGCAGTAATATAGATTAATAGTAGGCAGGTGGGGCCTTAGCACCATTCTGACATTTGTTTACTCCTCGTACCCGCTGCTAACCCCACCCACTTCAGTGCAACTTTCGTTAAATTTAGAGCAGCTTGCCGAGCACTCATGCTAACGAGCTCGATCCAGGAGCTCGCCGGGGAAAACACCCATAAGGTTCCGGCTTAGTTTTTAATCAGCGCTCAAGCATCCCATCATCCGGCTTTTCCTGTGTACGCTACCCTTCAGCTTCATCAGGAATAAACATAGGCAAACAAATGGGGAAGCGATCGGGGGAGAAATGTGTCAGACAGGCATCGATGAATGGAAAATGGAAATGACAAGAGTACACAGTGAAGCACTGTGGGCTGTTGCAGTTAAGCTTATATTAACACATTATATTAAGTACATTCATGGGCACTCCTTGTCAGTTTTAATGACATATAAAAATTACGGCAATTGTTCTCTAGCCTGAGCTGATTGGATGAAAAGTCACTCTGAATCAGAGGCTCCGAATAATTTGCTGGATTCTCAGTCCTCATTACAGACTTGTCCTGTTGAGAATGCTGTGTTTGTGGATGGGTTGAGAGCTGACAAGCACTGAGGCCTATTTTTGTCACCCTCGATTTAAATAATAGTGTTCAGGCTGCATGCCACACAAATGAGAGATTTCACAAGTTTTAATTTTCAGATATTTCAGAATTCATTAATAAATAATGACAACATTTACCAGATTTCTCATTATCGAACATTCTTTTTTATATATTTAAAAAAAATCAACTATTATTTGTTTGAAAAACATTGTGTTGTGTAGCTAAAATAATTTCCACATGCTATTGCATCAATATCCGTGTCAGGATATTGAGTCAGAGGCAGATGCAAGTGCAGATGAAGCTTTAATAAGTGCAGTATGAACACAAACACTAAGAACATGAACTGGAGGAACAAGAACTAGGCATAACATGCAAACACACAAGAACATGAACTGAACACCACAAATGCTAGATAAAGAGAGCTACAAATGATTAGTGCTCATTAGACATTAACATGACTCAGGTGCACGGAATCTCATGATGTGCTGGGGCTGATGGGTAATGCAGTCATGACAATCTGCTAGCGAAAAAACAAACTTTTATTATCATTGTTGGAGTGCAGTATGGTATATGAAATTGTCCAAAATTGCCAATGACAAGGCATTTTCTTTGATTAATTTATTCATCTTCAGTAAGTGCATTATCCTGATCAGGGTTGCAATGTATTTTCCGAAAGCATAGAAAGCATAGTGAACAGAAAAGGTACACTTGCTGTTAGTCAACTCTTTTGTTCAAACCGCACAAAACATATGGTTCTGCCATTTGTCCCTTCGTGCAGTTGTAACATGAACTTTGACTGGATAATGTTTGCTTAGTCTATTTGCTTCTAGTTTTTCTTCCAAATCAATTATTGAGAAAGTAACCTCTCTTCCAAAGTATTTATTATACCTGCTATTGAATTTCACAATTATGTGTTATGGATGTGTCAGTGAAGTGAGTTTGAATAAATTAGCCCCAATACACACAGAACCTAGGGAATGTTTAACCAAGTGTAATTACTTGACCTAACCACCAATAGTAGGCTGTTTGACAGTCTGGCCTAGAAAGAAATCAGCCCCAGCCTCTGCTTCATACCATTCTCTGTAGTTTTACTTATGACCATTGGTGGTGCTGTTGTTCCTCTTTTGTTACAAATAAAAATTATATAAATGCCAGAAATTAAGAATAATTTTATGTATGAGGGAGGGCTTTGCTCTGCTAGCCCATTTATGCCATCTTAGACCTGAGTATATACACACACACAACCAGTTTCCTTCAACATTATTTCCAACATTATTATTTCTACCACAAGTATATAAAACCTAACCACAGATCTAGACCTCTGTGGTCTCTTATGTAGTTGCAGTCACTCAGTATGCAGCCAGTCTGTTCTCGGTTAAATCCTGCCTCGCATTGATCTCCCAGTGTTACTGAACCATTGTATAAGCACACAAAGCTGGAGACATAAATCAAGGACTAAGCACGACAACTTTCTCTCTCAGAAGGATGAGCGAGGGAGGACATTCGGGCTCGGATGAAGATAGAGTGGTGAAGGATTGGGTAATAAAGCAAAACAATAAAATTCTGCCTTAGCAGGATAGTAATATTAACAGTGAAGCTTTGGTTTTACCCCTACACTTTCTGATCCACCATGGCACAACTTTTCTACATTTTGTCAAAAGTATGCGTACAATAGTTTCTCAGTCTCTTTGATTTCTCCAAATAGACAGTGGTGGCTCAGTTCTGGGTTACTGATGAGAACGTTGTTAGGGTGAATCCCTGCACTGCCAAGCTGCCACTGTTGGGCCCTTAACCCTCAACTCTAATTTTAACAAGCTGGGATATGTGAAGAAAAAAAAGGACATGTGATGGGAATGACATTTTTTGGTAGCAGTTACTTTCGTTTTATCTAGGTGACCTGTGAAATTAGTGCCTCGGGCATGTGAGCCAATAAAAAAGTAGAAGATGGGACTGTGGTCTCTTTGTCTGGTAAAAAACATGGAGGAGCTGCTAATTATTAAGCATCAGTCACACCGAACTTTTTTTTATTCTGGGGGAAAAATGTTACACTTACATTGTCTGTAAGATCATACCTGTCAAAGCAATTTGCTATTGAGTATCACATGATCAGATTGAGAATATGCTACCAAAAAAGTTCTGGCTGGATCTGAGAGAGGGAAATTGAAATCTGGAAACTGAACATGGAAGGTGCTTTTTAGACAAAGGACATGTTTAACATGTTTAATATGGTGGTACGTGATCCACTTACAGTGTTCATTCATCCTTAGTTACTGCCCCAGCAGGATTGTGGTGGTTCATCTTAGGCTACTAGTTCATTTATGTTTTGGCACATAGAATCAAATAAATCAGTCCTGCCAATCCAAAACTTGTCATCATGTTTCAGTGTAGGAAGGGCAATATAAAAACAAAAGAATAGTCCATAATCAAATAAAAAAAAAAGATCAGCACTAGTTGGAAAACTGGAACAGACATGAATAGAAAACAAAGTAATGCAAATGTAAACACATGGCAAGACTTCGCAAAAAGAGACAAAACAACAAAAGGATATAAATAAAAAAAAACTAATTAAGGGCTCAACTCTGAACAGGTGCACACATTAGGGAAACAAACCAATGATAAGTCAAGGGTGGAGACAGGGCAGAAACCAAAACAAAGGCACATAACAAACAAAACAAACAAGAGTAGAACTGGTAGCACTGGGAAGTGGGCTGCATGCTTGAGAGGGGAATTTGTGACATACAGATATGGATATTTGAAGCACTAAACAGATAGTGTCATTGTGTTACACCCCTAATGAACATCTACTGGTATCACTGAAGGGGTTGAAAAATATTTCAGAAGGTTCTTAAAGATCAGTTTAACCATTACATATTTTATCATTTATACTGTTATCATGGAGATGTCCCATCTTCATGTCTGCTTGGACCTTCTTGTTAGCAATGTTAGCACATAAATACTATTATTAAAATATGTTTGATGTTATTTCCATTAAAATACAAATCTTTATCAACTGCTAACATTCAGCAAGCAAGAATGAAAGCATGCGTCCCTAACTCTGTGTTGTTTTCAAAGGCAAGTTAAAGTTTATCTCTAGATTACCATCTGCAACACATTTACCATTGCAGCAGTTTGAAAAAGCCATAAAATCACCATTATGGTGTGACTTGAGCAGATATGGAATTCATTAAGAAAAAAAAAGCACATTAGATTGGGGTAGTATGCATGTTTTTCTTTCCCCTCTTACTTGGTTATCTTCAGCTTTGCTCAGTAGGAAACTCATTAGCTCCTCGTGCTGGCAGAGGAAATAAAACTGGCACATTTTGTCTCCACTTCTGTGAAAATTAATTAGAGAAAGCAGACACCATTGCCGATGTGCCAGGCTGTATTCTGACAGTTTGCCTTTTTTTTCTTTCCTGGTATCATTTTTTTCCCTGCCATTGTTTTCACTTTAATAACACTCCCTGCGTCCGAGGGATTGAAGTATTGATCCACTCAGATCTGTTCAAAATTCAGGATTAAATTGGCTTGTCTCTGGGTTTTGCTGGTCATGCTTTAAAAAAAATCCTGTTTACCATGTTGTATTGAATTTAGTGTCTTGGTGGTGCATCGGTCCGTACTGTTTACCCTCCTTATCTCTAACACGTTCGCCAAGAGAAAATTGCACCTGTTATCTTAGATCCTTTTTTAAAATAAATATATAATTATGTAATCATTTACAGAGAACCACATCAACCTCATATGATGGTGGATTTTATCTTCATGCTTTGTAATAGACTACAGCAATATCTATGTAATGGATGTTTGTATATATATCTACGTCCCAAATCACAATCACACACTAGATTTCATCTGTTATGAGTCCCAGTTCTCCTTTTTAAGTAGAACCAAAGCAGGATGCATGGCCCGTTCAAGTAATATATCTACAGAAATGATATCTTTCATTACGATATTAAATATTGATGCTGTGATTCAGAAACCTTTTACTCCAGTTACTGTCTCTCGGTCCCTCCAGTCCATGCATGTTCTGCCCCAATCATTATCATCTTTTCTTTCTCTGATTGAGAGCAGAGTGGCTTATTGAACCCTGGCTAGAATACCAGAGAGAGATGATGCCCTCTTATACCAGAGGTGATTGGGAGGTGTTTTTTTTCCCTTCAGGTGATTCAGGTCGGGAATAGGAGCGTCTCAGTGATATAAAACATTGATCAGCATTGATTTTGTGTGTCTGTGTGTATGCTGGGCTCTCCGTCTCCTTTCGCTAGCCCTCCTTCTCCCCATATCTGGCCAGGCTAACAAAACAATGTTTACATGCCTGTGTCCTTGTGGGCGGCATTTTACCAGAGCAGAGAGTGGTAGGAAAATCTATATGAGAGAAAAATGGAAAGGGGGACTGAACAAGAAAAAGGAGATTCAAGGAGGTTCCTTCTTTGTTCAGTGACCTGAGGAGTCCTTTTGGAGATAAGAATGAAGCCTGTTGAATATAGGTGGACACAGGATACATGATGTAATGGTCATTAATAAAACTTTAATCAAAGCAAACCTTCATCAAAAAAAAGACAATCTTGTGGTTCAGTGGATTCGTCAAACCGTAGATCCATGCATCACCATTAAGAACATTATAGGCTTTCATGACAGTTCATATATATGCAGCACCATTAAGTCCTGTCTTGGTCTCATCACTACATAAGGCAGCTGAAGCAGTACTATCACTGTGCTAAAGTGTGAGAAAGCGAAATTGCCCTGTTGCAGTGCACTTGGCTGGCCTCACATCACTCACAGCACACCTGAGAGGCATGGAGGCCAGGGGGCTGAAAATCCCATCAAGCCATAGTTACAGGTCTACGCACAAGAAAGATGAAGCATGCTAGCTCATCAAGGGACATGGCCAAGCCCTAACACCTCTCGCTCTTTTTTTCCTCTCCCTATACTACCAGCCACGGGAGTAAGGCATGCCCAACAAGCCAGAACCTGCTGTGTGAGGCCCCAGAGCCTGTCCCTCCGCTTGCTAAATAAAGGAGCCAACTGCCTGATTGATAGACCCTCACTAGTCTCTGCCCTTTGCATGTTTTCCACTTCACCACCTTAAATAGGAAATCTTTGCTGGGCTGCATGGTTTTGGCACTCGTTAAATCTGGTGTTTGATGGATGGCGCCAATTTCAGCCAAACCCAGATGAGACACCTAAGCAGCCTCTCCCATCTCTGACGTTTCCTCAGGTAAGTCCCTGGTACCCATGCAGACAGCAGAGTTCTAAAGCAGCATCAATCACCCCAAGGCCGCAATACCACAGTGCACTGTTTAAATTATGGCCCCATGCTTAGGTATGGCACTGTTCTCATACCACATCTCTTAAAAAAAAATCAGCTCATCCCAACCAGTCCTCTGGTCTTGTGTCTCCCCAGCAACAGAGTCCTGCTTATTTATCTCTTTTTTTATTCATTTTGGGGTTATTTATAGGCAAGTCTATCATCCCCCCAAGGGCTGTACCAACCCCAGCGCTGACAGATGCCGCCATATCCCAAATAAGTAGCACGTGCCTCGCGGCGTAGCGCTCAGACAGAAAGGCATCGTCTGGAGCCCACCGAGGCCTGAGCTTTGTCAGTCTGGCGCTGTGGGAGACAGGCGGGTGAAAAAAGCTAAGCAGGTGCAAGCCCACAGTCTCTGGTGTGTCAGGTTCATTTGTTACTCAGCGAAGACAGACACACTCCGCTCAGACATGGCTTGACTCTAGCAGATGGGAGGTCACTCCAGAAAAAGCAAAATAAAAAAGGTATGGAGCTGGGTGTAAATAATCAAAATCAACTAGATGACTCTGAAGAGTTCATAATTGAACCTGACTGAATATCAAAATACTGTCTGTAGAAATTATTTTTAATTTGTATGCATCCTCTGACTTTCCAGATGTTCCTTGGAAGACTTGCCTCACTGCTGTGGCCTCACAGTTTGAGTTTGTCTAAATGCATAAAACACAGTGAAGGTCGAATAGTGCTTCAAGCTGCTAAGACCCCATCACTGGTAGAAATGGTCTCTGTGATATGGTGATGCACTGGGTCAGCCCATTAGAACAGCTGCGTCTTCATAACTGAGTGGTTCTCTGCAGCAGTTCGGACCATTAGTGAGCTCATTAATTAGCTACCACTTTAATATCCCCTTGTGGCCATGGCTATCAATTAAAAATGGGATATAAAGTGAGATCGGATCAATGAGTCTCCCATTATGGCATTTGTATAACCAGGAGTCCATGTTTGACTTCAACTGGTTCCTGTCAGATGCATAAAACTAATATTCATAAAAAGCCATCTTGCAGAAATGCATGGACTATTCTTCTCCACTTTACACATTTTAAGAGGACTGATGATGAAATTGATTTAGAGGGTTCATGGATGCTCATGATAAATGGTGCTCATCATTTAATGAGCAATTTTATTACATGGCCTTTTACAGTAGTCATATATAATGTTCTTACAGTGGGTTTTGTTTCCATCCTGAACTTGGATTACTGTGAAGTATCATAGGTTTTCCTTGTGTCCATGTGGGTTTCCTCCAAGTTCTCCAGTGGAAAACATGATGGTAGGTGGATTGGATACACTAAAATTGCCTCTAGATGTAAATGTATGTGTGCATGGTACCCAGTGATGGACTGGCATACCATTCAGGGTGTATTCCCACCCAGTGTTCCCGAGACCTCCTGCAACCCTGACCATGATAAAACAATTACTGGTGGATTAATGGATGCATTAATCTGAATCCAGGGTTTCAGGCCAGGTCCATGGGGTGCACTGAGTCTGAAAAAACATCATGCGGTGAAAGCAGTTGCAGTTATTTTATCAAAACAAAAAAATACCCAGTTCTCAGATGACATCATTCAGTGCCAAGAAGATGAACAATATTTTTTTTCGTATCTGGACTTGGAAAAATACACAAGGCTGTAGTTCAGTGATGAGCTGGGAAACAAAAAAAAAAAAACATCAAAACAGATCTCTTTCTCATCCTCCCCATCTCACACTGCACTTAACCTTGTCTCTTGTCTATGGTCTGCAACAAATTGCTTCCTCCCGGTTGTGATTTCCTACTGCGCCACTCATATGAATAGCTTTAAAGGCCCAGTTGGGGATTGCAGCAACTGGCAGGGAGGTACTGATAATGCAGACCTTTTTTTGTTTGTTTGTTTCAGGGCTTTTGATAAAAAATAATTTGCAAAAAAAAAAGAAAAAAGAAAAAACAAGATCTATAGTTTATTGCAACTATAATCCAAGTAAAGTAAAGTATGCATATGTGTGCTTTTAGTGAGAGCTTTCCTGACAAACTTTAGTGATGAAGGCCAAGACTTGACATTACCACGTACCATTAGGGTATGGTAAGTATCAAGTGACTGCAATGATAGACTAAAATTTTATTATTTAAAATGTTTTAAAATGAGATTGTGCGTATATATAAAAAAACATAACATATGCTATAGGAAAAAAAGAGATACATAAAAGTAGATGAGCACACTGGCACACATTTTATATATACAGTTAGGTCCAGAAGTATTTGGTGATTTTGCAAAATTGATTTTGTGATTATTTTAAGAGATTCCACAAAAATATGGCATTTACCATTTAGGAATTACAGCCATTTTTAAGCAAAGTACTTCCATTTTCAGGGGCTCAAAGGTATTTGTACAAAGTGACATAATTGTAAATATAACCATATTTTTTTTAATTCTTGGATGAAACTCCTTTGCAGTCAGTGACTACCTGAAGTCTGGAGCCCATGGACATCACCAAGTTTCCACTCAGTTTCCTCCCTGGAGATGCTTTGCCAGGCCTTCACTGCAGCCACCTTCAGTTGCTGCTTGTATGTGGGTCTTTCTTTCTTTCTTTCCTTCAGTCTTGTCTTCAGTAAGTGAAAAGCATGCTCTATTGGGTTGAGATCAGGCAACTGACTTGGCCATTGAAGA
>CM074959.1:19316162-19341484 GCA_037577455.1 Pangasius macronema | reverse complement strand
TTCATCAGTCCAAAGAATCTTATTCCAGAACATGGGAGGCTTTTTTAGATGTTTTCTGGCAAAGTCTAATCTGGCTTACCAGTGGTCTTGTTGATTTGGCCATTCTTAAAGTTTTTTTCTATCTCTCTGATAGGTCTCTTTTGTTTTTTCAGCCTAATGATGGCCTCCTTCACATGCATTGAGATCTCCTTGGACTTCATATTGGTAATTCCAGTTGAACAGCTGCCAAATGCCAACTCAATACCTGATATCAACACCAGACTTTTTATCTGCTTCATTTGTCTTGAAGTAACGAGGGAATGGACCGCACCTGGTCAATTAACTTCTTGTCAGCCAATTGTCCAAATACCTTTGACGATGTGAATTTCACTGAAACTGGAGACTCCTTCTACAAATGTTACATCTCCTAACAGAAAAACAAAAAATGTACAATGTCTATGGAAAGGTTGAGTCCACACTAATATAAAATGAATCCACGCCTATAGGAAATGAGTCCACGCTTATAGACAATGAATCCCCCCTATAGAGACTGAATCCATGCCTATGTAAAATGAATCCACGCCCATAGAAAATGAGTCCATGGCTATAGAAACTGAATTCACACCTATAGAAAATTAATCCATACCAATAGAAATCAAATCCACACCTACAGAAAATTAATCCATGCCTATAGAAAATGAATCCACGCCTTCTGATTTGAGAACTGGAACAAATAACACAGCCATAATTTAAAATAAAGTGTTACTCATATGTTTTGATTAATGCAAAGCGTGATCGGGATGCTTCATCATTAAAGGACTGCGGTTTTACCGTTAGACAAAAGTAAGGACGAGTATGTGACGTAATACTGTTCACCTGAAAACCTCGAGACATGGCACTGTGTCCTCACGGGGGAGAGCTAGTGCGTTCCCGAGAGAGCTGTCAGCAAGTGAGGGCCAGACGCACACACACACAGATGCACACACACACACCTGGGATGGGGGTCTTGATTCAGCCTGGCACACATACACAACAACTGGCATTTCTCTGGTGCAGATGGGCACACAGGTGGGCATCCGGCAGCGCAGGAGGGAGAGCGGGAAGGTGGGGGGATCTGCCAGGTTTGTGTCCTCCTTGTTGCTCAGAGTATGCATTCCTCTATTTTTCCATTGATCACATCTGGGCTGAGGTCCACACTTCCAGTGTGGTCAACGTGAAGCTGCACTGCCCTCTAAAGGAAGTTCGTCTTGTTGCCTTACTTATAGTTTCAAGATTAAAGTAGGCCCATGGTTCTCTAAGTGGAGTCCAGGGGTTGGCTGATTGTATTGTTTTGGTGGA
The DNA here is from genome assembly GCA_037577455.1 of Pangasius macronema. Lineage (NCBI taxonomy): Eukaryota > Metazoa > Chordata > Actinopteri > Siluriformes > Pangasiidae > Pangasius > Pangasius macronema. The sequence continues at coordinate 19,340,167 of CM074959.1, read as the reverse complement.
GATTACTGTAAACTAGCATCAATATTGTTATGGTTATTATTTCTCATAGTCTGGATAGTCGCTTGAGATGAAAGGGGTGAATCTAAAACTCAAAAAATAAAAAATAAAAAAAAAACACACAAGTCTGAATAATATTTTTTTTAACTTTAATCTAAATGTAATTTTTAACCCTTTCATTCATAAATTATTTAAAACGATTTCCAGCTTTTTTGATGGTTTTGTCAAGTGAATTTTCACATTTTCTAAATATCACTTACACGCATCAGCCACTTTGATACCTGGGGGACACGTGGACAAGTAAGTACGTCAATAGATTAGTCGGTTAGTACATCGTGTCGTGTTACGTGTTTTAGTTGCAGATACGAATCAAGAGCTTCAGTTCAGTGTTCACATCCAACTGTGGCAATGTTGTTGGTGCCAGTTCGAGTATTTCTGAAATCTCCTGTTTTTTTTTTTTTTGTTTTTTTGTTTTTTTTACACACACAACAGTTTCTAGATTTTACACAGAATGGTGTGAAAAACAAAACATCCTGTATGGTGCAGTTCTGTTGGTAGGAGAATGTTGGACATGGAGCTGCCAGGCAGGAGGTGAAGAGGAAGGCCAAAGAGGAGGTATATGGANGCCAGGCAGGAGGCGAAGAGGAAGGCCAAAGAGGAGGTATATGGAGGTAATAAATGAGGATATGAAGCTAGTCGGTGAGGGTGTTGAGGATGCAGAAGATAGGGATAGGTGGAGAGCGATGATTCGCGGTGGCCACCCCTGAAGGGAAAAGCCAAAAGAAGAAGAAGAAGAAGAAGAAGAAGAAGAAGAAGAAGATGGTGCAGTTCTGCAGGCGGAAAAACCTTGATGATGGGAGAGAGCAGAGGAGAATAGCCAGGCTGGTTTGAGCTGAAAAGAAGGCTATGATAATACAAATAACCACTTTTTACAACCGTGATGAGCAGAAAAGCATAACACATTGAACCTTGAGGCAGATGGCCTACAACAGAAGAAGACTACATGGGATTCCACTCTTCTCAGCCACGAACAGGAGTGTGAGGCTACAGTGGACACAGACTCAGAGGAAGTAGACAGCTCAAGATTTTTTTTTTTCAAAAGTAAATGGAGTGTGCATTTGTAGGAATATACATGAATATAAAAAGATAAAGAAATACACCTGAAATAAAAAAAAAATTCTCCAATCATCGATAACAGGCAAATTAATATAAACCATTATAAATCATTTAAATTACAGCGAGAATTCGAGAACTCAACAGCGCTGTTTTATAGCACGCATTTAAAACTTTGCAAAGTCAAAAATTCTCCGCAGCAGAGGAGAAGAGAAGTGCACACATCTGCTCGCTCTCGTTAAACAGATTACTCTAATTCAAGCATAATCTGTAAGCCGTCGTTTCAAACATGATTAGAAAGCCGTCTGTTACTCCGGTCTTTCAATAATACACAATATCATTGCAGGGCAGCAAAGCTACAAATAGCATTGATTTCTTAGCAATGGAATTCAGACAGCTAATCGATGAATGTGTGTGTCTTCCGTGTGGGCTGTGAGGATGGATCAATGCCAAGGGGAGATGTCATTGACAGGCAAAGTAAACCCACTCCTTGGCACATTTAGTGACCTGTTTACCATGAAACGTTTAAAAGAAAGCAGAGACAACACAGATGCTGCAAGTGTATCTGCAATCAAAATGCAATCGCAAGACAGGAATTAAACTAACTAGCGCAAATACGGCTAACAAGCACAGCGCTGGCCCTTTGTCCAGGAGGCGTGTTTTGTAATTGTTCGGTGTGAGGTGTGGACATTTTGCTCGCAATCCTGCCTCGCTCTTTGCCCTGTCCCCCCTCCATCCACGGCTGCCCCTCCTCTGACCCAAACTCAACTAAATGATTTATTGATCCAGAGCTAACCTCCATATAACCTGTAAATTACTTCAGCCCTGTGGCATTATCCAGCAGTGATGAGCAGGGCCTGAAAAAAACCCCGAAGACGCCGCTCACAGGAGACTTAATTCAATGCCAGACCAAAGGCCGATTCAAACTTTGATCAAGCTTAACCTCTTTTGCAATAATTACTATTCCTGTCAGGGGCCAGAGAAGGTTGGAGGTTCAATGAGTCCAGGGACCCGTAACCGAGCGTGATCCGAAGGCTTTGTCTGAAGTTAGCTGAGAGTTGCAGCGTAATCTTTGGACTAAATGACACGCTGCAAGAAGTTCGCCACTTCGCTCTGCTCTGAGAGTCTCCAAAGAGCTATACAACTTTTACTACACTCCTATCATTATAGTTGCTAAAAAAAAGAGAGAGAGAGAGAGAATACAGGTAAATCTGCAAGTTCTGTTGGTGGGTCCAGCCCCTTCTAACAACACACTTTACATATTACTTTCACTGTAGATACTGAATATTTTTTAATTTTCTAATTTAAAAAATTGAATAATTTTCTATAACAGCAGCTCTGACAGTAGTTCCAGCATAATGATAGACATAAATGATCGATTTATATTATTGTGCTTGTTTTATACATCATCATTTCTATGAATGATTCACAGGGACCTGAACAACATAATCTAAACCTAATAATAAACAGACTAAGAAAACATGTTGTCATTTAACAAAGAAAAATTTATTCATGTGTCATTTATTTAGCATTTATGGAAGGAGTCTCCAGTGTCAGCACTTTGTAACAGTCAGTAAGTTTTCCACTGTGGGAAAGGACTTTTTAGGCTTTTTTTTTTAAGTCTTATTAACATTACTAAAGAGAAACAAGATTGGTCAGGGAACAGCTCTTTATAGTGGTTATACTTGTCCTTCAGACGTTCCATAACATTAAATGTACCTACAGGGCGTCCCAAAAGTCTCCGTACGTACTGGGGGACTGTGTTTGCCAGCACCGGGTCAGTTGTGTCTTTGTCAGTGGATGTTCGTGGACGTCCACGTCTCGGTTGGCGCGAAACACTTCCAGTCTTTTTGAATTTGTTAATAAGTTTGGCAACAGTGTGGTGTGTGATGTGCTTGCCATGTCTGCTGTTAAAGTCCATCGCAACCTTGAGACAGCTTCCTGATCCAGCCATGAGAACGATTTCAATACATTCTTCTTTTGTCCAAAGCATTCTGAAATACTATCTGAAAAAATATATATAATATAACCTAAGTATGAAAACTGTAAAGAAGCTTGACGTGTTATTTATTAATAAATTACAGTCATTGACAAGATCTCTGTGGTATAAGAGAAATAAAACTCCGGGACATGCGGTTAGAGGAAAGTACCCCACTTTAGGGTGGTAATTACAATTTTTATCATGCCACCCTGGCATGAATTATTTTCCCATCATGTTTTATTCCTTAATTAATTTTATGCTTTAAGATAAATTTCTGAATAATATTCAAGGAGCATAAGGAGGTACAGTATACACTGCTGGGATGTGTTAAAGTTTATATAATATTCAGTGATAATAACAAATAATAATAACGTTATCATCACTGCTAGTCCCATCACCTTTATGAGGCCTTGGATGATGATTTTTATTAACACACCTAATTGTGATTAACGACTTAATTGTCCTTTCTGTTGACTTTACACCACTTTTATAATTAAAGCCTCCTCATGAGGAACAGCCAATTACCAGTGTCTAACTTGTAAGTAAATGACATTTTTGTTTGCCTTTTAGGTGGCAAAAGAACAGAAAACACAACACAAAAATAAACTTACATTGTTTTATAGTGTATGCTATAAAATGACAAGAGGAATGAAACACTTCGGGACATACAGTTCTGGGAAAATAATCAACTTTGGAGTGTTAACAGTGTCTCTGTTTCACATCGGGCCACCTCACACCAACCTAGCATTGATTAATTTCCCTTTAACAGCACTCTGTTAAGTGTATTATTCCTTACGTAACCATTTAGACAACCATCTCAGACAATTTCTCAATAACTGTGTCCTTTATTGTCCACCAAGCAGACACATAGTGGTTAAACGGAACAGAAGTCAGTGCTGGGAAACTGAAATGCATGAAACACTGGTACTTCAATCCTTCTGAACCATAAAAAAAATGAAAACATCATAGAGACACGTGATATATGTTCACTCTGTGTGCAAGAGTTGTTTTTTGCAGTGCATGCACCATTCTAGCTGCAAAAAAAAAAAAACCTAATAATTATTAGCACGTGCCTATAGCAATGCTGGCTCAGATTTGATTCATAGCAACCTTATACTGCATTTTGAAGAGGTCAAAACTGTTAACGGATTAAGAGAGCTTATAAAAAAAAAGCTTATCATTCTATATTAATGTAAATACAGCTGTCGGGAATAGCGACAAAGGAAAACAAGCAAGCAGGAGAACTGTTTTGGGACTGGATAATCAAGAGAAGGTACACACTGCCTCCCAGTGGTGAGAAACACTTTCCAAAGCTGAGAGATACACTGAAGTCGAGCGGTCGCACAAATCTGCACATGTAAGCTACACTGCAGTTAGATTTCCATCCACTGATATTTCTAATATGTTTTTCAAATAAGTATCAGCGCTAACTGTGGTGTTTTTATAATTATCGAGACAGGGAGCACGTGCATTCAAGAGATAGAGAGAGAGAAAGAGAGAGAGAGAGAGAGAGAGAGAGAGAGAGAGAGAGAGAGAGAGAGAGAGGGAGAGAAAAGAGAGAGAGACCAAGACTGGTTGTTCTCTGCTAACTTTCTTGCACATCAGCATTTTACGATCAATGTTCCGGGAGCTAAATACGGGCAAGGTGTCATGTCAATGTGAACAAGATAAGCACGGTACAGAGTGTGTAAACAGTGTGTCGGCTTCGCTGGAGCTTCGCTGCTTCATCGTTTTGCAATTCAGAAACCTGGGTCCATTTCTAAAACCTGCAAGATCAGCATAATCTCTGTTTATCTACCATGCGTGTATCTAGTGAGAAACTGCAAATGTGAAGCACTATGTCTTGTACATATCATATCGTAATTTATCAACACATATTGGTGCATGGAAAATGGATTTTTCCCAGAGTGTAAATTAAGCTGCACTACACTGAAATGATAGCATGCACCCAAAATAATCCTGTTTTAATATACAGAGACTCTTCATTTGAAAGTTCACACACACACACACACACACACACATTTTGGAGCATATCGCTTCATCGTCTTACACTGTATGGAAACACGGAGAACTCATCCCTTATATAGTGGCTCACAGAAGCAACCCTACTGCAGTCTTCAAGAACATCTATTCAAGTGTATTTAAAAAGAAGGTGGGTTTGCAGCTGTGCGAGAAATGCTAAAAATAAGGTGTGAAGTTTCAGATTAGCAGAGGACAGGCAGTGCATGTTGGAAGAGCACGTGAAAAACAACAACAAGAAGAAAGAAGATAATACTGCGCAGCAAAAAGCAATCTGATGAAGATTAACTGAGTAAGCAAGATTAACTGACTGCAAAAAAGCTTATGGAACTGAAAAAGCCTACAAAAACTACAACCATTTAACACTGCATACAAACGTCACGTACAACATGAATATGAAACGTGTAATATAAATATGGCAGGTGAAATAAGACTGGATTGTGTTAAATAATTGGCAATGTCATGGCAGCTTATTCTAGGTCTCAATCAGGGATGCATCCTGGTTCGATACTGTGCTCATTTTCTATTTCACATGACAATATGAGATATTCCAAAAAAGCTTAGCGTACGTTGTCGTGCTATAAAATGACACGACGACACAAATGGACGTATGTCAAGCTAAGCAAAGCAAACTGATCTGCACTGTGAAAATATCAAGAGGAGATAGTACAGCATGTTCCTACAATACAAGTAATCATAAACAAAAAAATAAAATTTGAGGAGTTCATTGCTAGCAGCAACCAACACTCTAGAAAATGCTAGCTAGGTGAGAAAGCTAGGTGAGTGGGGAAAAAAAAACAACAACAGCTCTTACCCAGGATGTTGTTCTTAGCGATAGTGGTTATTGACAACGAGGGATTTCAACGCAATGAAAACAAAACAACGACAACAAAAAGACGTACTTTACATACAGCTGTAGAGAAGAGCTTTTCTGAAATGACTCTACCCAGTCCAAGATAACGAATGTAGCTAGCTAAAATTAACTAGCTACCTTTATAATGAAGGAGCTTAATAGCCTACATGCATAAACACACACATGTTTAAACCAGAGAAACATAAACAGAGCTAAGTAAAATGTTACATGACTAATCATCCCTGACAAGTGTGAACAAACATGTACTCATTCTGAAAAATGCTGGAAAATATTAATAATAAAGAGAATTATTGCTTAATGCTATGATGCTATACTGAACCTATACTGAATAAACATTTGCTACAGTAGTAATGTTTAGGACGCATTCTGAAAATAGAGCTAGAAATAGTGTACAGCTATAGTGTAACAAAAATATATATTTCCTCCCATGTTCAAAAGTGTGCGCTTATAAGATACCACGAATACTATAGCTGCTTATTAAACTGGCATAACCCTGCGGACATGCTTACAACTGCAATAACTTAGCTTTGACCAAAATTTCGAGCACATACAAATATGCATTAAATACCATACGATCTGGAGGAGCACATGCTTGTTGTATATATCACTTTAACAGTGCCTTAAGATAAGACACGTTTATTTTCACAGTAAATCAATGCATTCCCTTTCATTAGAGCTATTACTATTACTACGTTACTATACTAACTTTAGACTTACATGTACTCAAAAATACAAAACAATCTAAGCTTATTCAATAGTTGACTCATTCATTGTAGACAAGTATTAATTATTGCCATCAACCCAGAACTGTCATAATGGTGCATCCCAAGTATACCATTCAAAGTGTGCTTTAGCTTGGTTTTGTCTTGAAGCTTGCGAACCTGGCGTGTTATATGTACATTCAAATAGGCACATGATTGGGTATGGGGTGACATGATGGTGCAGCGGTTCAATCCTGAGCTCAGGTTTCTGACTGTGCAGAGTTTTGCATGTTCTCCCCATAGGTTCCCTCTGGGATCTCTGGTTTCCTCCCACCTCCCAAAAACATGCCATTAGGTTTACTAGATATGCTAAATTGCCCCTGAATGAGTATACAGATGTGCGTGCACTGTGTGACTGCCAACCCATTCAGGGTGTATTCCCCAGTATACCTGGGAAAGGCTCTCAATGAACTGCAAACCCTGACCAGGATAAAGCAGTTGAAAACATGAGTGGGTATGAGCATTGTGTGCACATCTAACTTCTGTAACTGGACAGGCAAAACGGAACACAAATTCTTATATTATTGGCTAAAACTGCACAGTAAATGTTTGCTTCTATACCAAAAGTGTGTTGCCTTAATGCATCAAGCTTTAGTTGTTTTAAATGAAACACAAAACAGCCCTTAATCTGCAATTATGCAAACCCTATAATGCTCATCCCCTGAAAAAAAAAAAAAAAAAAAAAAAAAAAAAAACAGTAACAACTGTAATAGCATCACTGAACCCAAAGAAAATATGCAATCTCATCAAGATCCACAGCATAATCTGTGAGATGCATAGGTTCTTTATTATCATAGCGCTCGCCCTTGTAGCTCCTCCAGTGGCCAGCCGGGAGGTAGATATCCCGTTCCTGCTTGCCAGGTTCCAGTACTGGTGCCACCATCAGGTCATCTCCTATGAGAAACTGCGAGTCCACTCTGTAGGCAGTTTCATCACCAGTGGCTATCCACCACAAAGGACGAATGATGGGATCACCGGTATTTAGCACCTCCCCTGCCAGCTCCAGAACTCTGGGGGCCACCAATGTCTCATGGAGTGCTGTGAAGCGCCGGGCGATGGCTACCACCTCATCGTCATACTCCCATGGTGGGATGGAGAATTGCATGGCCGGCATGAAGGCAGAAAGCTCCAGCCAGCGTATGTAGAGCTCACGGTCAGGGAGTTTACCATTCCCGTACGTTCGGTTGGCGTATGCATTGCCTCCAATCATGTCAGGCAGGATAAACTGGTAGCCAAGGATGCTGATGGTGAGGACGGTGGGGATGATGGACTTGAGACCAAGCTCATAGCCCCAAACTGAATCACGATCAATGAGGCGGAAAAAGCAGGAGATGTTCTGCGAGCCGTAGCCTGAACGCAGCTCTGCTCGTTCGTTGAATGGCAAGGCCATTTCTGTGTACCGGCGCGTGAATGTGCTAGGATCCGGAAGATGGACCTTTGTCCGGAAGCGCCAGGGCAGGAAGTTTGTTTCACCAGCATCCAACTTGAAGGATGACACACCGTATTTAGAACGCAATGCTCGCAGATGGGAGGTGAACCAGTTGCGAGCATCTGGGTTAGTAAAGTCCAGAATGCCACCAATGCCATTCCACCACCGCACCAATGCAGGAAGTTGCCCAGTGGGCTCCATCACGAAAAGACCTTTCTGGACACACAGGCCAAAGTTGGACGATTCATAGTTCACAAAGGGATGTGTCCATAATGACAACAGAAAGCCATCAGCCTTTAACTTTTGGAACATGCCAGACGCGTTGGGAAACTTTTCAGGATCAAATTCAAACTCACCATACCGGCTGGTATACCGGTCATCCAATTCTATTTGACTACAGTTAAAGCCATGTTTTCGTATGTTTTCTGCATAGGTTAAAAGTCTCTCCTGGTTAATGTCAGTTTTGTGTAAAGCCCAGGTGGACCATATAGGATATCGGAACATTGCTTCTAAGGGTACCTTGTTGGGTTTGGGGAAGTACCTGCGGACCATGACCTTGTGGATGGAGGTCACATCAGGGCCCACACACACACGGTAGCTAAGCTCAGCATATGGTGGCATCCCAGGAAGGGGCTTATAAGGACTGTCCTGATATCGTGCCTCAAAGTACAATGACTTCTCTGTGTCATTCCAGCCCAAGTGAAAGGGCACTGAATCGTTGATCTTGATGGCCGTGGCATTGGACGAGAGCCAGTAGCGTTCCAAAATACCACCAAAGTCATTGCGGTTTGAATAAACGTCACTGGTGACAAAGGGCTTTGGCGCTTGCTGACCCGAGATGGCAATAGGCCAGTGCTGGATAGCAGATTCTGAACCACCGTACCAGTGAGAGCCATTGTAAGACATGGAGTGCATTACAGGTCTGTCCGACTCTAGCTCCTCCCATCGCACACGGTAGCACATTACAGTCTCCTTGGGCTTCACAGTCATTATGAAGAAATTCACTTTGCCAGCATAGGAGCGTGAGCACCGCAGAATCACATCCTCCTTAGAACATGAGTCCAAATCAAGGGTTCCAGATCTGAAATTTATATGCACCAACATTTAGTTTCTTATTCATTTCTTTTAGCAGTGTTTAAGGCCAATGTATTTCATTTCAGTAACGTTAAAGATGTATGGGCCATCAAAGAATAAGTAAAAATACATCTGATTTATGAAAAAAAAAACTGCTTTGAAGTTAAAATAAAATATATTGAGTATGCATGCTTTATCATTACCACCCACCTGAAAGCCATCTTGAAGACAATCCCCCCAGCTTGGTTGCGGATGAGGAAGCCATCCTTATTAAGGTCCAATAACTCTGTCTTTAAGAGATCAGCTTTGCGGAGGGAGGCGATATAATAACACCACGCTGTTACAGCAGCAATAACCAGGACCAGACCCAGAACTCCAGCACCTACTAGTGGACGACTCTGCTTATTTATTTTTTTAAGGGGCACCCCTTCCGTGATAGTGCCCCCAGCTCCTCCAGGTACTACTTGGTACATTGTGTTTCTTCTCTTTTCTTCACAAGTATGAAGGTCTACTGGTGGCTATAAAGTCTCTTGGACACTAAACTAGGGCAGCACTTTCATTTGTAACATGTTTGCGTCACATTACATTTAAAGTTCCCAGAGTGGTTAGAGATTGTTCAAGGCATGTAATCTTGAGCAATATTTTCCTTGCTCAGTATTCTTCTTTGCTTCTGTCATTATCCTTTTACAAATCTGTGAAAGAAAAGCAAAACGTCAGGATTTACTTTTATCCCTTACAATAAATTATATTAAGAATTAGTGTGATTTGAACTCAAAGTCAAGTAACACTCTATTACTGTATTTATATCTTCCACTGCGTTGCAGACTTTAGTTCAAATACGCCAAACCACTTCCCTTTCTCAGTTTAAGGGCAAGTAGAGGCACATAATGAACCTTCCACTCACAGCCAAGTTCTGTAAATGTGTCAGTGTATGAATTGTTCAAAAGGTACAAAGTGATTAGGATAAAACGTGAATAGCCCTTGGCAAATATTGGTCCTTGACAAGCAGGTCCTTTTACAACACTTGGACTATATAAAAGAGAACAGGCCTGTCCTCTGTGCCCCTTTTAAAACTGTCCAACAGCTGATTAATGATGAATTATTATTCAAGGAGTTAAAAGCACAATCTGTACCAAATGAACCCAATTCCTGATTAAGAATTTTGGTTCTGAGTTTAAAATGGTGTTATTAACAGATGTAGTAAATAGTAAATTGGTGTTAACATACAAACAGGCTATTACACTGAAAAGAACTAACACATTTTTTTGTCTTTCACAAATAATTTCACAACTACTTGCACAAACATGTCCTAATTATAACCAAAACAGCACTTCTGCTTCCTGGCTCATCCATCCTCTATGATGGTGCTATTTTATGTCCGGTGTTTGCAGTAGCTCCTAAAAATATATGTAAGAACACCTGCAAAGCTCCTTTTAGTAAGCTGGAGCAAGGTGTCAGACTGTATGCTTCCTCATACATAAACAACTATGAAGGTAAGAAAATACCTATTAACAAGACTTATTGTTTAAAAAGAAAAAAAAGTTAGATGTTGTTTAACATTGTTGTTAGCTGTTGCACTGCACTACCCATTGCCTGCATTCATGCAAATATAGTATAGCTTTAAGGCAAGTGGCGTGTTTTGGTGTACATGTTTATACAACTTTGTGCACACTGAATTACAATGAAATAAAATTCTAATGCCCACAGCAGCACACTCCTGAGAACAATATACAGTGCAACATTTCTAAAAGGAAAGTCATTAAAAATGAACATATGGTGCTCATAACATGTCTCAGTGCTCAGTGCTCGCTGAACTGAACTGCTCTCTTTTGTGACAGTTTCTCTCCACATTTATTTCACTGCTCCATACTTGCAAATATATTTGTGTACACGCAATTCACGGCACCTTGCTCTCATTTTAATACTGACACTGCTCTGCGTGCTCAGGTTGGCTGCCCTCATGCTCTCTATTAGAGATACTGTTGTATCTGTTTCAATGGCATAAGATGTTTTTGGCAAACTTTACTTTTTTGTCCCTATAGGTTTATTTTTTTTTAGACATTCAGGAGTTTTTTCTGATTCTGATTCTACTTAGAGAGATTTCATCTGAATATTTTCTAGAAAATGTTCACGACGGTATGGAAAATTGAGAAAATAAGTCTCCTTAATAAAACTACAATAACAGACCTAACTGCTTATGTTACATTATAACATGCTTATGTTATGTAAAGTCTGATATGAATGAAATCACTATTTCAGGAGAATCACCTTTGTGCCTAACGACAATGTTTGCAGCTGTAAATAATGTTTGTAAATGGACGTAAACGACCATGTTTTAGCTGGACAGGCTCAGTGTTACCTTTCAGAGCTGTGGGTCTGTATACAGTATATGAGCCTAATAACATTATATTTTAGCAAATAAGATTTCCAAAGATATATATTTCAATGTGTGATTTAAAATCACCTGTTGAGCATCTAAATATGAAAAAAAAAAAAAAAGACAAGAGAATTTAGTGACAAAGTCTCAAAATAAAGTGACAATGTATTTCTTGTTACATATTATGAAATTTTTCAATGGAAAATATGCAAAATTGATATTTGGTATTGGTAAAAAAAAATTTTTGCCTGTGTGGACAGAAGACCAAACATTGATCTGAGAAAAATGAAGTGCAGAGTTTAAAATCTGATGCAAACTGTAATGCACACACACACACACACAATTGCACTATTTGTCCATGTAGTACATAGCTATAGAAGGGATTTATTTATAATCGCACTATCCATTAACACCCAGATGAGGAGCCCTTCTGAGTCTGGTTCCTCTCATGGTTTCTTCCTCATATTATCTCAGGGACTTTTTCTTTGCCACCGTCGCCTCTGCCTTACTCATTACGGATAAATTTCTACATTTAAAACTGATTTTGGTTTAATTTCATTTGAATCTATTCATTCCTGTAAAGCTGCTTTGTGACAATGTCCATTGTTAAAGGTGCTACACAAATAAAATTGAATTGAATCAATGCTTATTTTAAAGACAACATTTCCAAGTATTATCTCAGTCCCTGAAAACCTGTTCAGATGTGTTTCCGTGTAGAGCCCTGGGCAAAAGCTGGCTGCATACCTGCATGTTGACAGAAGCACTAAAATAAGCTCAGCCTGCAGTGAATGTTATGTGCATGTGAAAGTAAACAGGTTAGGAAAGCTGGCTGATTTTGCTGCAGTGACTCTGCAGGCTGCTTTAGAGAACTCCATGCAGGAAAGGAGGATCTGCAAACACCAGCCTTTCAAACAGTCAGTTATTATTAACCAACTCCTCTAAAGGACATTTCAAGAGGAAAGAGGACAGCATAGAGGTTAAAACATACAATCAGGGTGTATATCATTCCCCAGAAACATCAGCAAGCCTGAGGATTTGAGCTCCTGGTCACAGCACTAACCTTCCTCCAGGACCGTTACTCAACGCACGACCACGCAGAAAACCACGCAGAGTCCCGCACGGGGTGAATGTCCAGCTGGAGTCAGGACGTGGAGCTACCCTCTGCCTACAGATTACTGTATATTACTACATCACACGTCAGAAGTCTTATTCTCATTAAAACTACCTACCGACACACGCGCTGTGAACTTCCTAAGTTCACTTCGTACACGTCCAACCGCTGCTCAGAGAGGGAAAAAAAGAAGGACGTGCAGTTGTTTCAGAGGTGGGCGGGGCTTAACCTCAGAGCGGCGCGAGGAGCCTTCGGTTTCAGGAAGTCTTCTGTCTGTAGTCCGCTGGGAAATGTAGTTTTCAGAGAGAGCAGCGTCATGAAGTAATTATTTTATTTATTTTTTTGTCTATCTATCTATCTATCTATCTATCTATCTATCTATCTATCTATCTATCTATCTATCTATCTATTTGGTCATTTATGCATTATTATTTATTATTATTATTAGTAGTAGTAGTAGTAGTAGTAGTAGTAGTTGCAGTTGTTGTTTGTTTGTCGAAAATGCTGTCATCTTCAGAGTGAACAGCATCACACAGTAGTTTATTTATTTATTTGTTTATTATTTATTTAATTTGTCACCCTTTAATTTGTCATGATGTTACAGCTCTGGAGATCACGAACAACCACTAACTAGTTAAATTATAGATTAAATGCTCATAAGATAGATCTATCTATCCATTTATCTATCTATCTATCTGTATATCTGTCTACTATCTATCTATCTATCTACTATCTATCTATCTATCTATCTATCTATCTATCTATCTATCAAACTATCTATCAATCTATCTATATATCTGTCTACTATCTATCTATCTATCTACTATCTATCTATCTATCTATCTATCTATCTATCTATCTATCTATCAAACTATCTATCAATCTATCTATATATCTGTCTACTATCTATCTATCTATCTATCTATCTATCTATCTATCTATCTATCTATCTATCTATCTATCTATCTATCAATGAGAATTAATGAGTAAAAGCAGGCTGACAATCCACTTTAAGTCCACTTTAAAATGCATTCATTATCCTTATTCAAAAGCTTTATTGCAATTCCTTTAAAACAGAGGCTACATTCAGAAGTTGTTGTGTAAATTACATCATTATCAATGATTATTAAAGTGCTATGGCCAGTAAAATCTTTGTTGAATATGGAAGTGCAGTGAGCTTTGTGATTGCTGATCCTTATTTGTTGGCTGTGGTTTGGGCAGCCATCCAGCAGGGGGCAGTGTACACACTGCAACTGAGAGAGAGAGAGAGAGAGAGAGAGAGAGAGAGAGAGAGAGAGAGAGAGCATACAATAACATTTTGGTTGTTGTATTACTTTTTTCCAGTTATTAATGTCATATTATACAGTTATAAATCTAAACTTTGGAGGGTTGTCATATTATTCCACTATGATGTTTTTAGAAATGTAAAAGATCGATGTAAATCACTTCCGTACCACGCTACTGTTATATAATCCATATATTTTATTACTGTATTTTAACAGTAATATTTTTTACTCCATTAAATTTTGCTCACAACTCAGCACTGTTGATGGTGACAGAGCATATGTCAGTCATTTTGAAGATTTTTATTTATTTATTTATTTATTTTGAAGTTTAAAAAGTCTTTTTAGCTATCTTTCCTTCATTGTTTACTAAGACATACTATAAATTCAAGACCTAAAACTATATACAGTATAAATACATATATATTTTTTCAGAAATGACACATTTTCTGTCATGTTGGGCTTCAAAGTTGTTGTTTTTTTTTTATATGTGTCTTACAATATTAATTACACATTGCAAATATTTTTCCAGCAGTCATATTTTACCCCATTTTACTTCTAGTTCATGGCTACTAACTCCAGTTACTTTTATTATAAGACTGATTTATTACATTTTTAATTATTTGAATTTGCATGCTATTTTCTTTTCGTAATAAAACCATCTAAAAATGTTGATGTTTTATAAGAATTTATGCCTGAAAAGGTTAATGAAAAAAAGAAAAATAAATGTCTCAGTTATTTCAATACATCAACACTACATCAGAACTGAAGCATGCTTCTATGTGCAATGGTCGCTAGAAGAAGAAAAAAAAAGTGGATGTGTATATGCCGTAAAAACAATGGCCTGTATCCACATCCTGTCTGTGGTGTATTCAGCAGCAGGAAGTCTTGGGTACCGATGGGGCAAAGGAAATGAGAAACCTTAGCTTAGCCAAGTTGGCACCTGATTATCCCAAACAGTGTCCCAGTGTGGTTTCACTTGTTTTGCCCACATGATGAGAGGATTAAAGCAGCTGTGGGTAACTGGAGCCTGTTTAAGTTAAGCCAAGCAGGATGGATCCTAATGTGCAGCTTTTGTACTGAGTGGTTAAGATGGTGGACTCCTGATCGGAAGGTCATGAGTTCGATCCCCAGCACCGCCAAGCTGCCACTGCTGAGCCCTTAACCCTCAACTGCTCAGGTGTATAAATGAGATAAATGTAAGTTGCTCTGGATAAGGGCGCCTGCCAAATGCTGTAAAAGGTAACCTTGTATTATCGAATACTTCATTTTTCACATGTGAATCAATTCATATACACTTCTGTAGATATTACTGAAAGCATGAAATATGAGGACAACTGAAATCCTTAATGTTTTTATTTTGCATTGTTTATTCTTCTAGACTATGAAATTTGTTGAAATCAGTTCTGATTTGACACTTTTAAGCGTTTCATTCCACTCACCCATGTATAAAATGCGAAAGTGAGCTACACATACGTACATCTCCAGATGAAAAGAAACGGCTTAGTTTTGTATCTACTAACAAACTGAACTTTCAAGTTTCATTCAAACCAGACATGATTCATACACGATCCCATGTTTATTTGCTGCTCTTGGGCTTCCAATGACTATTTGGTGTCTTCTCTTTGGCTGGGATGAAAACTTGTAGTCACACCAGCCCTAACCAATCAAAAATGTATACTCAAACTGTATTATCTGCAATTCTGTTAAAAATAAGAGTGCAGAATTAAGTGCATTTTTTTAATCACTTACACTAATGGTGAGCTTGTGGATCTGGAGCCTATTCTGGGAACACCAAGAGGGCGTGAGGTGGGAATATGCCCTGGAGGATGGGAGGCCAATGCATGTCAGGGCACACACACACGCACACACCCACACACATTCACACGCTCATTCAAACCTAGAATTGCTAATTTACCTCCTGTTGAGTTTTGGGGGATGTGGGAGGAAACCTACTGCTCTAAAATGTTCAAATAAAATGTTTTTTAACCAAAAAAACTGATTAAACTACAAGCTGTCCGTTCTTGTTTTAACTGTCCATATACCTGCATGCTATATTGGGATATTTATTTATTTATTTATAGTCAAGTACCAGAATATGACCTCTTTGTGGTAGCATTTAGCAGTTAATTTGACAAATGCTACACTCAAATAGGTTCATGTTCACTGTAAATGGTCCAATGTTGTAGTATCCTCCACAACATTTGAAAGCAAAAAAAAAAAAAGCTTTAGAGTTTGTGGCAGAATCGTGTTTCCCAGTATGATCCCAATGAGTCTGGCTTTCAATCGAAGTCTAATTACAGTTTAATTATTAATTTTGGGTTGTGTGGAGTCTTTTCTCTGTAATTTCTAAACATTTCTGAGGAAAATGTTCATATCCCTAACAACTTCCTCTCCTTTTCACTGTCATTTGCCTATACAAAGAGCCTCTGTTTAGAGGATTTATCTTCTATGTGCTAGCACCATGCTAGCTGGCTTAATTGTAAGGTATGCTTGGCGTCCAACTTTCCTAGCTGCTTATCAAACAATTTTCACACACTGGCATATATCAATGCCAACGATTTGCACGTTTGAAAGAATGTAGAATTATAAAGCACAATGAGAATACATTAAAGATCATTATATAATATTTTTGGCAATAAATTGGCAGAATAAGTGTTGTAAATAATTGTTATGATCATTGTAGCCATTAATAAGCATTATTAAGCATTACAATTATCTCCTCAACCAACATAAATGAAATAAATGCAACAATATTAGCTACAAGGACCATTTTTTATTTATAAAAGTACACAAACAAGTGAAATACAGTACAACACAACCTAAGTGGCAATGTTTTGTAAGACCGTTTAACACTCTTTATTTTCTCAAACAGTTGTCTTAACGTGTCTTTAACACACGCTTCAGCACTCATCTCACTGAGTCTCACTGCTGTTTGTTTTTCATGACGGCTTTCAGTCTTGCATAGACATTTCCAAAGTTCTGCAAATAAAGAACAATGCTTTTTAATGTTCATGAAATGATCACATGTAGTGGTATATGTGTTTTGGGCTTATCACGAACTGTGGAACAAACCTGGATTGCATAGTACACTAATCCTAAATAACCCGCAATACAGCCACCCAGGAAGAGATCAAACGCAGCCGGTTTCACCCTAATGGAGGAAATTTAGATCGTTTTTCAGGTTTAGGTTTTCTCATTGGAAGTGGTAACAGATAAGACTTATACAAATCTAACCTGTACATCATCACTGGCTGCTTCATTTGATCAAAGAACGTAATGTCAGAATCCCTGACAAAGAAAAGTTTGGAAAAAAAAATGAATGCATTAATTCACATATTAATACACATAATACACTTTTCAGTATGTTTTTACTCACATTTCCCATGTCTTGGTAACTAAATAGGTGAAAAAAAACGGTATCTAATGTAATATAATAACATATTTGATCATAATAACATAAGGTGAGCTAGGTAGCTAGTTAAGTGCAATAATACACACTAGTGATATAACCAAAATCCGAATAAATTATTCAGATTGAACAGATGATGCATCCTAAACAAATATGAACACAGATATGAACAATCAAGCAGAGTATTCATTTTTTTTTTTGTCAAGAAACGTTTGCCAAAAACTTCAGACTACATGTGTGAATTGGGACTGTGATCCCACAAGAAAAACAAAATAAATTTTTTTAAAAAAAGTAGTGTGAGGCTTTAACTAAAATTTCAGCAGGTTTCAGCAAAGTTCCCACCAAAACTATATCTCAAAAACCACACAAAAAGATTTTAAACTAGCCAAAACTATTCAGACAGAGAAATCCCAGTCTTTTCATTAAGAAGAGTTAACAGTAGCACACTTTTCTGATTTGCAGTATCTGCAGTACACAGGCATTATACGCAGAACCTGACAAGTCTGCACGTGAGACCTGGAAGTTCAATTAACTATACAGAAATAGAAGAGGCACCAATCGGTTTTAGCTCTAAATATTACCTTACTGAGCTCCAAAACAAAACAGTATTACTACACAAACAAAAGTTATGCTTTCCTATATTGGGGCACTGCTCCATATAGCTCACACACAGCATATATTTCTGCTGGCTCTCCAACAAATCATTTAATTCATCGCAAAATTCATACAGAAGTTCACACACTCATTATAATGAAATACCACTTAAAGGACTCATTCTGACTCACAGAACCATTGCAAGTGTGTCCCAGTTTTATAGTAGATTCTGACACCATGTCCAGCAAACAAACCCAAAAACTGAAGTAAATCCAGTAAAATATTATTACATGGCTACTTTTGTCAAAATAACAGTTTCTTTATTTGGGACAGGCATTACTGCTTTAAAAAATAGTTAGCTTGCTTATGCAGTCACATTAGACAGAAGATTTCCAGAAGGTTCCGCAGTGCGTCTGGGTCAGGAGTTGACTAAAGTTATGTTCTGCAAATTGCTATTTGTCATTATAAAAAATAATACTATAACAATATAATAATAAAAAATGTTGCTATGAGCGGCAGTGCTCTGTCCTTGCATTGCGCATAAAAGATATTATTCAAGTCTGGCAAGTGTGTGTATTTTCTCTCACTGTTATAAGATTTACATGACAGCTTTGCTTCAAATCGATTTCATCATCGTTTCCATATGCCTGCATGTTCCTGAATCCCGAAAGACCATTTCTCTATGTATTAGTGTGAGCCAGATTGCACCTTGTTCATGTGTCTAGTGCATCAGGAGGTGGGATTTGGAACAAGCAGCAAATGAAAACTGTTTTGCCAGCCTTTTTTTTATTAAAAAAACTAATAACCCAGACATGAAACCTGTTTGTCCTCAGCAATGCAATGCACTGTTTATTGCTATTATATGGTAAATGATCATTTAGCATCTGTGTTCATCCAAATAGTTGTATTAAGTGTGTGTTGTGTGTGTGTGTGTGTGTGTGTGTGTGTGTGTGTGTGTGTGAGAGAGTGTGTGTATACCTGTAGTCCTGACGGAAGGTGTGTCTGTGGACCTGTTGAAGGTGCCGTCTGAACTCCTGCTCCAGGCTGTCAATGAGAAGGGTGTGCTGCGGCTCTCTGTCCATCAGCTGAGTGGCTCGTGGCACAGAAGTCAACATAGTCATCAGAGCAGATAAACGACTGTCCAGGACATCCTGCAACACACACACACATATACACACACACACACACACACACACACACACCCCTCAGGGGTTATTTAAAGACAGAGGGTTTTATTCCTCTTATTCCTCTTATTCCTACCACTGCCATTACATCTATGAGGGTTAATGGCTGAAATCCTCAATAACATATTTTAATTTTCTAATAGAAAAACCAACAAAAAACAACAAAAAGTCGTACCAAACTGCCCCTGAACACTTGCAATTCTTTTGGAGAACCCTGCACCATAAAATACAGAGAATACCATTTAGTGAGCAGAGCAAGTATTTCAGCTACAAGTATTACAACATTTAAAGTATAAAAAAGTCACAGCAATGTTTTCCCTCACCTTGTGTGACAGATTATACATGTACCTCACCAAGGCCTCAGCAACAATGACTGTGTTACGTTTCAGTTTTCTGGCGTCCACCCGAGACCTACATGCACAAATAAGACAGCAAATAAAATAGATTTAGTAGATTTAAAGTGCTATTACGTTTGATTCCGATTGATATGTTGATTGCTGTTTACATGGTGTCAAGGATGGAGCCCCGACGCTCTGATCTGGGGTCTTGCAGGTGAGACAAAGTGAATCCTGGGATGTGCCTCATTCCATAGCGCTCATGCTCCCATGCTAGAGTAGACTCTTGCAGGTTGATCTTCTTGTGTACAATTCCAAAGCTCACCCATGGAAACCTGGACGAGATCACCTTCAAGGAAAAAAAAACATGGGATGTGTGTATGTTGCTTCTTGTTCAGTAAGTGTATGGATTTTTTTTTTAAATGATGGTTTATGTTAGATTTGCTCTCACTTCTTCTAGTTGCTGGACGAAGCTAAACTGAGGCGTCTCTGGTTTTGGGGTTCGAGATACATGGAGGAAAAGTTCATCACCAGAACCAAGAGAGTCCAAACAGAGAACGAAGGCCACGTTATCATGCAGAAGACTGGATTCTGTATAGTGGAGGGACACCAGTGTTGGACAAATCATAAATGTATTAGCTAGCCTACCAGGCAAATGAAAGCTCCAATGTGCTACCCAGTTCCATGTCTTGGTAGCCTAGACACCTAATAATAATTATTCAATTAATGACCTGTGAACTTCCCATGAATGCCAAACCCAGCAGTTATCATCAATCCAGTTCACTAACCTGCATGGTCCATGTTTTCAGCCAGCCAGCGTTTGGTGCCAATGAAATTATATTTCCCTCCACCGGTGAGAGAGAAAAGGAGATGAAACCTATAAATAACATGAACACAGAACAAGTGGCAAAACGAATATATAAATCAACAATATATAATTGTGTTAATGCTATATTAATATGCATGTTACATTACAGTTTTTTTTTAAAGTTAATGTTGAATGCTGGATGAAATGCTAAACACTTCTACTGCTTTGTATCTTTCCCCAGACTAGTAATGGAACCGGAACTTACGGCGCCTTGTTGCGAGGATCGCTGTAAAGCAGTTGAAAGAGTCTAGCCAGTTCTAGCAGTATGGTGACACCACTGCCATTCGAGTCGGCTCCATATGACAACCACTGCAAAACATACAGGCTTTACATGTATGAACAAAATCAAATATAGATATAAACTGATCATTGGTCATCTGACTTTATACCACAGAGCAGCTGAATTCTCAATTCTGGTTTTCTATAACAGCAGCTCTGACAGTAGTTATGGCGGCAAAGCAAATCACAGGTTTATACCCTGAGTAGTGTCCCAGTCTCTAATGATGAAGGGCATCCCTATAACATGATGCTACCACCACCATGCTTCACTGCAGGGATGGTGTTCTCTGGATGATGAGCAGTGTTGGGTTTCTGCCAAACATAGCCAAAACGTTGTTGTCTAATCATGTTGTCTACTCAGAGCAGGGGATCTTTTTCCACATGTTTGTTCCAAATGGGATTGGTCTTCATGAATACAAGGGTCGGATGTATATTATTGTGGGAGTATTATATTTAAACTAATGCACTCTAATGGGTTATCATTTCTATAGTAACAGCTCATTCACTGGGACTTGTAATGTGGTCTACATAATCGAAGGTGAACAATAATGGATTAAAACTGTGTTATTTAAGAAAAACGTATAATCGTTGATATAGTAAAGCTTCCTGTAAGGAGTCTCCAGAATCAGGACTTTGTAACAACAGTCATGGGAAAGTCTTCCAGTAGTAACCTGACAAGCTACTAGATGATAGTGGAATGTCCACAAAACATGTTACTCCCTGTTATCATTTATAATATACCAGCTATAAACAGTCTCTCTCTTTTTCTCGCTCATCCTTGAAGGTGTTACCATGTTACCAAGCAACCGCATAGGCCTCTGACCTGAAGAATCTGCAATGAGGAAATCTGTTACAAAGCGCTAACATTGGAGACTAAATGTTAAATCAACACCTTTTAACAGAAACCTTCACCATATCAACAATTATATGTCTTTCTTTGTTAAATCCATTTATCTTTATACAATGCTTACATTATATGGGGTGTCCATCATACAAGTCCCTATGAATTAGCTGTCAGTATAAAAACCAGAACGTATTAGAACAAGCACATTAATATAAAACTTGTGCTATAACAGCAGCTCTGAGAAAGTTAATCAACGCCCTCTGACCAATCAGATTCGAGAATTTAACAGTACTGTTGTATAAAGATATATTAATCACAGATGTAGAGGAATGCTAAAGGACTTTTTTTTACAAGTGATATTTTAAAAGTAACTATCTCCACTTAAATTTCATAATGTATGTGTAGTTGAAATGAAATTGGGCAATTGTTAAGGGCAACTTAACATTGAAAGGGAATGCTGGTTGAGTGGCCACTTGAAATAAAATGCATAAAAATGTCTAAAAAAATAGATAACCCTGGTACACATCTATTAATAATACAAGCATAAGTATAGTATAATGCCATAGTTGTGTGTGGATTTATTTTTATTAGTAATCGTGGCTTACTGGTGCAAGGCCAAATGAGTCATAATGGGCGGTGATAACAATTGTAGGTGGGTCATCTCCAAGTCCAGGAAGCACACCCTGGGAATAAAGAAATTTCTCACGCTCATTTTGACATGTCAATGTCAAGGTACATGTCAATATTTAATTGGTGGTTCTCCTCATTAAGGCAATCCATCAAGCTCACCTCTAATGTAATGATAGAGTTGTCAGTGATGGCCTTGATGGGGGAGTTGTTGTTCACCAATATCTGAAAGGCAGTGGTTGTGACCATACTGCGGAGAACTAGAACAGCAAAAACAACACAACATTAGCTTCCCAAAAGTTATGCAAACTAGACATGATTACTACAGTTATTTCAACTAGAGGTGGTGAAGGGAAAAATACAAGATCCCCAACAGTTCTGCAGGTTATTCTGCAATCTCATTCTGCAATCTCTACTGGTAGAAAGTCATTAAGACTGGAAATCTTTTGTCTCTCATCTGAAGGGGTTCACCAGTTTTGTTAAATTGTGGAATATTCCTCGCAATTGAAATCTGAGTGCAGGATTAATGAATCCTGCTAATGCCACATACTGTGACTGGTCCATTCTAACATATTCAGGTTCTTGGTTTTGAACCATTCTAGTATAGCTTTGCCATTATTCTTTCGGAACAGGAACAGGTTTTCTTCTAGGATTGCCTTATAATCCTGACTAATATCCCAGTCCCTAATGATGAAAGGCATCCCCATAACATGATGCTACCACCACCATGCTTCACCATGTGGATGGTATTCTCTGGTTGATAAGCAGTGTTGGGTTTCTGCCAAACATAGCCAAAACATTGTTGTCTACTCATATTGTCTAATCAGAGCAGAGGATCCTTTTCCACATGTTTGTTCCAAATGGGATTGGTTTTAATGGGTTTTAATTGGACTAACACAAAATCCTAGCAGCTGGCAAGCCAGTCAGGATATGAGAAAGACATAGATTGGACTACCATGAAATAGTTATATGCTGGTGAACTAATAAAATCTCTAAAGTTCAGTTGCCTTGACTTACTTAATTTCAACATACTCAACAGAATGCAACTCATCCTTTACTTTCTGACTCCTCTCACCTCTGATCAGGATGGAGGCGGACTTGGTGGCTGCGGCGTGCTTCACTTCCGCA
This sequence comes from Pangasius macronema, assembly GCA_037577455.1. Taxonomy (NCBI): domain Eukaryota; kingdom Metazoa; phylum Chordata; class Actinopteri; order Siluriformes; family Pangasiidae; genus Pangasius; species Pangasius macronema. The sequence goes on along the minus strand of CM074959.1, from coordinate 19,316,877 downwards.
TACATATATAAAAGCTGCTCATCCTCAGGGACCACGTAAACAGGCATGAGGGTTACCGTCTTCAGAACCTCAGACTCTGTAACCATGAAACCCTGGAGATGAGAGATTTCACTTATAAACCATTTTTAAGATGGTGTGGTGTAAAGTGGCCTGAAGCACATCTTGAAGTCTTCTACCACTGCAATTTGGAAACGTTTTTTAATTTACACAACATCATAGTATTTAACTACTACATCAATGATAGTTTCTATATTACATGTCCCTTTTTCCTTTGGTAGTATAAGTAACATGACAACAAAAAGCAGCTTCCAGAAACTGGAAGTCCTCTATCCTGGAGACTCTCCCATGTTGGCTTTTCAAAGCGCTGACACTGGAGACTCCTTCCATAAATGTTTAAAAAACATCTTCTTCATATCAATGATTTTGCATTTTTCTTTGTTAAATAACATCCCGTTTCTTATTGAGAGCATGTGGCGCTATTGTCTGTTATTATAGAACATTATTCAGCACTTTCTGACCGATCAGATTTGAGAATTCAACAGTAATGTGCTATAATTATGAATAGGAATGAGCAATGAAATGTGGCTGCTGCAGCAAGACGTTTCAGTACTGAGTTTATACTACAGGTTTATCATGAGTAGCCTATTTGTAGCTGTAGGACTTACGAGTCAGCAAGGATACATTAGCATATGCTGGCAAATTAGCTCGCTAATAG
>CM074959.1:19290988-19315220 GCA_037577455.1 Pangasius macronema | reverse complement strand
ATTAATGAATCCTGCTAATGCCACATACTGTGACTGGTCCATTCTAACATATTCAGGTTCTTGGTTTTGAACCATTCCAGTATAGCTTTGCCATCATTCTTACAGAACAGGAACAGGTTTTCTTCTAGGATTGCCTTGTATTTGGAGCTTATAATCCTGACTAATATCCCAGTCCCTAATGATGAAAGGCATCCCCATAACATGATGCTACCACCAACATGATTCACCATGGGGATGGTGTTCTCTGGTTGATGAGCAGTGTTGGGTTTCTGCCAAACACAGCCAAAACATTGTTGTCTAATCATGTTGTCTAATCAGAGCAGAGGATCCTTTTCCGCATGTTTGTTCCAAATGGGATTGGTCTTCATAAATACATGGGTTGGATGTATATTCTTGGTGGGAGTATGATCATTTTGTCTAAACTTGAACCATCTTGACTGAACTTAACCTTGGTGAGTAAAAATGTTGAAGAACTGTCTCTGCCAGCAAAAGAACTAGTGAAGTGAAGTGACTTTGTGGCCAAGTGTGGTGACCCATACTCGGAATTTGTGCTCTGCATTTAACCCATCCNGCACCCGGGGAGCAGTTGGGGGATCGGTGCCTTGCTCAAGGGTCTCACCTCAGTCATGGTATTGAAGGTGGCAGAGAACCCTTGCTTGTCATTCACTCCCCCCACCTACAATCCCTGCCAGACCCGAGACTCGAACTCACGACCTTCGGGTTCACCTTCGGGTTACAAGTCCGACTCTCAGACCATTAGGGCACGACTGCCCAACTAGACTACCTATGTACCAACAGACAGCCTTTCCAATTGTAAGCTACCATTTGCACTTTCTAGAAATATCACTTTGATCTCAAATAAACTATGTCAAACTGGAACAAACCATGCCACAACAGATCACCTATCAAATATTTAGCCATCTCACACCATTTTATACCCCTGGACTTTAGGTACTGTCATGTCAAAAGTTATCAAAAAGCTATTATAAAGCCATTAAAAAGATTCAAAACATCAACTACCACAAAAGTCTTATTTGCTAGTTAGCTATAAAAAAATATGTCCAAACAATTAGTGAGCCAGCCAGGATATGACAAAGATACGACCCAATTTAAGTACATTTTCAAGCGGTGACTTCTGAACATTCAAGAAGGACTTCCACGAGGAGAATTTGATCAATGACCTACCAGATATCTGTCATTAAAACGTTTTATGCCATGAAAAGTTTGGACTAACACAAAATCCTAGCAGCTGGCAAGCCAGTCAGGATATGAGAAAGACATAGATTGGACTACCGTGAAATAGTTATATGCTGGTGAACTAATAAAATCTCTAAAGTTCAGTTGCCTTGACTTACTTAACAACATACACAACAGAATGCAACTCATCCTTTTCTTTCTGACTCCTCTCACCTCTGATCAGGATGGAGGCAGACTTGGTGGCTGCGGCATGCTTCACTTCTGCATACATATATAAAAGCTGCTCATCCTCAGGGACCACGTAAACAGGCATGAGGGTTACCGTCTTCAGAACCTCAGACTCTGTAACCATGAAACCCTGGAGATGAGAGATTTCACTTATAAACCATTTTTAAGATCGTGTGGTGTAAAGTGGCCTGAAGCACATCTTGAAGTCTTCTACCACAGCAATTTGCAAACATTTTTTAATTTACACATCATAGTATTTAACTACTACATTAATGATAGTTTCTTTTATTACATAGCATCTATAAACAGTTGTTATGTCCCTTTCCCTTTGGTAGTATAAGTAACATGACAACAGAAAGCAGCTTATGTTACCAAGAAACAGGAAGTCCTCTATCTTGGAGACTCTCCCATGTTGGCTTTTCAAAGTGCTGACACTGGAGACTCCTTCCATAAATGTTTAAAAAACATCTTCTTCATATCAATGATTTTGCATTTTTCTTGGTTAAATAACATCCCGTTTCTTATTGACAGTATGCGGCACTATTGTCTGTTATTATAGAACATTATTCAGCACTTTCTGACCAATCAGATTTGAGAATTCAATAGTAATGTGCTATAATTATGAATAGGAATGAGCAATGAAATGTGGCTGCTGCAGCAAGAGGTTTCATAGTACTAAGTTTATACTACAGGTTTATCATGAATAGCCTATTTGTAGCTGTAGGACTTACGAGTCAGCAAGGATACATTAGCATATGCTGGCAAATTAGCTCGCTAATAGCATTATTAACAAAGGGAGAAGCAATTTTTCATGTCAATATCAGCAGCAAGTAATTAGTTCCAAAGAGGAACAAATCTGCCGATCATTTCATGTCAGGAGCTAAATCGATTGCTTGTGTTATCACTGGCTTTGAAAAGAGTTTTGTGTTGAGGAAATAATTAAAGGAGGTATACTGTCTAGGTCATAAAAGAGAAATAGAAAATGCAATTCTATTAATTTGGCCAATAATATGCAACATAATTATTTGGTATCCACCTGGATGACATCTTCAGATATAGTAGAGATGTTCTGAGGTAACAGTATGAGCACTGCTGCTGCATTCTGCCTCTTAGACTCTAGAAAGCGATCTACTGTGAAGTCAGAAAGCTTCATGATCACGCAGCGGCGGGTCAAACTCGAATCGTCTGGTGAACGTGCCTCTGCAACAACCATGGCACCATGACAACCTGGTAATAAAACGCCACATTAGCAATTAGCACATCCTTTAGCACATTAGCACATCCTTTAGCAATAGACATGACAATAATAAGTTTATGAGGTTAATGGAACAAATTTAAAAAACAAAAAAACAAAAAAAAGAAACATTGATACAATGCTGTATACTTTGGGAAACTTGCTAAACAGCTCATAATACATTACTCATTATAATTACAAAACATTTGTGGGAATTCAGACAAATCAACTTGTGCAGAACATTATAGTTAACAATACCAGTTGTAAGTTCTTATATTGATATGAAATTGAAATTATAATACAAAACTAGGTGCTAAAGTTTGATTCTGGGTAATAAATTTTAGGGGGGAAAACTCTTAAAATGAGATGATGGTACCGTGTTTTTCTTGCTGCAGACTGTAATGCTGCATCCTGTAGGCTGTGAACTCGTACGACGATGCAGCAGGAAGAGCTGAAGCATGTAGCAAGTGTGCAGAGAGCAGCAGCAGAGCCACCATTCTCAAGCTTCTGTAGGTCATGCTTCTGCTACACATTTCTGTCATCTTGTATACCGAGCAAATCTACAATAATATAATATAATATAATAGCAATAATATTTTGCTAAAGACAAACCAAACTATATGGATATATGGCCAATGAACCAGGAGTGACAGTTCAAAATACCCACTCTTGGTCCTTGCTGTTATTAGAATGCACTAGTTGACATGTTGCAGCTCAGTAGTTATAGTCCATCCATACAGGATCAATGCATCTGATAAGCTCTTCTGAAGCTTAAAGTGACCCCTGTAGCCCTAAAGTTTGAAATCTCACCTGAATCCGAGGTGGTCTTCTGGCCCTTCCTGTAACTCCAACAAGATGTATTTCAAGAGGGCTCGCTGAGGCCTGAAGGTAAGCCGACTGCACCATCTGTTCCAGGACGGATGAAGCATGGCTAATCAGACCTGACCACCAATCCCTGGCCTCCTTCTACACAGAGTGCGAGAATTACCACTTGCTGGCTTATCACTAGTAGAGACCTTAATACCAAGTCTTACCAAGTCATTCATCCAACTTCAGTAACCACTTTATCCTGGAACACTGGTTAACATGGCATACCATATATTATTAAATAATATTGTGAACAATCACCATGGAGTAGTACACTTGATCTGACATACACCAGGAACAACATTTAGTTACGATCTGTTCTACTTCAGACGAGACCAGGTGTATTAACACCAACATTAAAATACAAATACATTATTCGTTTTCTAAACACATACAGACACAAATAGGAGGTGCACGTTTTATTTTTTTTTAAGAAAGCTTGACAGAAAGGTTCACAGGGCATCTGGAGACTAGAGGTCTGCATCAGGACTTGGAGATTTATACTTTTATGCCGGCATGTATGAGTGGTCCAATACGAAGCTTGTGGAACAAAGAACATGAAAGAACTTGCAGCAATGCTTGATGCATTTACAGCATCCTTAGTAACTGCCTGGTCAGGGTCATGGTGGTTTAAATTAGGCTTCTGGTTTGTTAACATTTTGCGAAATAGTAGCAGCTAACTTCATTAGAAAATATCATGGGCTGGTACAAGCTGTTTAAAAAACAACACCACACACATTTCTAGTGGAGACCAATTATGAACTTGAGTGATGTAGCTGAGGTTGAGGAACTGTAAGAGCCTACCATATTTACATCTGTTTTTTTCGCCCACAGTGTTCTCCAGTGTTTCCTGGGGCATAGTGGTATATTTGGTTCATATTTAATTACACAAATAAGCCTTCTGTTTTAGACCACGCCCACTTTGGGGTTAAATGCAGATCCAGATCAAATCCAGATCCAGATCCAGATTTAAAGCATTATACAGATACAGATACTCATAGTGTCATTGCGTTACACCTCAACAAACACACAAAAAGAGTGCAACTGTTATGTGCCAGATGTATTTATTGATATGCTACACTACAACATTGTTAAATACTGGTATGGAAACGGTTCACATTTTTACAGTCATGATATTGATCAGGAAAATAAAAAAAACCAAAACAGAAAACAATATGTCTTTGTTAAAAATGTATACTTTCTCATTTGTTTCAATAAATTAAAACAAACCACACGCAATAAATAATATATTCTACAGACACTGACTTAAGGCATACTCTAATTCAGCAGACCAGGAGAGGAACATGACGATGGATCACGGATGAAAAACAAAGAGGAGCGCTTGAGGCTTGATTTACAGCCAAAGCAATTCCAAGATACAGGTAGCACATTCTCAGGTGTAGATGTATGTTGATTTAAAAAAAAAAAGAAAAACAGCAAACTACAGTGTCCTAACCACTGCTGATAATAAAAACGCAATTCAAAAATATGGAGTCGACCATTTCTGGTTTTAAATTCAGGACTTACCTAGGATTTGATAGATAACACAGTACCTAAGCAGATACTGAAAGTAGATTTGAGTGTAAACACACCTTAAACGGGCACTTCGATGAGTTTATGTTCATCCTATTCACTACTCACTAGTCCTATTAGCGACCCATCGTTCTGATCATTGCTGAAGAACCGTTCCAGTCCTTTAATTAGCATGCCAAGTCTACACAAGTTAAACAGCATGTATAAAAGTCAGTTATTTCCCTTCATATATTACTTTTTTTTTTTTTATAATAATACGTCAACAGTTCTACATTTCAGATCTTAAAGAAGTATCAATTTCCGCTTATATTGTGTTACATAGTGGCACTAAATCTTTTCCGTGTCACAAAAAAAGTGTCTTTCGGTCACACTGTCGTGGTCCAGATCACAGTCCAAACGAGAAATAATTCACTAGTCTTTGGCTAAATGCAAATGAAGTACATGCTTGTGAGAACAGATTTTAACAAACGTTAAAAAAGGAAAAAAGGGAGCTGGTCAAATGAAAACATGTCATATGGGAAGCAGTCGTAAATTCATACTGCAGAGGTGCCAACATTGCTAACAAGATAATCCTAGCAAAAAGGAAAAGTCCCACCCATCTGCTTTCTTCAAAGTCGGAGCAAAGCAAAACAAACAAACAAACAAACAAACAAAAAAACGTCCTTTCCCCTTCAGTGAGTTGGCTTTATATTAGTGTTTGGTCTGAGTGCTACTTTAGCCAAAAAAGGAGAAACTTTTTTTAGATTTCAGATGTCTCTGGTAAAACTGTAGAAAGGAGTAAGAAATCATAAATGCTATGGCCAAACCGTAAATATTGGCACCTCCAAATACTGTATCTAGCTGTAACAATGTCACTTCTCGTTATAAACTTTTGATAATGTGCTTTTGACACACGAAAAAGTAAAAAAATCCAAAAGTTTTGTCGTTTAGTTTGAGTAACATGATATGTATTTGTGCAATAAACCCGGACACAGTGTTATTTATATCGTCCTACACAGTTATAATTTGTAGTAAGAAATGCTAACTAAGTCTGGTAGTATGGCATATATAAGTCAGAAGAAGTCAGTCTTGAAAATCCATTTCTCATTCCCTTAATTTCACATCATCTCCGTCATGCAGCGCTAAACAGATGTTTGTGTAAGTAACAAGACAAGCAGCATCTAAAAAATAATAACAAAAAAATAAAAAATAACGGCACATGTTTCCATTAAAAGCATCTGTCAAGTCTGAATGAATGAATGATGATGTTAATTACTTAATTAGTACATTTCATTTCCCACCATCATTTGTGTGCTGCTGCAATTTAAGTTAAATTACTCTTCAAGCTCTACGACGCAATCACTGGCAGAACTCAGCTGTCCTTAATTTGGATGGATTCCCCATTTTGGTAGATGAAAACCTTGATATCGTTTTAATGTACCACGCTTATCGGCACTTTAATAAGAACACCTGTACAATTTTTCATTCATGCAATCATCCAATCTGGCCATCACGTGGCAGCAGTGTGATGCATAAAATCATGCAGATACATGTCAAGAGCTGGGGGAAAAATGTGATACATGTTAGAATGGGGGAAAAAAATGGGATTTCAGTGACTTGGTGCTGCTTGATGGGCTGGTTTTAGTATTTGCTGGTCTGGGATTTTCACACACAACAGTAAGTGGTATTTCTTGGTACAGAGACGAGAGATGTCAGAGTGGCAGATCTTAAAAATGAAACTGGACAAAAAGACTAGGAGGCGATGTTCAATTGCGCATTGTGAGATGCTTTTCTGTTCACCACGGTTGTAAAGAGTGGTGAGTTACTGTAGACTTGTCAGTTCGAACAAGTCTAGCCATTCTCCTCTAACCTCTCTCATCAACAAGGCAACACAGAACCGGATGTTTTCAGTTTTTCAGACCATTCTGTGTAAACTCTAGAGACATTCTGTGCAAATTCTAGTGTGTGAAAATCTCAGGAGATCAGCAGTTTCTGAAATACTCACACCAGCCCATCTGGCACCAACAAACAATGCCACGGTCAATGTCACCGAGATCACATTTCACAATTTCCCCATTCTGATGTTTGATGTGAATATTAACTAAAGTGCTTGACCTGTATCCGTACGTTTCTATGTATCGCACTGCTGCCACATAAATGGCTGATTGGATAATTGCTGGAATTAACAGGGGTACAGGAGTTCCTATTAAAGTAGCCAGTGACTGCAATTTGGTACACAAATTAATGGATCAGAAATAAATTTACCTAAGACAGCAGACAGCATTTTGGGACAACAACAACAACAACAACTAATTTTCTTCCTCACACACCAATATCTAAACATCATTGTGCATCAAGACTTAAAAAAAACAGAAACGAGAAGCTGTAACAGAGGCTTTTCTTTAGATTTTACAGAATAACTGTGTGTAATGTTTTACAAATAAACGTGTTACTCCTTTCTCCCTTTTAAAATATGCATTCATTTTCATGTCAATGCATCCTATACTTACAATACACTTATCTAACTATATCTAACTCCCTCTGGTGGTGATACCAACACTACGTCCTACCATAGGAGGAACCAGTGACTTATCATTACTTCTGAATCTCCTTCTCATATTTTCTTTTCCCTATATTAGTTGTAGGATAGCCATTTTAGTTATTTTAGTAGTTACTCGAGGGGTTAAAGTCGAGTGGTGAGTTAAACTCACTGTACAGGGGGTCTGGGAAAGAGGGGGTAATGAATACAGAGCTACTGGATCTGACAGGCTGAAGAGGAGGTCGCCTGGCAGCACATGCACGTAGGGTTGACCGATTTAGGAGGAATCAGATCGAGATCTTCATCATCCGGGATTTCATCCAGACGGTAGCCGTCTTTCAGGAGCTGGATGTTCAGGTCTTGGTTGATTTGCTGAAGAGGACACAAGCAGGAGCTTGGTGTTACCCAATATTTATTTTCGATGATTAAAAAAAACATATTACGTCAATCTGTTTTATTTCATAGATCACAGAAGTAAAGGAATAAACTCCACAGGATGTGCTGTTATAGGAATATAATAAATAATGGGGTGATATGATGTCCCTAAGTTAATAAGACAAAAAAAATGCAGCTTGTCAAGTTCTATTGATTAATAGAAAATTAATCAGTAACGTCTGACCAATCAGAATTAAAAAAATTCAGTAGTGCTATGATGCAGTGAAAAAGATATAATGGGAATAACAGGAATTTGAATTTGAAACATATTTGAAAGGACTTCTGAAAGGGGTGATGATGAGCAGACAAGTAGAGGTCAAAGTGGTGTGGATCAACTGTGAAGACTAAAAGACTTTGGTGTGGTGCACAGGTACCTGGTCCCTCAGAGATCTCACCTCGGCGGAGGAGTATCCTGACGATGAGTATCTAGACACGTCGAAATCATCATCGCTGAAAAATAAGGAAATGAATAACAATTAGAGACCAGCATATACAAGACACTCCACTGAATAGTTATAGCACCCTACGTAAGGTATAAAACAGAAAGGAGTCTGCTTTTATAGGAAAATGATCAATAATGGAGTGATGTGATGAAGTGAATTGAAGTAAAGTGACTTTGTGGCCAAGTGTGGTGACCCATACTTGGAATCTGTGCTCTGCATTTAACCCATCCAAGTGCACACACNGTGGTATTGAGGGTGGCAGAGAGCGCTGGTCATTCACTCCCCCCACCTACAATCCCTGCCAGACCCGAGACTCGAACACGACTCGAACCCCTGAGACTCGAACCCCTGAGAGCCCTCAGGACTGGAAATGAGAACCGCTTTTGAATACAGTGGACATAAAAAGTCCATCCAAAGATCACTATACCCATGGTGAAGCATGGTGGTGGCAGCATCATGCTATGAGGCTGCCTCTTTTCAGGTGGGACTGGTGCTCAAGACAGAGGGAATCATGGATAGTTCCAAATACTTATCTATTTTGGCACAAAACTTGCAAATCACTGTTAGACAGCTGAAGATGCAGGAAAAATGTCCACTTCCAGCACAACAATGACCCAAAGCACAAAGCACGTCAATGAAGGAAAGTCTTCAGAAGAAGATCAACGTTTTTGGAATGGCCCAGTCAGAGCTCAGATCTAAATCCTATCGAAAACCTGTGGAATAACTTGAAGAGGGCTGTGCAAGATTTGATTAGATTCGGTTTCTTTCTTTTTTTTTTTTTTTACTTTACAAAAACCTGCAATTTTATCAGGTGCGTCTAGACTCTATATCTCCTGTAAACAAGAAAGAGCACTTTTACACCGATTTTGTTGGGAGTAATCAAGATGCAATAATGTGGCATTTTAGTGGGATTGATTTACAGTGGTATCCAGCTCCGTCTGTCGATGGTTCTGCTAATTACAGGCTAAAAATACAGGGGTGAAAAGAGAACAAGAGAAAGAAAGGTAAGATTGCACTACATTAAAGTACACAGTGTACTCAATAAGAGATGGAGCTGTGAGAGAGAGAGCGGAGATGAGTGATCTAATGCGTGACCCAATGGCCTGACATCATAGATATGATGTCACAGGGAGACCATTTTATGCAGCTGAGAATCTGACATGGTGCGCTATTACAGGAAAATAATCAACAGCTTTACAATTGCCAAGCCAAAGGTGATTATTTTCCAACAAGAGGACATCCTGAAGTGTTTTATTCCTGTTATACCACAATTTGCCAAGGCTAACCATTTTTATGTAACTTTTTTTTTCAACAAAACACCACCATATCTACAATTACACATGATTTTTAATCCATCCATCCATCCATCTTTTTGTACTGCTTATTCTACCCAGGGTTCCGAGGAGCCTGGAGCCTATCCCAGGGGACTCGGGGCACAAGGCGGGGGATACCCTGGACAGGGTGCTAACCCATCACAGGACACAATCGCACACACACACCATTTACTCAAGTCTCAACTCTGATTGGTCAGAAGTTTTGACTAACCTTCTAGTCATGACTGGGGNGTGGGTTCGAGTCTCGGGTCCGGCAGGGATTGTAGGTGGGGGGAGTGAATGACCAGTGCTCTCTTCCACCCTCAATATCACGACTGAAGTGAGACCCTTGAGCAAGGCACCAAACTTGCAAAACTCCCAATTGCTCCCCGGGTGCTGCAGCTAAAAAGGCTGCCCACTGCTCCGGGTGTGTGTTCATGGTGTGTTCACTACTGTGTGTGTGTGTGCACTTGGATGGGTTAAATGTACAGCACAAATTTCGAGTATGGGTCACCATACTTAGCCACAAGTCACTTCACTTCACTTCAAACCAATCAGAACTCAACAGCGCATTGGTATACCAGAATTTAATCAGTGAGGTCCAAATTACGTGCTGAATGCAGGCAAAATAATAACTCTCACAAATCACACAGATATTATTGTGTTATGTTTTCAGACAAGAGTATCAATCGTTCAATACATAATGCTATTTAAAGCCCTTTGGACTTCCTCTGAGAGCACAGCACTTCCTATTGATAAGCTTTCTATCGATTGATAAGGACTGAGATGAGACTGAGATGAAGGCAGCACGTCTCTACAACAAATCTGAAATCATCAGAGAAGAGTCAAAGTTGACGAAACTTTTATTTTTTTTTTAATATGAACATAATTAGCAGAGCCTCTCAGAAGCAGAAAGCAGTCGAGAAAAGACTTTGGGCAAAACCAATTATATAGATTCCCAAGTGCAGCGAGACCATAGATGGGTCATCCGGGTTAATTACTCTGCTTTTATGGATGGAAATTTCTCACACGGGTGTGTAATCTAATACAGTCTAATACAGCTAGAGATTACAGATAAGCTCAGCTCCTATAGCTAAGCACTGCTTTTTTTTTTAATTATACTTTTAGTGAAAATGACCCTGAAATGCTTAAAATTACGATACCTGTCTGTATCCAGTGCTACCAGGGGCTTCTCGTCAGGACTCTGGTCTAAAGATGAGTAACCTTTATTAGGAACAACCAACCTACAGCAGAAAGCAGAAAGAGGTAAAGAAAACTGCTTTATTAAATCAAAGTAGAAAAAAAAAGGCATCACTATTTCGATTATTTCACTATTTCACTATTATTAACCCTTTCACACCTAGGAGTGGGCCATATGACAAAAATATCATATCAAGGTTCAAAGGCATTTCTACGATATATGACATGTTTCGATATATATATATATATATATATATATATATAGGTTTGCTCGCAGACTGCAATAAAAAAGAGAAATTTGTTTATTTTGTTATTAATAAACATTTATAATCAACAAAAAAAATCTTTTCAGTGTTAAATATGTTTGTTTTTATTAATATTTTTAATATTAAAAATGAATAAATGTACTTTTTTCTATTTAAAAATATTTTTATCTATTAAAAAAGTAATTAATAAATTTTACCACTGGAAAAAAAATTGTTAAAAGAATTTTAAAGATTAAGTAAAATTTTATATCACATCAGCTGCTTAAACTCAGTTTGTAATAAAAAAATAAAATAAAATAAAAATGACAAAGCCTATCATAACACAATTTATCATGATATTGTTACCAAGTGTCATTTTTGGCCATTTTCGGTATCACCCTGATGGTTATACAGCTATTTTGTATTACATACTCCAGATTCAGCACAACTTTGCATAATGAGATGTGTGAATCTACCGCATAAACACTCCTGTACATTATAATATGAGAAGATACTCTTTGCTCTATACTCGAACTAACAAAGAAAGATAGTGGATGAAAAATCTACATAAAAAATGACACAACAAACCAAGTAGCAGAGCTGTAATATGTAACAGGAGGTCCACCGGGGCTTGCAAATTAGCACTGTATCTCTAGTTTTACAGGAACAAACTACATTTCTCTCATCTAAAGTATTAAGTAGTGAAATAGCAGTTCTCTAAAAACAAACTGAAATTTTGTGAGGAGAAAAATAATATAATATATCAGTGTCATGTGTTACTTCACCTCATACTTCAATTTTTATACATTTGAATAACCCAGATATGATGTATTCTCTAGCAAAAAAAAAAAAAAGAGTAAACAAATCAATACATCATTAGTTGATCGATAAGAGTACGAGAAGGCCTGCAGGAACAAGCCGTACTCCTTTTTCCCTCCATAGAACAAAGGCTTGGCCTAATCTGCAGTCCATCCACTCTCTGACGAGACTCATCTGTCGGTCGACACCAGTGTGTTCTCGTTTCTTCTAATCCCAGTAGGAGTGCGACGAGGACACGTCTTCTCTCTGCCTTTCATTAGCGTTCACACTTTCTGTGCTCACACTTCAGTAGAGCTGTATGTTGTTTCAGCTCTATAGTTAGGATGGCCAACAGGACCATGGCTCCATGTTATTTTCTCCCTGGGTATAAAAAAAACAGCCGTGTCGCCTTACCGTGTTCTGGCCATAACGTTGTTTTTCTTGGGCTGCTGACTGACCGGGCTGCCCACCGTTCCGTTCTTCGCCGAGCCCTTCCTGGCCAACTCTCTCTGTTTCTCTGTAATCAGAGAGAAAATAGTGAAGTGAAGTGAAGTGAAGTGAAGTGAAGTGACTTTTGGCCAAGTGTGGTGACCCATACTGAAGGTTGTGGCCTAATGGTCTGAGAGTCGGACTTGTAACCCGAAGGTGAACCAGAAAGTTGTGGGTTCGAGTCTCGGGTCCGGCAGGGATTGTAGGTGGGGGGAGTGAATGACCAGCGCTTTCTGTCACCCTCAATACCACGACTGAGGTGAGACCCTTGAGCAAGGCACCGATCCCCCAACTGCTCCCCGGGCGCCGGAGCTNGGATGGGTTAAATGCAGAGCACAAATTCCGAGTATGGGTCACCATACTTGGCCACAAAGTCACTTCACTTCACTATTTTGTTTCACAAGTGGGTGGATCTACACCATGAGTGACTATCAGTGGACTGGGCTTTGGAGAGACAAGTCCACTGACCCTTTGCACAATCCATAAACCATGAAACGTCACCCAAACAGTGGATGCCATGCTCAGCCGCAGATACTGATTGTATGTCATGTTATATGCAACCCAGTCTGAGGCCACAGAAGCGCCTAATTAGTGTTCTTGCCTCACACACACAGTGTGTGCCATCAGCAAATTTGTAGTAATTTGACTAATAGCTGACCTCTGCTATATTGCGTCCAGAGCGCTCTGACCTGCACTACTTTACATGTCAGTGACGTAATACAAGGACAGCTCACCGATCTTCACTTGCAGAGGAGAAGGCTTGTAGTTGATGGGCACAGATTCGGCCTCTCTTGTTTCTGAGTCAGCCTCTAATGTGGATGTCGCTGCTGGATCCTTGACACACGGAAACACACAAAAACAACATTAAACGAAAAGGAAATTGATGCACGAATGAATTTTCTAAATGATGCAGATGTGACTAGGCACGTTATTCTAAACAGTATGCCTGTTACATCTGTATCATTATGCACATCAGCGGGCTGTGCATAAACAGCACAGAGCCTCCATAGAGCGTCTAGACGGGCTGAGAGTGTTGATTAAGCTGGTGATAGTCCACTTGCACAGCATGACTCAGCAGTCTTCTCGACCCATTTTAATCTCTCAGAGCCTGTCCCACTTTAACCGCTCAGTGATTAAGTCCTAAGAGAACTGGAGAAGACAGAACATTTCCATTCAGCCCATTGATTAAGAACATATTTGGTTCTTCCCGATGGTTCTCTGGAGATCTTCAGTTTGATGAAGGATTAGCAAATTTACACATGCCCTAGTTATTTTATACCGTATGAACTACTGTATATTTTGACTAGCCTTGGAATGACATTTGGTTTCTTATATTTTTCATTCTCACAAACACCTTCTCATCGTTCTTGCGCCGCTTCTTGACTGTCAGACCAAAGATCTCCTCTCATACCGCTCTCTTGTATCAGAGTTCTCCTTTAAAGTGACTGCTAATACTCATCTTTCGACAAGCTAGATAAGTTTTTTTCTTCAACTAGGAATACACTGACGCCATTTTGTTATTGGTATTCGCCGATATAATACTGATAACTGCGAAATGAGCAACCTACTTAGTAGTAATCGTTCATGGATGTCACGGAACATTTTAACTTGCTCTGTTTATATTTCCGCAGTTTACGTAGTGGTCTACTAGGCTCATTCTTTATAACAGTAGCTAGCAGATTTTAAATGAAGTACTTTAGCTAGCTACATTAGTTACCTTGGATTGAGTGGGGGTGCAGTGGAAAAGCACGGATTTTGTTTCACTTCAGAAGAGTACTTCTGTACAGCTGTACGTTGTGTTTTTGTATTTCTTGCGTTGGAATGAGTGTTAGTGGCTGATCGACAAGAACAACGTACAGGTTAAGAGCTGTTATTTTCACTCTCCTAGTGTTGTCTGTAGACATTTTATCCCACCTAGCCAGCGTTTGTTGCAGCAAAGTTGTGCTTCTAGCAATGAGTTTTAAGTTTAAGATGTATCAGGTTACTTCTATCCTAGAAAGATGCTGTAGTTCCTTTTCTTGATATTTTAACAGACTACAGTTTGCAGTCTTTGCAAATTGTCTGACTGACAATTAATCCTGAAATACGTCCAGACCGCTGTCATTTTGTGTTGTCTTTTCTGCAGCATAACAGCGTATACGATACTTACGTCATATAGTACTACGTTGTATCGGATGTTGGTATTGGAGCATTTTTATGGGTACGAGTTATTGCTGATGACTTTGCCACATTCTTTTATAAGCTTTATAATCTTTCCCTCCTACCTCTATTCCTACACTGCACCAGTCAAAGCCAATCAGCTTGTAACATTCAGGAATTAGAAACTTGTGGCCAACAATATCAGATGATCTCATATATATGGACACAGTAATAATAAAATTCAATGCGGTTTCTTTTATTGATCAAAACACACTACACTGGCATTTCAGGTTGCTCTGAAAACTGCGATGGGAGTTTTGGCATAATTAACAAACTTCAAACTTTGTAAAATTTATGAACAGCTGCATAAACCATCTATCTTAAAGGAACAGTACTTGTTATGGCAAAGCCTTTAAACAAGATGTTCCTTAAACGTACATATTATGTAGCTTCATAGGAGAATGCTTTGAAAAGGTTAAGATGTAAATACTTGCTGCTAAATACAGTACATCCTTCACTTTCCTTTTCTAAAAATAAATTTAAAAAAAAGAGAGAGATGGGAGGTTTCCTGATGCCATAGCTACCACCTAGTATTTCCTCCATAAGACCATGCCAGCTTTTTGTTCATTTTGTAAGGTTTGGGGTTTAGGCTTGGTGGAAACTGGGAAGCGAACAGAAGACGTTTGTTACAGGGAAAGAGAGAGAGAGAGAGAGAGAGAGAGAGAGAGAGAGAGAGAGAGAGAGAGAGAGAGAGACTAATAGTCCCTGCCAACAGAGCTCTTACTATGAGCACAAGCCTGACCTTATTACAGGAGGCCACGAGGCACCGTGGGTAAATGTCACAGACCAATCAGAGGAGAGCAGGGTGCTCACAGCGTATAGCCACACTATTCGTAGTAGCTGTCAGACCATGTTTACTTTCTGACTAGGGTTCCTAAGTGGAACACAGAACTGAAACAAAGCTAGGCATTATTACAAATTCAATGTGTGACCTTGTCTTGAAAACCCCGAGCCAGTGATGTAAAGCACAATGAAGGGGCTCATACAAATACAGCTGAGGTAAAGAGAGGCCACATGACCAGAGAGACACTTTAATACTCTTCATTGTTCAGCACCTTCAAATGTTATGGTTTGATATTTTCACAGAATCATAAGCTAGTCTACAAATATCACAGTTTCCTCCCCAAGAAGCGAAGGCTGCTGTAGTTTCGCATGCAGAAAATGCATTTTTAACTGGTATTTTGAAAAAAAAAAAGCTGTGGGTGAGGTAATCATCCGATCATCCACCATGACTAACTGTGAAACCGTGACACCCGAACAACCCTACTCTCAAACAGAAAAACTGATTAAATGCTCAATGTTGTGGACAAAAGAACATATCAACAGCACAAAATTTTAAACTGAGCACCCACCTACACACCAAATGTGTGGAGGTAATGAAAGTAATTGAGGTAAAATGTCTCCATCAATGTAGGCAACATTTTGTTCACTCACCCTAACAGTTTTGTTTCTCACAGCTGGATGTGGTGATGTATAGTGATGTACTAGTCAAATAATGGAAAAAAAACAAAACAAAGAACACAAAAAGACTGCCAAGAGAAAAAACAATGTTTTTAGTCATTTTTGAAAATGGTCTTAGCTACACATGATTTAGAAGTTGAAACCACCATAGTTAAAAGCTCTTGGTGCAACCAATGCATGGAATTTAAACTGACAACCTTCTGGTTACTGGCACAGGACCTAGCGAACTACTACGATCCTAGTGACTTCTGACTTTAAATCAACTCCCAGGGATCAGAGTACTTGCAGAGTATTTTCCAGAGTCTGTATTATTGACTGTATTTTCCCACCAATTTTCTCCCCAATTTGGTCAACTGCCAATTCCCACCCACCAGCCAGCTCTCCCCAATCATAACACAGCTACCAACTGGGAAGAATGGGCTAATACATGATTCTTCTGTGACATGTGAATCCAGCCAACCATGATTGGCTAGTGTTGCTGTGACAGGAGAGTGAGCTTGACAGGAGAGTGAGAGTACGCCATCCGTTCCACCCAGTGCGCACGACCAGTTTTGCTCCCTTGGAACTCATCATCAGGAGATCCTAAGTTCAAATCCTCTTGTATGCGCTCTCTCTTGTCAATCACAGAGACAGTAGCCAATCATAGGCGATTGTAAGTTCATGTATTCGGAAGAGGGTAGACAGCGCTTTCCTCTGAGTGTGTTACGCTTTTCTGCGATACTTTTGAATGAAATTGCATTAGTTGCCACTTTTTAGCCTAATTAATTGAACTTCTTGAAACACATACTGTGGGACTAGGAAACTCAGTGGAGCTTTGTGGGGGTAACTAAAGAATATGATTTGTCCACCTTTGTGTATATCAAAAGGATTATACTATAACAGTGGCTTACGACATTAGTCATAAGTAACTGCCAGGTACACATCACAATAAAACACTGAACAAATGCTGTTGTCCAACAAATGCTGAGTTAATTCATTTTTGTAAGAACATTAAATCATCTTTGGATATGCAGACATTCCCAGGCAACTGAATGCTTCCAATATACAACAGACTATTGATTCAGAGCCTAAAGATCATGTTAGTAGCTTATAGTTAAAAAGACACACTGTTCCTTATGAACCTCTGGGGAAGAACCAGGATAGGATCGAGCTCTGTTTTTGAGGAACATGTTCTTGTACGGCAGTGGTGGGTGGTCCAACTAGAACCCGTCCTGCCTGGGCACTCCGTATGGACTCAGGATGAAGCCGGGCCAACTCTCAAAACTCCTCCAGTACACGTCTATGGGTGATAAAGCAGGGAACACTGGGACACTGGGAAAAGCCTGTAAATGTCATTATTATACACCAAGTGCAGTCTGAGTGGACGAAAACGTGTCTACGGCATGTTCTTTTAGAAAAAGATGAGTGTACAGATAGTGTGTGCTGACTTCTACAGGCAACACATGGAATG
Source organism: Pangasius macronema (assembly GCA_037577455.1). Lineage (NCBI taxonomy): Eukaryota > Metazoa > Chordata > Actinopteri > Siluriformes > Pangasiidae > Pangasius > Pangasius macronema. Next base: position 19,297,610 of record CM074959.1, on the reverse strand, counting down.
ATAAATAATTCAGCTGGACTGACAGCTGCGAAAAAGATCACGCTGTGTGTAATCTTGACATGAAGGAAAAAGTCAATACACCAAATCTGACACCAAAAAAATCTCTCAAATGCCAGCTCTGTTTCTAGTTGCTCTTTTCTTCGAGCTACAAAAATGCAACACTTCCAAAGCTGATGGTGATGAAAGATGGAAACATGTGAGCAATGTGAAACTCAAAGAAATTTGCTCAGTGTTCTCATGCCTCATCAAGTGCCCATCTCATGTCAACAATTTTCTTTAATTAGAAAATCCTGACACCTTTACACGACGTCCCTCTAAAGAAGATGATGCATGTCCCGACACAGACAGATGACAAAAAGATCCAAAATCCGACATCAGAAGAATGAGTAGTTATTGGTGCTCAGCTGCAGGTTCAATTGGCTGGCAATTCATGCCACACACACACACACACACACACACACACACACACACACACTGAGTAAAGCCATAGGGAGTGACTTGGCACTTCTACAAATCATGAGACCTGGCACTCAAAAAAACTGCCAGGTCTCAAACACATTTCAACATTTTCAATATATTATATATACGCTCATTAACCATTCATCTAACACGGTTAAAGATTGGCCTGAATTATGAATAACATCCTAATGATATGAAAATTGCCACACATTTAGCAATAATGTTAAAAATGCTAATAAGTAATAATGGGGTGCTGTTATAGAAAAATAATCAATAATATGTTGGTGTGATGCCGTTATTCCTCTTATACCAAATTGATTACATTTTTATTATTATTATTAAAGAACTATACATCGTACATTTTATTTATTTTTACCTACATTTACTGTTGTGGAATGTCCACAAAACTAGTTAGTTCTTGTTATCTCGTATGTTATAAGAGCTATGAATGACCTCTCTTTCTTCTCTCTCCTGAGTTTAATAACGTAGTTTGTCACGTTAGAGAGAAACTGCAAAATGCAAAGTCCTCTGTCCTGAAGACTTCTGTGCTGACACTGCAGACTCCTTCCAAAAACGTTTAATAAATGGCTCATTAATAACATTTCCCTCATGTGCGTTACTAATCTAAAGAACTAAATTACACTCCAATTACTTTTATAGCAATAATTTCACTTCCTTTCACTGCAATTTCACTTACTTCCAAGAGCTGAGAAACATCAACACTGTCACAACAAGCTAGCTTTTTATCTCTAGCCAAAACAAGCCAATGTAATTAATGTTAGCTAATCCAAACAGCTAAAAACGCCCTTGTTACCCCGTTACCAAGTAAGCAAGTCCCTCTCTGACCCTTGTCTGTTCTCTGTGTGTGTTCACAGCTGACCCCGCTGGACAGCAAAAGAGATTGTTGAGATAACGTTAACACGATTTGTTAGTTTAACATACTACTTAGTACGTGCACAAACCCACATCAGTATCATTTCGATGTGCTTTGACCCTGTTTTTGATTACTGTACCACCATACTATTCCGGGTTGTCTAAAGTTGACTCCAAAGTTTATTCTTCTTATATTTTATCCACTTATAGTTACATTTAATGTTGTGGAACATCTAGGGAACAAGTTTGTTCATGCTATTACTTATGTTACAGCAGTTACAATAGTTGTTCCCTCACCAGCCTTGTCTATATATAAAAAAAAAATGCAGCTTATCAAGTTAACGAGAAACTACACACAGCATCCAGAAAAGTTACGTCTTTACCTCTGACTGCTAGAAAGCACTGACATTGGAGACTCCTTCCAAAAACGTCATACAAGTCCAGTACTCAAGAATACAGCCAGAACGACCCTCAGCACCATACTGGATCAACACCTTCTGACCAATCAGATTTGAGAATTCAACAGCGGCATGGTCTAAAGGTAGATAACAATCATTCCAGCCATAGAGGCACAACCCATTTTGAGGTCTACGCACAATAGCCTTAAATCTGGAATTAGCATGAGAAAAGTGTAGAGCGGGGTAACAGCTGGCTCTCTGAATAGCAGGACAGGATGAAAGGGAGGCACAATATCGCCCCAGTCGGTGTCACCTCATCCCAGCTCCATTTCAATGAGCAAATGTCAAGCTGAGCTCCAACACACTACACACACTCATGTCAAGTGCATAGACTATAAGATCGATCGCTATGGAAGTGGAAGTCTGAAGATTGAGTGAAGTGGACTGATCTGATATCAGACATAACAAAATGTGTTTAGTCTGCTCAGCCTTTAGGTCAAGTACTAAAGAGAAAAATGAGAAATTACTCACAAAAAGTGGAAACCTGAAGCTGTGCATTAGAATTCTCCAACTCTGAGTTCAGCAAGTGAAGTCAGATCAACATGGCTTCTCACAGCAACAACTTGTAAACAACGTAGCGCTTCTTACCTTTAAATGAGTTACACTGTATTTCCTTTAGATCAAATCAACATACAGACATATTCACTTGTTAAATCTAGAACACTGACTATACAGTTGACTGTTTTGAGAAGGTCACAGTTAGTAGGCTAGCTTGTTGCTAACAAACGATGAACATGTCTTTTTCTCCTCTTCGTAGCTCGAACGCATGTGGGACGAAAATGACGTCATTCCAAACTTCGACGTCCCACTTCCAAGGTAAGCCAAATGCAGCACAGAAACGAAAGTGTATTAGAGAGAGAATGATGATGTATTAGGACGTGTGTTGTCTTGCAGTTCAAACTACTGTCAGAGCTGCTGTCACAGAAAATTAATCAACACCAGGGTTTTTTTTTTAGCATGGAATTAGTAACTGTGGCTAACTAGCAACTAGAACGTTCTGTTCGTGACATTCTAATAATTTACAAATAATAGAAATGTAATAATGACACGGTGTTTGCGCGATCTGTTCACACTCTTAGCAGCATATATATAGCGAAACAAAAGCTGTGCATTCGAATTACACAAATTAAACATGACTAATTAAATATTCTGGCCAAGAGAGTTAATGTGCAGGGTTGCCAGGTCTCAGCAAAACGTCCCCCACAAATACAACTCAAAAAACAGGATAAGTATCCCCCCCCCCCCAAAGAAAAATGGGAAAAGGGAGTTTTTTTGAGTTGGAAACACATTAAACGTGGTAAGCATGCATTTTTGTTTGTTTGTTTGTTTGTTGTACCCACTATAGTGTAAAAAATGCAACCCTGGCAACCCTGCTGGCTGTGAAAGTCACACAGCTCTGTGGAGCTGAAATGTGTTTTTGAATCCTGCGTTCTCCACGTTACGAATATGAGATCAGCCAGGAAATGCTGTTTTAAAGCAGTAGAGAGAGAGAGAGAGAGAGAGAGAGAGAGAGCGAGACGTGTGTTATTAGCGTCAGATAGTATGCTAGCATACCTGCTCATGAAAAACAAGAGAGAAGCGTTTTTTTGTTTTTTTTTTAAACCCTTGTACCCAGTCCTGATTAGAGATAAAGGTTTCAGATGTAGGTTTGAGCAAGTGTTTATGACACCTCACGTACTATAAGCAGTATTGTACGACAAATAATCTACTTTAGCATGCAGCCTGTTACCCGTATCGCTCGATACTCAGGCGTATCAGACGTATATATCGTCAGGGTACGCCGTATCGTCACCGCTCTAACATTTCCCATTTCACAACTGTTAAGCTGTGAAATATATTTTCTGTCAGTCGTTCTCTTCATTTAGATTAGTCTAACGACAGCCTGACTAACAACAGGCCTGACTTCCACTCCACATCCACATTCAGCAAAAGTGAAATCTGTCTGCAGATTCAGCAGATTCTCTCACGCTGGCCGTTTCAGTGGAGTCAGTAGCGAGATGAAAATTTCGGAGTAGTCTGATAAATTGCTCTCCGTAAGTCCGCGGATAGAAAACGTAATTACTTTCATGTGTAATTAAGCATTTCTATTTCCCGCCTCACCATAGGATAAGCCTTTTAACCGAGTGAAAAATCCTTCTTAACGTATCTCAGCCCAAGAGAAGCTCACACGACACGAAGCTCAGGGCTGACGTGACTGCGAGCTTATTATCCATTCGGGGCGTTTTATCTTGATTATTTTCCAATCACAGCACGTCCTGACATGTTTCATTCCTTTTATATCACAGCAATTACCCAACACCAACAATTTCATACTTATTAAACAACAATAGGCTGTACTTTTTATCTGTTTATAGTTACTTTTATTGTTGTGAAACATGTTTCTGTTATCAGCTATAATCAGTCGTTCCCTCACTAGCCTCTCTTTGTCCGCTGTCCGTCCTGAAGACCTTCCCATGTCTGTTCCTGGAGACTCCTTCCAATTAATGTCACCTTTTTTTAAACACTATATCTGTTTACACTGGGTACAATTCTTTGTGAATTAGCTGTTACATTAATGCTGCGTGTGACTAAAGGTCATAACTCCTTAACTCCGAGTTCAGCAAGTGAAGTCAGATCAACATGGCTGCTCACGGCATCAACAGCAAACAAAGTAGCGCTTCTTACCTTTCTTTCTTACCCAGACATATTCACTTGTTAAACCTATAACACTGATTATACAGTTTGGTGCTTTGAGGAGGTAAATATACATCAGTCATTACAGTTAGTTTGTTAGCTTGTTGTTAACAAAAGATGAACATGTCTTTTTTCTCCTCTTCGTAGCTCGAACGCACAGGGGTCGGACATGACGTCATTCCGAGCTTTGACATCCCACTTCCAAGGTAAGTTGAACGCAGCACAGAAACGAAAGCATATTAGAAAGAGAATGATGATGTATTAGGACGTGTGTTGTCTTGCAGCTGTCCATATTATCTATGTCTATAAAAACAAGCATCCAAGCAATTTCCAAATGGGATTTCTCAGCCACGTTATACTTTGGTGGACGTGTGCTGTTCTAGGTATTATTCATGATATTCATAATTTAAAAAATTCTAAAAAAAGATATATTTTTTATCAACTATTGCACCTTTAATCCTTTTTTTTTAACTTAATAGTTTACTTTCAATCTATAATATAGGTAACAGGGTTATACTTTCAAAGTGACCTCATCAATCAAAATCACCATATCATGAATAATAACCTGAAGAAAAAAAAATAATGATTTTCTTCTTCACATGATCTTCAGAAAATGTCTGACGTCACAACTTCCGGTTGAACACGTGACTTATTATTGGAACATTCCAAATATTTCACAGGGGTGAATGTTTTGAGTGAAACTAAAATTTACCTTTTTTTCTTTCTTTTTTTTAAGAAAATATAATGGCTGACTCATGTTGGTGGATGTTTCAAGCATGTTTCTCACACATTAATCATAAAATTAGAAGATTTTTGAAGTAAATTGATGATTGAATGATTTTATATTGAAGGTAAAGTGTAAACAGTGAGCAGGAAAACATGCTGTAGGTTGTTTTTAGGTTGTATAAATGTTTTCAGTCATTAAGTTGTTATTTAGGAAGGATATTTAAGCCATGTTTAAAATGTGTAATATTAGTGAATGTAATATCAGAACACAGCTGGAGAAACACATCTGGCGTTAGCTCTTATCCTCTGTAAACAATACAGAAAGAGAGAGGGTCCACACTGCACCACTCCTTCCACTCTCAGACTACTGACCAGTCCAGGCTTTTCCCCACAACACTGAGGCTTCTTTCTCGCTTAGAGACTCTGTTCTTTGACTATTTCTCTTTGTGTCCTGGTCTTTATGATGAACTCAGAGAGCCAGTGGTGCTCCTGGAGCTCAAGCGGTAATGCTACTCACCAGCAGCTGCATCTCCGAGTTCACTGGTGGGACCTGAAATCTGTCGATTTCCTCCATCATTTTGTCAACACGGTCTTCTGAGACAGTATATCTCCGATATACCTTTTTTTGAGCTGATATCGTAACTGGAAAAGCGCATTTAATCACTCGGATATATCCGGCGTCATTTCAGTTTGTTGTCAGCTATCTAACGGTTACGCTGCTCTCAGGGGTGACTCAACGTCAACGCGTTCTTTTTTTCTTGTCCAACCGTATTCCGAGGAATCCCGCCTCCTCGGCTAGGATTGGTCGTTTTCGCAACCTGTCAGCGGACTAGTTACTCTGTGTCAGCCAATCAGCGTTTACCCAAACATCACACCGTAGGCGGAATGCTCCGAACCAATCCTAACGCAGCAGCCGGGATTTGTCAGAAAACGGGTAGAAGGGAATAGCGTAACGTCAACATTTCACTTCCGGATACACAAATCCCGCCCACGTTGACGTGTTAATGAATAATTCATAAGAACACGCCCAGAAAGTTCTGTGCCTGAGGTAGATTGTTTTTTCTTCTTCTGTTCATTTGTGTATTCATTTACTTTATGCACAACCTTTACAAATGCTCTCTCAGACCCAATGAACTATTATTAAATAAAAAAAATACATACATACATAAATAAATACATCAATAAATGCATAAAAGAAAACAAACAAACAAACAAGGAAATAGATAGATAGATAGATAGATAGATAGATAGATAGATAGATAGATAGATAGATAGATAGATAGATATATTTAAAGTTTATTATATAGTACATACTATCCTTTATGTTCATAGAACATGGACTAATAAATTTTAATTAAATTCTTCTTCTTCTTCTTCTTTCGGCTTTTCCCTTCAGGGGTCGCCACAGCGAATCATCACTCTCCACCTATCCC
>CM074959.1:19255408-19280525 GCA_037577455.1 Pangasius macronema | reverse complement strand
GCTAGGCTTCCTCACCCATTTTAAACTTCTGTATATTCTTAGGTTTTGTGCAAGTGGACTTCCCTCATTATTCCCACAAGTTTACATTAGAGTTCAAATCCGGACATTGAGATGGTCATTGCAAAACAATGATTTTGTGTTACTTGAACAAGTTCTGTCATTAATTTGGATCACCAACTCACTGAAAGCTCAACGGCCAAGTTTGAACCTCCTAGGCAAGCAGGTTTTGTGCTGAAATATCCAGGCATTTAATTCATGGTGGCGTCAGCTTTCCCAAGAGTCCCTGAACAACAAGGGTGCAATTTAGAGTGGAAGGAAACTGGAAAACCCAGAGGAAACCTACATGAACACAGGGAGAACATGTGAAACTCGACACAGCTCAAGTTACACAGGGAAAAGTTCCTTGTACTCAGATTCAGGTTACTTACCTGCTTACTTTGATTTTCTGGGCTCCCCATTAAGATTATTAAAATTATATCTGGATGTTCATGTCTCTGGAGTTGCCAGATTTTCCTGAGAAGAGGGGCTGCATCAACAGTGTAAACTCACGATTAGATCTGTTTTATATGATGATATAAAACAGATCTAATTGTGAGTTTACACTGGTACTTGCTTGTTTGATTTCAGCTTATGTATGCACATTGCTCTTCATTTGTGCATTGTGCTTTGTTTGTTTCCTGTAACAAAACAATTTCCCTTATGGGGTCATTAAAGTATCTGTTTGTACAGCAGAGCATCGTGTACAAATCATGTTTTGCTTCATTCTATTTGGCTTCTAATTCCAACTTTCTGGTTGTTTAGGGAGAGAAGGAAACACTCATTTGTGAGTTGGTTTCATTAAGGTATTAGGATTTTTTTATTTATTAGGATTTTCCAAAGGCCTTGGTGTTGTAGGCTGGCTCATAAATAATAAAAAGAAACAGCTCTAGGACAATTCAGACTCAAGGCAATGTGCTCTCATACAACATGAATGGTATTTGCATAAACTTTTTTTTCTGCCTTGCCCGAACCCCACTGATGGATTTGTTGTAATTTCAAACGTAAATGAATTTAGATTGAGCACTGACTTATAGCATCCCTAGTTAAAATAAATGCATTTACAGTGCATATAAAAAGATTTACACACCCTTGTTAAAATCGCAGGGTTTTGGGATGTAAAAAAAAATGAAACCAAGAAAAAAGAAAAGAAAAACAGAATACCCTGGCTGCAAAATGTAAGTGACATTACCAAGAACAGAATGTCCCTCGGAAATAGATGAAAGGACAGGAAGAAACCTTAACATAGAGGCTGCCAAGGGACCTTACATTAAAGGAGCTGCAGGAATATCTGGCAAGTACTGGTCACTAACTACATGCAATCTGTAGTATTCTTCATGTGGCTGCGGGGTAGGGTGGCTAGACAGTGGCTAGACAGCAGACCTTTCTCATGAAAAGACAGGGAAAAAAAAACCATCCAAGCATTCCTAAATCACCCCAAATCATGTGCCCAAATTTCGTGGTCTGATGAGGCCAGGGTGGAAATTTTTGGGCACAATTCTAAAAGATATGTTTGGAGCAAAAAGACGAAGATGACCACACCCACAATAAAGCATGGTGGTGGCAGCATCATGCTGTGCAGCTAGAACTCGGGCTCTAGGTGTAGATAACTCCAAATACCAATCTATTTTGACACAAAACCTGCCTCTGTTAGACATTTGAAGATGAAGAAAAAATTGTTTATTTTTATATCTATACTGTAAAGGTATTTAACATACTGACTAACATACTTTGACTTTGTGTAAGTATGTTGTAAACAGAAATTTTACTGTAATGTACTTTAAGGTTAGTAGACTTTAGTGAACTATGGACATCCTTTGATCCTTTGTCTTGATCATATTCTGATAAAATTTTAGTCAAATGCATCTTCTGTTAACTAGAAAGCCAAGACTACAGCTTTATTACACACCAAGAATCTACACATCACTGGAGAGAGAAACACACAAAAACAGCAGGTGACACATTGAACATGAATGTATTAGCTAAATTTGCACAAGCATTCTGGGATCAGAAGCCTTTTTGTATTCTTGTTTCATCTTGCTGCCAAATATATATCTGTCATGTATCTGACAACCTCTTTTCTCTATTGCACGGTCCATAATCCAGAGGAGGAGAGAAGGCTCTTTCTCCAATGTTTTAGACTAATTTCAGTAGACAAGGGTGAGCTTAATGACTCGCTGGCTTTATATACTTCTATCACAATTTGATTTCTCCCTTCAGGCTTTGAATTTGCAAAATCCGAGAGCAGAACTGATTTTACTTCGGCAAGCTCAAAGGATGTTCAAATACATTTCTTTTTCTCTGCACGAACACTATACTGTCTCTACAGATATACTTCTTTATGTGGTGGCAATTATTTGTCATTTTGTGGACCATGCCATTATTTATTTTAGTTCTCATTATTTTATTTTTTTTCCCAGCAGCTATTCAGACATGTGAAATGTCAGCCTGGAGGGAGTAATAGTAAATACACAGAGTGTCCATTACAGCCACAAACAGCCCCATTTCTGACAGAGAAAGGCTCTATATTACAGTGTGATAAGCTGGTGGAATTTCTACCGAGTGAAGATCGATGAATTCTAAGTATTCGCTGCCTATTGATTTTCAGGGATGCAATTTCTACGCTTTGAAGATACTAAGAAAAGTGCTATTTACATAGTTTCTTTTCCACCATGGGAATTTGTTTGTGATTGCTTTTAATGGCTCTTATCAACTGCCTTGTGTGCAGTTTACAGGGATTTTGCTAAATCTAAATTATTCCATTTTGTGGGTTGTGTCTCATATTGAAACCTTAATTCTTTCTAGCAGTACACTAGCGTTCCATTCTGCTGGCGGAATGAAACTTGACTTGTCATACATTTTTAATCAGTATAAACAAATACATATTTTATCACCGCAAGTCTGTTATAAGAGAGTCAGGACACTGTTGGGTTTCTGTGTGTAGAGTATTGTGACTCTGTGTTTAGCTGCTGGTGAGCAGGTTGCTGGGAATAGGTGTGAGCTACCTGCTGGGCAAATAATTCACACTTCTTCATAAAAACACTGGTACAGAGATAAAACAGACAGCACATCTAAAGCTTTTTTTNCAGGCAGTCCAAAACAGGCGGAAATGAAATTTTTTGGTCTCTGGTACAAAGAGTTAATATGAATAACGATATTAATAAAGAGATATTAGTAATGAGGCTATTTATAGCCACCAGCAATCTTCATTTCTTTAAATTCATGATCTCCATTCTGAAATCAAGGCTACCTCCCTACGTTTTTATCTAGACAACCTCCAGATCTATGTTCCCTGGTGCCCCAAAATTTTATGTTTCAACAGTCATCCATGACAGATAACACACCTGACATCAGTAGACAGCTTAACGTAGGTGAGGTAGGTGTTCTTCACATTCTCTTTTGTCTGTGGAATGACAACTTAACGACTCTTTCACGGCACACACTCCAATCTGCCAAAGGTTTACTCAGAGAGCACTTTTGTTTACCAGGATTGATTGGCACTGTGGAATTGAAATGATAATCTAGGTGGTTTAGCCCCTGGAGCACTAGGCTGCATACATTTGTTAGCATGAAGCAATGGAGGTCAAACAGAACCATTGGGGCTTGGGAAATCCAAGAAGCCATTAGTGTTATTAAATTGGCAGACCCTTTCATTTCCTCTGCAGCCACTGAGTCAAAGGACATAAAATTACCAAACAAGAATTAATAGTGACATGCAGATATGACTCAACTTGCTTTCTTCTGAGCTACAGAGATTTTGATAAATTAGCTTTCTACGATTTTCCAACTCTATTGTAATAAATGCTTCTCTCAAGGAAGGGTTTGATTCTCAGTTCCAGAGAAGCACTGCAGTTCTACAAGAACAGTTCAGACAACAGGCCTCAATTAACAATCTTTTAGTAACATGTACATGTATATGTAAATGTTTTCATAAGCTGGACAAAGCTAAAGATTTACAAAAGCATGGACTCATGTTCGTATGTTGATAAATTCCAATCAGGTGTAAGTTACCAAGTGTGTTCACAGTACAGCTGATTTCCATTTAGTGAACTCTAAAATGCCACAAAAGGCAAAAAGCTCAGAGAGAGCTGCAAACAACATATGATACCTTAACAGTGAAAGGGCATTGCTGAAACAATGCATGCACTAAATCATCCAATAATGCAGCTCAGCCACTGCAGACGTATGTCATAGACACTCACTAATTCTTCTTCCTGTTATACAGTGGCATTTCCTTTTTTCCTAACTCAATAGCTAGTCTTATTTGTCTTAAGTTATGGATTTGTTTTCGATTGCCTTCTCTTTCATGCTATCAACATGAAAAGACTGGGTTTCACAAAATATTCATTACACTCACGTGTGATATGTGATTGAAACTTTACAGCATAATCCATATATAAAATTATAGGAATTCATTGCCAATTTTATCATTTGAAGCCTGTGAATTGAGGTTTACATTCGAGGTGGGTCTCCTTACTCAGAAATGTACACAAACTCAAGAGTTCTCGTGGGACTACGGAAGTTTTTCCAAACTAACATCCTGCAAGCCAATGTTCAGATCCAATCTAAACATGGTCCAGTGCTTCTGCTTGGGGAAAAAAAAAAAACATGCCCAGAGCAAGGTCATATTTGTATGACTAGTCTCTGAATTTGATAAACATAAAGAGAAGATCTACATGAATTATTTCTGCACGGTTGTTTTATTGCTGTACTTGTTATGACACCTTTCCGAGTTCTGTGTACAATGAATTGCAGCATTTTTTTGTATCCAGTTTGCTAAATACTGATTCAGTATTTGAATCAGGTATACCCTCAAACAAGTACCAGCCCACATGTTGAATACAGATTCGAGAGCTACTCTGGTGCTCTGCTCCTACAATGCGTCATTCAGTCAGTCAGTCATGCTCACTGTGACCCGATCAGCCTGCTTGATGCATCTTTGCCTCTCCACCTGAGCCAATCTGAAAGGGAACGCTGCTGCGGCACTGGAGCGGCAAGCCCTCATTTTCATTGGTAATTTGAGGGCACAAGTTTGAGTCACAGCTGAGCTCAAGCACCTGCCCCATTTCTAAAGCGATTTCATACAGGGGGAATAGAGTTTCTGGTAATTCTCATGTAGCTTCTTTAAAAAAAACAATTCAAACAGAAAGAAAAAATCCACCTTGGACAAGTTGCACATTTGTATAGGTAACACAAACTTTTCAGTGTTGTTATTTTAAAACTTGTTTTGTAATAAAAGTTGCCTTTTTTAGTTCAAACATCTTTCCTTGACATGTTGGTCTCTTTTTACTTTGGTTAGCGGTTTCCTACGTGACCTACAATGCCATTCGATTATCTATTGAATAGCACCAGTGGGATTAGTCTCTCACTTCATCTCTACCTAAGAGAGTAGCGCTGGTGTTTTTGTCCTTTAGTCTGTCCAGCTCTCTGATTTCCTCGTCTATACACTCTGCTCAAACAGATCAGCTTCCCAAGTGTCAAATTCCATGCTAATATCGTCATAAGTGCCATTGTGCTTGTCATGTGCGTTGTATAGCTGAATTGCATTGTGGAGTTTTGAGCCCACTGTTCTCTTCCCATTACTTCTCTGTTGAATTTCTCATTAAGTTGAACGTGACTGTAAAATGGTGCATGGGGAAAGAAGCTCTTGCTCTTTTGTTTTCAAGGAAATCTGACTGTTATCCCTTATGTCTCCTTGTGATGTCTGCACTTCTTACTTCTCACAGTAATAACAAAAATACATCACCAACCAACAGCTTAGCAGCAAAATCGCTAAACATATCACAAATATTTCAGTATACTGTAAATATATGGAAAGTGTCTCAGGGTGGAGTTTTCCTTTAAGTAATTAGTTGGTGATATTGTTCTCAGCCGGCATCACAGTCATCATCTCAGACCATATGGACTCATATACATTTTGGCAGTGAAGCTAAAGACTTGGAACAAATGAGCCTAAAGCTGATTAATGCTGGTGACCAGGTCATGATGAACCCAAATTAGATAATGAGAAATTAGATTATGAGGATAAAGAGTGCTCCTGCTTTCAACTCTGTTAGGGTTTTCCTGAAAGCACTTGTCCTTTGGGGGAAACTCTTAGCTCATTAGGTGCAGATTAGTTGTAGTCACAGCTGTGAATGTCGCTAGTGTGTAGTAGGTAATGATTGTAAATGAATCAGCATTCTGTAATTCCGTTTTATAAGCAAATAAAATTCCTGTTAAATAACAAAAACGATTCAGGCAGCTGTGGACGCTTGTTTGTCATCGTCAAATATGTCAGTACAAGGATTTTACTGTTGTTTGGTCCACTGGCGTCTTGCACATTCATGCTGTGAGGCTCTCATTCTACCTCATGCCAAAGGTGCTCTATTGGATCACCTTGAAGTACACATGGAACCAATCTTATGCTTCGTGATACGGCACATTATCATGATGGATAAAACTATTCTAAGGTGGGTAAACGTGGCCATAAAAGGATGACAAGATTCAAAAAAGTTGTGGCATTCAAATGATGCTCAATTGGTATCAGGGAGCCCAGTGTGCACCAAGAAAACATTACACACACCATTACACCTGCATGAACTGTTGACACAGGGAAGGTTGGGTTGATGGATTCATACTACTGATGCTAAATTCTGACCCATCGGCATGTTGAAGCAGAAATCAAGATTCATCTGAACAAGTGACATTTTTCCAGTTGACAGTTTCGATGAACCTGTACCCACTGTAGCTTCAGACTGACATTAGTGGAACCCCATGTGATGTTCTGTTGTTGTAGTGCAGCCGCCTCAATGTGTTTATGCATTCTGAGATGCTTTTCTTCTTACCACAGTTGTAAAGAGTGGTTCATTGAGTTAGCGTAGTCTTACGTCACCAAATTGTCATAGATTTCTTCAGAAGTAAATTGCATTTTTATATAATACTGTTTCAATGACTTGAATTTAAATTCTTAAATTGCTACCACTTTTTTTTTTTTTTTACATCAAAGACAGATAGTGTCAGAAAGATAGAAGTTGCCTTTGGAGTGTAATATCATTTAATGTGAGTTGAGTGAGAAGTGGGCAATGCATTGCAAAACAGCTATTTTTGCCCCTGTTCAAACTATTCAGTATGCATTAGAAAGCATGTGTAATGGCTTCAAGGAGTATAACCGTCCTCCTGCCCCTATTCAACCCACTTGTCACTTTCAAAGCGAGGGATAAGACATATATAGAAAACGGGCAACTAAAGGGCACCACGTTTTTAATACACTTGAAAATATATGAACTCCGCAATCCGCTTATTATAAGAGGAATGCTATTCGTGTAGCCTGCAGAATGAACAGCAGGGCAGAGTACAGAGGGCTCTCATCATTCATAGAGTGTGTATGTGAGTATATAGTGCAAGTTCTAAACTGAAACACTATTACTGAAAAGTGGCCAACACATTTTTCCTTTTCTGCCCCATTGTGTAAGACAAATAATTGTCATAAAAAATGTCATCATTTCTCAACCTTGGGGTCGTGACTACACATGGGATCTCCTGAGATGTGGATGGGATTGCTGGAGTTTTAAACCAACCTTTATTTATGATGTAGTTTTGTGCACAGAAATTTGATTTATAATATATTAAAATAATAATTAAAACATTAAAGATTAGCAGTTAAAAAAAGATTATTATTATTATTATTAAACTTTCAAGGCAGTGGTAGCTCAGTGGTTATGACTTTGGGTTACTGATTGGAAGGCCATGAGTTCAAGCCCCAGCACCACCAAGCTGCCACTGTTGGGCCCTTAACCCTCAACTGCTCAGTAAGTCGCTCTGGATAAGGACGTCTACCAAATGCTGTGAATGTAAAATTAGACTTCAGTCAATTTGGAGCCTTCCTTTTGCACCAGACCTCCAAAGCGCCAAACCAAAGTGGCCTTTACACTGACGTGTAAACAGCGTAGTCGTCATTTACAAAATACAATGATACAATGTGATATTTCAGTCTGCATCCTTTGCTCTGCCTTTGGTTAAAACTTTGCGAATGTTCTAACTGTTACAGATCATAGAGGTAAAATCATGTTAGATACAGACGTACTTCATTTTTTCATAATATAAACAGATAGTTGAATGTTGTGGGGTCCCTGGAGGAGGATTAGTGGTTAGGCCATGGCACTGTCACTGCTGCAGCCCAGGTTAGATTCCCCGGCCAGAGAATCAACCCCACCCACCGGGGTTGTATATGACAGTGCACTCCCAATGCCGGTGTCAAGCCCGGATAAAAATGGGGAGGGATGCGTCCGGAAGGGCATCTGGAGTAAGGACTGTGCAAAATCAAATATGCAGACCAATGATCTGCTGCGGCATTCCCTAACAGGAGCAGCCAAAAGAAGAAGAACAACTACAGATAGTTGAATATTATATTTGCAAAACCAGTGCAAGAATGAGGCCAAGTTGCTTCTGGTGTAAAATTAGATTTATACACAGCAAAAAATGATAGCTTAGCAAGTAAAAACATCTTGAATATAGGCTGTATATTAATATAGGCTGTAAAAATATCCTGAATATAGGCTATATAGATTGATTTTAAGCAAATATAAGATTATTAAGCCTATTCCTCGATATATATTTTAATTTAAGATTAAAATGATCCAATTCTAGGTTGTTTAATTCAAACCTTTATTTCTAGAAAGAAGCAAAATTGAAATTATCTGCAGATACGTTAAGATAATTTTAAGCTTTTAGTAAATATGTCTAGAAATGGTCTAATATTTGTTATATAGTAATCCCACACTCAGAAATATTAGACTTTTCCTTTAAGATATCTTGATTTTTTTTTTCAGTACCCTCATGAAAACATTACATAATAATGCAAAACATAAACTTGATTAACCAACAAACACAAATTTTGGCACCATTTGCTAGCACTTATTGATGAGATGCACTATTTATGAGATCAATGCCCTTGTGTGCATCGAATCAAAGTTACGATCTTGGCTGAATGCAACACTGATAAGCTGCAGTGGGACGCACAAGCCCAGTCCTCTTTACATTAGATGCAGTGAGTGCAGAGTGGCTGCAGTTGTAAATAAAGAAAATAAAGAATGTATAACAATTAAATGTTACATGCAAATATGATTTTATGCCCAAACAATAAGGTAGTGGCAAGAATTTTTAGCCCCTAAAAAAGGAGTGACTGAGCAAAAAAGGAAAAATTCTGTTTTATGTCATTATTGAATCTGAGCACTAGATGGAAAGAATTTTTTTAATACTGTAAAGATTTTTTTTTGTCATTGATTAAACCAAGAACACCATGATGTGGTGCATCGTAAGCATCCATATGGATGTAGGTTCATAGGTTAATTGTTTGAATGATTACTTGATGTGATTGAGAGTTTCTCCTACGAGCATGTGGTGAAAAATGATGAGAAGCGACAAGCTAATGAACCTCAGATGTGTGCAAGATGTGTGTGCGTGTACTGCGCCAGCATTTACCAGGGTTGATAATTAATTTGAAGAGTAGTTACAACAGATAAATAGGAATTTATATGTATGAGACTGTTTGTGTGTAAGGAAAAAAAAAACTTGATGCTTGGTGGTGAGTGTGTGGGGTAGCACCAGTGTTAGCAGACATGATATTTAAATTGATCAAACTTGACAAAATTAGATTATTTTCCTAGTATCTGTGAAATCTGTGCAGCAAGTGTATTATGATCAACTTGAACATGTCCTGAAAGAGACAAATCAAATGATTTACCCCAGCAGTGCTTATACTGTTAGGGAAAATGGCCTGCAGTGTATTCCAAATCATTATGAACGTCGCACAGTAGAAATCCTCGCACACATGAACACACACTTGGATAGTCAGACAGCATCCTGTTCATCATGCTTTCATCTGTGCAACACACTCCTGTTATGTGTATGTTGGTTGGGATTTGGCACGCAGCTGGTGGTTTGACTTCTTTATTATCCTGATTATGCAGAGTAGAAATTGAACTCCTTCATGGAGTGACACAGAAAGAGAAAGAGCAGTGGGATAACTCAATGTAGCGGCCTCAAACTGAGATTACAGGCACCTTTTTTTCCTTTGCGCTCTCAATATAATAGAAGTGGTCACTCCGCTTTTATATATTTTCATTCTTGAATATAACCAGTGTGATGAGCACTGTTTTCATGTCATATAATATTGTTTACATTGCTACGTGTCTTTGTTTCTGTTTTGGTCCTGTCTCTGCCCCCGTCCTGTCATTGGTTCATTGCCCTATTGTGTTCACCTGTTCTGTGTTTAGTCCTTGATTAATTTGTCTATATATATATATACCTTGTTGTGTCACAGTATTTTTGCAAAGTCTTATCTTGCATTTTTTGGCTTCAAGTCCAAGCCTTGGTTTCTTGATTCCACATTTGTTCCAGTTTTTTTGACTCACGTCTGTCTCTGAACTTGATTATGGATTATTCTAGTTTGCCTTCCTGTGTTTTGACCCCNATAGATAGATAGATAGATAGATAGATAGATAGATAGATAGATAGATAGATAGATAGATAGATAGACAGATAGACAGACAATGGTGGAATACTGGGAGGGGGTACTTTCTCATAATATGCAGAGTTCATGAAGCTTTTATGTTTTCTAATGTAGGTGGGAGTCAGTAAACGGTATCCTTCAGAAATTTGGTGCCTGCGTTGAGCTCATAATGAACCAAGCCTCCATCTTGTCTTTGCACAAGCTTCTCTGTTAGATAAGAGAGAAGCTTTCTCCGAGGATGACACTGAAGAGAGTGTTAGCAAATCACAGCTCCTCTGAGTCAAACTCTTAATTAAAGCCCAAAGTCACAGTCTCCAGCGTGTCCTCCTCCAGGGACTGATAACAGTGCAAAAAGCTCCCTAATGTATGTTGCTCTGATAAACTCTACTGTTATTGAACACAGGGCTGAGTCACGCTCGTCATGCTAGTTATGAAATGAAGATGCTGACTGCAATCATGTTAATTAGATTTTTGGTGGTTTAATATTGAATTTCCTTTGTTTGGCTAGAAATATTGCATTTCATAATACAAATAGAAATATGTAAATAGGATGAGAGTCAATATAGTCAAAATGAGAGTCAAAATAGATGTGAGGGATAATGAAGCAGGACGTAAGTACATGTGTTGGATATACCAATAATGCTAGTCAGAAGTCAAAACAGGGGTCACAGCACAGGCAAACATGTAAATAGGAATATCCAAAAGTAAGTGAAATAAACAATCATGGGTCAAAGCCAATAGAAACTTGAACAAGTAAAACAAGGCTCAGAAATGCACAACACAATTGGCAAGACTTCGCAAAACGACATAGACACATTGTGACAAATCCTGATTAACGTTCACCATAGCTAAAATGTCTCTCCCCACATCTACACACAGATAATTTGGGCTCTGCATGTAGCTGATGTCATTTATAAGGTGCTAGCAAACAAGACCATTCACAATCCAAGTGCTTAGCGAAAATAAAACTGCCTAGCAGAAATGCTGATAAAGTATCCACCCATCTCAGGACTTAGCGATGCGAATCAAGCTTGTTTGTCTCCTGTCCTTTCATCTCCTTTTTCCTTTCTAAGACTGTCAGTCATACCAGAGCGATCTTCTTGTTTATCATGCAAATGCTTTGCTGGTTTCAGAGTTCAATTTCAGTAGGAGATGGATTTATGGGACTCTCAATATGGTTACGCAAAACTTTTTTTTTTCTCCAGCTTAGTTTTAATAGCGCTCGAAAGGCTTTCCTTTTATTTGGTCTCCACTGACTTGTTGTTTGAAGAGGCGATTTGTTGAGCTGCTATTTCAATCCAATTTGTCCTCAAACATTCTAAAGTCATTTGAAGCAATAGATGCTCCGTTTTCATTCGGGCACAATGTGAAATTTAATTTAGCAAGGCTCTTTGAAGGCACCTGTCACCAATGGAAGCGAGAGTCCTATTTCAGATAGTGATCTCAGAAAATACCTTATTGAGTTTTGGAGCTATGCCTCTTGGCTAATGATAGCTATTATTTCACGCAGTCCCTGATGCAATATTGGATGCCATTCAACAGGCATTTTATTGCGGAAATATTTTAGTATACAGTCTTATTTTCCTGTTTTATCTAAAAGTATTCCCTTGGAGAGTCTGCTGTCTTTAGCAGTAACTGATATTTCAGACACAATATGGCCAAATATATAGTGACAGTGAAATGTACCAGTACTGTTATACTAAATATCAGCACTCTTGGATCGCTGCTTGTCCAATCAAATTAGTGGACTGAAACTAACTATTGTATGACATACTTTGGGATAATACAAATAACAAATTGGAACATTGTTTAATACATTTGACATTTTTCATTCCACGGAGGGCTTTCGCCAATTAAAATTTTGCCACACTTCATGAAGGTAGAAACATAAATCTTGCTGCTTGTGCCCACAAAGCATAATTACTATTGGATATTTCTGCATTGTGAGTAAATTCTTGCTTACTACTGAGAGTTTCTGAATCTGGATACTGTAGAGATTATCTTAGTATTCATTAAGATTGCTTTGTAGCCAGAATGAACAAGTAACATCAACAAGACTGCTCATAAAAAATGTTTTATACAAAAGCTGCAACCACATCATCACTGTTAAAGTGAAAAAAAAGGGAAAAACGACTTAGTAATACCTATTGTTGAAACCACAGGANTATCTATCTATCTATCTATCTATCTATCTATCTATCTATCTATCTATCTGTCTGTCTGTCTGTCTGTCTGTCTGCCTGCATCTATCTGTCTGTCTGCCTGCATCTATCTATCTGTCTGTCTGGCTGCCTGTCTATCTATCTATCTATCTATCTATCTATCTATCTGTCTGTCTGTCTGTCTGTGTGTCTGCCTGCATCTATCTGTCTGTCTGCCTGCCTATCTATCTATCTATCTATCTATCTATCTATCTATCTATCTATCTATCTATCTATCTATCTGTTTCCAAAGTTTCAAAATTCTACTCACAAAGAAAAAGTGCTTGTTAAAAAAAGGAAGGCTTATTTGAAAAAGTGTGTGTGTGTGTGTGTGTGTGTGTGTGTGTCAGGGCAGTACATGCAGTAAGTGTTTTGGTTTTCTTCCCTGATCAGTAATGCAGTAATGTGAGTGGGCACTGATCTGCTAGACTTAACCAGCGTCGTATTTAAACACTGTTAGGCCACAGCAAATGTTTATCGGCCATTGGGTTTAGCTGCTTGCTGGGCTGTGAAATAGACCTAAACTGTCAGTAATTACATCTTAATGAGCACAATGTCTCATTTCAGCAGCCCGGTGATTATAATTAATAAATTAAACCTCTAATTACTTAATCCTGTAAGGTTTATTATTCTGCTGAAGAAATGTTTATTGGTGGCTTCAGCGTACGTTCAATGTTATGTACATAATGATAATTAGAAAACTCAAGGTGATTTGTTTTTAAACTATTTCCTGTGAATTATGAATTCATTCATCTTTCCTGGCCTCTCCAGAAAAGCAATGAGATGCTTGGTGAAATGGTAAGAGAGTGTGAGAACAGCGGCTCATAGATTAAAGCTGTAAACTTTCAGTCCAAGGAAAACATCTTCTTTTCACTTAACTCAGTGATGGGTTCTGGCCAAGCCTTTCACACACTCTTGCTGCATTCCATGCTCTCCAGTTAACATCCAGTTTTAAGAAATCATGTGTCTTTTATCAGTATAAATTGTGGGAATGTGAAGAGGTGAGCACCTCAGCCAGACCAACATCTCTGCTACTTCCTTCCTGGTCTTATTTTTCTTCATGATGTCATTATACACATTTCATGGAAGGTTTTAATGTATGTGACAGATTACATTTGGACAAGATGAAACCATGATTATACTGTATGTTTAATATACCATTTTTGTGTCAAACTGTAGATGGAAACTAATCACATATAAGAGCTAAAGTTGTGATTGTGGAACTAAAGAAACATTGGATCATCCACAGCATAGGATAGTTTGATGAATTGGTTTGAGAAAATGAATTGGTCACCTGTTAGTGTCACGTCTCAATGGACAGAGATCCTGGGGCAGACCCAAGACCCACTGGAGAAATTATGACTTTGGGCCAACCCTCACCAGGAAAAGCAGAAGGTAAATGAACAAATGAAAAAATGAGTATTATATTTAAGTCTTTTATGTTACATTTCAGCATCTCGAAATAATCAAAACATTTCTTGAAATTACCTTGGTAAAGTTGCTTCCAAATTAGATATTCTCCACAGAGTTGTGCCTGTCAAAAGAGTTGCTTTTCATATACCTTAAGAACACAATGCCCACTTTTCTATTTTGATGCATCTAACCACATTTGACTGGTGCAATTAACTCGACGTACAAGTACATATATGAGTGGCAATGTTCAGTTTCGGGTTTTACTCTACCAGGAGATGCAAAATCCTCATTTAAATATTCTTTTCTCCTTGTAATTGTCATATTCATCCACTAAAGGCTGTGTTTCTGTTTGATTTTTTCCCCAATTTCTCCCCAATTTGGTCATTTACAAATTCCCATCCACCAGCCACCTCTCACCTATCATATGCCAGAGAGAGTGAAGGCTTACATGCTTCCTCCGAGACACACTTTTTAAGATAATTATTTGTCACACTGTATAAGATGATCCCAATAAAATCTAGCCGGAAATCTAGAACAAGCTGTGTGATAACATGTTTTCCATGTCAGATTATAGATAGAAGATCCTCTACTGTTAGACCTGTGATTAAACTAATAATAATAATAATAATTACATCATCATTCAGCATGATCCAGGCTTGTGCGCTTGAAGTAGTAAAGATATTTCATTAGCATGTTTCGTTTAGATTTCGCCATTGCCATTTGTCGCTGTCCAGTAGTAAGTTGTTGCAGGCAGCATGTGCTTTATTGTGGACAAACCAAGAATCACCATCAAAGTCCATAGTGTGTGTTGATACACAAGCAACAAAAGAGGGATAGTCCATATTCCTAAACTGAAGAACAAGCGACAGTCAAAACCAGGAAACTTGAAATATGACAAAAAAAGAAAATAAGGCTGGACTTAATTGCGCAATTGCAATCAAAGACAGAAACAGTGGGGTTTAAATAGATACACTAATAAATAAGTTAACACAGAACAGGTAAGCACAGTCAGGTAACAGACCAATGACAGGACAGGAGTTGAGGAAATGTAAACAAAAGCACATTGAGTGCTAAAAAATGTAAAATGAGTGCTAAAAACAACTAAAAACCATGATTATTGTGTTATCCTATGCCATCCTCCTATTGGTGGCTGTTTGTAGCAGAGCATTGCATTTTTGGTCGCAATGGCACAAAATTGGATGCCATTGAGGAACTCAAATTTTGACCACAGATCTCAACTCACAACCAAAGAATTTTTTTAAGCAAAACTTGGCTAAAAATCATGTAAACCCAGCTTAACTGTGAGTCCAACATATCACAAGCAAATTAGTCTGGAATTATTTGGGATTTTACTCAATCCAAGACCCCATTTAGTTGCGTGAGTTGAACCTGCTTGATTTTTATTGTGTATTTATTACCTTACTATGTGGATGCTTTCGAAATGACAGAGTGCAGAATGGAGAAATGTAAATGTCAACAGCACCTGCCCTTCCATAATGTCTCTCATCTTCTTTTACTTTTAAACACAATTCTCCTACCAATCATGGGTAATCTCTGTCATTATGTGTACTCTATCACTGTCCATGTTTTCTTTTTTTTTTTTTTCTCAGAAATGAAAATGAACTTGTAATGAGGATGACTGCAAAAATCCAAGGCATTTCATGGGGAGAGAAAGTAGCTCAGCAGCGGATATCATGTACTGATTGCTAACTCCCCTCATTAAATGGGTAATTGTTTTACTCCTGCACTGACTGAACAGAGAATATAGCGAGACAGTGAAGTTCTCCATGGAGCGCAAGAAACCCACTGCATTAACATAGTCTTTTTTGTAATTTCGCATCATTATAGAAAACCATCGCTTCCTTTTATAACCCATAATTGAGATGCAAATGGACGACCCTGGGATAAAAACAAAACACTTTAAAATGGGAATGGAAAGTCATTATCTGAGTGCAAATTACTCCTCAGATCTATCAGAGGTTCTCTCTGCAACCTTTATTCCTCAGCTCTATCAATGCAAGTTCATTATTTTTTTGCTTCCCTCTCATTGTGCAATGAATATGGATCAGAGAGAAGATATTTGTTTCATTTTACTGACATATCAAATCTAATTAAACTCGTTACCCTTCATCATCACATGGTCTGATAGTCAAAAAGCTTGTTGCCTATGTGTGCTACAAGTGGTTCAGCTAATTATGAGCAGCCCCGGGCAGGAAGATAGGTGTCATAGATGTAAATAACAAAGCAATATAATGTGCAGTACAAGCTAATCTGTCTATATCAGTTTATAAAGTGGAAATTGAATACAGGTAGCAATACCAAACTGTCATTTCCACCACACAATATCCTTGTTCCACATTGACAAATCTAACATAAACAGTAGCCATGCTTAAATTTACATTTATCTCAAATTTAATATTATTACTTGTCACACTGTTTGAGATGATTCCAATAAAATCTTGGCAGAATTCTATAGCAGACTGTGTGACACGTATTCTCCATGTCAGATTATATAATTAAGATCCTCTAGCAATAGACCTGTGATTACTACTGTTTACATCATCAATCAGCATGATCCAGGCTTATGCAGAAAATGGGCTCATTATTCAAAGTGAGCTTCAGGTAATAAGGATGTATTTTTTCTGTCCATTGAATGTTTCATTTACATATCGCCATTGCCAAATGTCTGAAGTAGTTTTTTCCAGAATAGCTTACTTCCTGTTTGGAAGAAGGAAGAAGGACTAGACTTGTTGACAGTGGAGGAATCCCTGGCCTCAAGTTCTCAAATTAACTCTGTTGACTCTTTTGAATTTTCCAAAAAAAAAGTTAGTAGAAACAAAATCTCCTAACCAATATTCATGGTCTTGGGGTTAATTATATTGTAAATATTACAACTTGATTTACCTTTTTGGGGGGTGGGAGGAAACTGGAGAACCTGGAGGAAACTGACACAGACACTAATCCTATAAATTCTGCTAAATCAACTTGAAAGCCTTTACGATTTGCTACAAAATGTTTCAGTGTCATGCATGAAACCAACCTGTTATGTTCATTATTTTCCCTAGAATGATATAGCGGTGCTTATGTGCAATTAATTGCCTACAGCTGATTCCACCAATGCTGTTGGCAAAAGATTTTCTGTTGGTGGATTGTTTCTCACCCTAGTAGTGACACAGAGGTTGTTCAAATCCCCAACAATGCTGCACCTGTCACTGCTATGCTGAGAATCATACACCACCCAAATAATATTTGCTGAGTGGTGGTCATATTGATGGAGGTGTTAGATGGGGGCTGTTAAACTGCGCATGGAATACAGTGAGTAATTAAATACCTGCAAAGTGCACCATGATAAACATGGCAAATCTGCGAAAATCAGTGGTTTCTTCAAGAAAGAGAAATGAAATATTTCTTCCAGACGTAACGTAATGGTATTTAATGGGATCAGTACACTACCTTAATGTGGAATTGTTCATAGACTCCTCTATAGATTGTATCACAATTAGCTCATAACAAATTCACACAGATATTACATGATATATTTGAATGTTGAGTGATATTTATTTTCATTTTAGGAACAACTAGAATTGTCCTCTATTTGGCACCATCCATCTTGCTCGCAATCCTGACCAGTTTCCCAGCACCTGTGGATGAAAAGCGTCCCCACGACATGATGCTACCACCACTGTGCTTCACTGTGGCAATAATGTTCTCAGGGTAATGAGCAGTATAAGTTATACTGAGTGATTATGTTAACTAGCCTACTGTTAATGGTAATTAACTAGCTAGTTTTCTTGTGATTGAACATAAACCTCTGAGTTCTGTGGAAGCCTATGCTAAAGGTGTTGAACACTACAGTAGGTTGGTATTGATAGTAGCTGAAGCAGACCTGGGACAATCCAGTACCAAGGCTGAACTGGACTCCAAGAACCTTTGCTCCATGAATCACCTGGAAGAAAAGTCTTCATGCTCTCTTGACGTCTATGCCATGGCTGGCATGCTTTTTCGATTTCACGCCTATGCTTCAGAAAGCTCTTGTGAACGTCCACACACTCATTAATCTGATTGAGTTAAGGCAGTTGAGACAGTATGGTGCGTGGGATGTTAGGCTCTGAAAACAATCAGGCGAATATGAACAGGGTTTAAATCATCCTTGGTTCTTCATAGCTTTTATTTCTCATAAGTGATACGACCAAATATTTTTTATCTCCTTCAGCTGAGAGTGGAAAGGATGGAAAGGATGCAAATGATCTGCCATTGTTCAGGCCTTAATGAGTCCTGACTAATCTGAATCAGCTACAGTCAGTATAAATAAAAGGAGCCTCTTACATGTTTCTCCAATACAAAAGAGAACATGCATGCTGCTATTATTTATTTCAAATTCTCTAAAGAGGAGGATACAGCTGAGTATGGATAAGCACTGTTATTCAGTATGTTAATATCGCACGAGAAATGCACACTTGGAATTTTAAAGCAGAAAAACAATATTACTGTGCAAAGTAGGCAATTAGATTTTGTGTAATTTCATTTAAGTGTACTGTGGTTTGTACTGCTGAAATTTTTTGTGTAATTTCTATTGTTTTAAGTATCATAACAATATATATTTTTTAATGCCTCAAACACAAGACCTAGGTGTTGTGTTCATTTTTGTGATTTGACACACAGACCATTAAAGTCAATTTTTATGTCATAGTTTTGCCAGAAAAAAAGCAGAAAACAGAAATACAGATTTATGGTGTTTTTATACATACTATATAATTAGGGTGGATGGTGTAAATGACTATCTCTACTTATCGGATGTTTCCGATGACCTTATACCACTTTTAGACTTATGAAGGACTTCGATTTGCTCATTTCCTTTTACACTTTTAGTGAATTTCAACAAATATCCAATTTACAACTGGATTTATTTGCTCAGAAATTACTATTAAAGTACCTATTATTAAAACAGCTATTAAATCTGCTACTACAAGAAGCCTTTAGAAATTTTCCTTTGCTACTCACATGTGCTGTATGCAGTAGGTTTCATATATGTTTCAGCATGTACATATTTGTGGCAACCCATAATTCATGAGCAACACATTTCTGCTACACCTGCTACAACTGACAGCAAAGTACATTGTTTAGTCAAGCACACAGTGTGTGATCACAGCTACATTTGATCAAGTGTCTGTGTGAATTTGAGGTAGATCTTGACGTCCTTTCTGATGTGGGAATATTATGAAAATGGCTGATATACTGAGCAAAGATGAACAGCAAACACATGGAGGGAGATATAACCTAGTCTGATATATGGTTTCCTCATATGAGCCAACAGAATTAACCCGGGGTGTTTGTCATTTTAATTTCTGCAAGTTAGTATTCTTCTTGTTCTGAGAATATGACAATATGGGAATCACAAGCAAGGGTCAAAAATAGGAAACATGCAACTAGAAAAACATGGCACTAGGGTATCGTGGCTTAGACTTATAGCTCAAAAGACTTATAGTAATAAAGAACAATAAAACAGTGTGAAACAACAATGACACAAAAAACAGAGGGTATATACAATATAACTATGTAATGGTAAACAGCAAACAGGTGAACACAATGGTTACCAGACCAATGACAGGACAGGGGACGAGAAAGAAATGGAACCAAAACAAAAGCACATGGCAAAACAAACGAAAGCACATGGAGGACAGAGAACACGGGCAACCATGATGGGGAAAATACTCCAGTACATTTCGTACATTTCGTATCTTTTTGATCACCATTACAGAATAAAAATTCTAGTAATGCATTCAACTCCAGAAGAAACTCTGTAAGCCAATTAAAAGACAACATATGCAAATTTTCAATGATTCAGTTTCGATCCCCAATCACAACAAAAGTTTTCTGCTCAAAAGTCTATACTTCAGGCACCAAATTCTTAGTCAGTAGCATCAATGTCTGAGACAGTGGTGACAGATGAGCATCCCTCATCCCTCATCACTCTAAATGCTTCAAAGGAAACTTATGGACCCAGGAACACATAAGCCATTAGGTAGCTGAGTGAGCTAGACTAGCTAGACAGATCTTTTGATGTTTTACAGTATGAAAGCTCTGTGTAAAAATATATCTTAGTGCAGCTACAGACTATGCATTACATGTACAGGGCATCTTTTCTAGCTAGCAAACCATGTAGCTAGAAGCATATAAGAACAAACATGTGCTAGTTAGCTAGCTAGCTAATGAACCTAGCAAGGTACAGCAAGCATGCGCAGTTTACAGTATATAGACTGTAATTATTATTTCACATGAAGAAATGCTAACAAAATACAAAGAAAGAACTTTGTGCTACGATAGAGTTTGCAACTACCTGTAAGAATAGCAACTTGTATTAGTGATATGAGTGATCTGATGGTCAGCTTTACCCAGATAAAACCGAATTCTTAGTTATTAGATGTAAGGCTACCTGAGTTGTTTTTTGCTTTGGTTGCTGGAGGAGAAGGCGCTCATATCTGTTCTGTTAGCCTCACTAGGAATATTACACACAAGCACAAAAGTGATGATGATGTTTCTGTAGCAAGGATAAAGTACTCTATTCAGGCTCCCCAGCTACACAAAGAGAGAACCACAGAGAAGCCTAAAAAAAAGGTCATTCAAAAGACTCCTGAATTCATACTTTTAGAATTTTGGATGTTTTCCACTCAGATAACTGACAACAGTTACAACATTATATCCAGTGTTGTCTAACTGCAAAGACCTCTTGTGTACCTACATATTATATTCAAATTAAAAATTGCATTCAGTGTGACTGTCACAAATTCCCTCTCTCAGTGTACTTCATGGTTCCCAGCAGGCCGATTGCTGCTTTTGTGTCGCCTGAATTCACATTCAGTTGTTACCTGAATGTGTTCACCTGTTCCGTGTTTGGTCCTTAATTAGATTATCTGTTTACTTTCTGCTGTGTCACAAAGTCTTACCGTGAATTTATTGGCTCGTTAAGCCTAAGCCTTGTTCCGAGTTTTGCTTATCATTGTTCTTCCTGGTTTTGACCTTGCCTCTTTTCCAAAAGTTTGTTGCTGTCTGCCAGTTTACTGAACCCTGCTACGATTTGCATAATAAAGCACACGTTGAGTTCCCACTCTTGCGCCATACCTCACATGTCTGTACATTACAATAACATTTTCAGCAATGACGTGCTTTTTACCCAGGCTGGCTTTGCACTCTGTCACTCAAGTCTCACAGTTTCTTTCATATAAGCTGCCACCTGAGGGCTGCCTGTCATTCATATAATGAAACAATGATACAAATAAAAACAAGGCATATTGAAAAATCCATTGGTTGTGTCCAAATTACAGCATGTCACCTATTTCCATATGAGCATTGTCTTGAACGTCTCGAGTCACAGAGTCAGCCTTTGCCTTCAATCATTCATTTATATACATGATGATTTGCAAACCTACTTTTGGATATCCAAGGACAGCTCTGCTTTGCTGGCACCATTGACTCATCAGTTTTGCAACAAGCGCAACAAAGACTCCAACTATGCAGCGGTGGATTTGATGAAGCGAATGATGAGGGTCAGCTCAATGTGTGTGTGCGGTTACCTAAGCTTCCACTGCTACCTCAGCAACTCTTCCTCACTAAACGCTCGCTTTTTCTTTGAGAATCTTTTTTTTTTCTTAAGTTTCCTTCACTAGAAGTTACAAATAAACTTCTCAGGTTGCAGATGGAAGCAGACATGCTATGCTTCTCTGTGGATGCACATGATGGAGCGTGGATTTAACCTGTAGTTCCTTTTACACTTTTGCACCTAGCAAACTCCAGCCATGTGCACTGCCACTTTGCAATTTACATTCGTGTTTATTTGCTCATGAATTAGTCAGTAGCAATTAAGTACTACAACGACCCTTTAGAAATGTCACTGTTCTACTCACATGGACTGTTCTGTATGCTGTATGATTCATAAATCTAAAAATCGACATATTTGTGTGGATTTTTATATAACCCATAATTCATGAGATTTCTGTTTCACCTACTATAACTGACAGCAAAGGACAAGGTGTTTAATAAGCACAAGGTCTGTGATCACAGCTACATTTAATCAAACCCCTGCATACATTTTAATTAGCTTCTTTCAGATTTGTTAATATTAAGAAAGGTGAAGAGAAACCTTTTAGATGGGGAATGTGATAGATGGTTTGATGTTGATGTTCTTTTACTAATCATATGTGCTTGATATTCTACCAACACTTGATTTATCAAACATGCCTAAGCATAACTTTTTGCAGGCAGATGACAGAGTAGAGGAAAAGTGGAAATTTGGCGCATGCAGCTCTGCATGGGGAACATGTTTTTAAAAACTGCAGGAACCTCTTTATGATGAGTGGCTCATCAGTGGAGTTCTTTTAGTCTATCTCTGCCAGCATCACTTTTGAAAAGTCCAACAAAATACAGCAGTAGCATCCCTTCACACACTGATGTCCTGATTCTTCTCTAGGTTTTTTTTTTTTTTGGCATGGGGACATTTCAGTGAAAAATTGGATTGGAGACTAGCATTCTCTAACCAACTGTATATGAGAAATTGACAGATATTACATTACATCCCTCCCGTCTAATATCAAAACCAGCCGTCACATCTTCACTATAGTAAGCACTAATAAAGGTGGAGCTGATGGATCTGAGCTATCTATTAACGTTACTCTTAACTTTATCGTACGTCCCATTTTTATTGCCTTCAAAACTAACATCAGCCTCAGTGATTGTGATTTGGCTGGTTTATGGATTAGGTTAAGACTGGGTGGGTGGATAACTCACCCCGAGCAGCTGACAGATAAATGACAAAATTGCTTTGCTCCAGTGGTTCCCCTGTGGAGACAGAGTGAGTGAGAGAGAGAGAGAGAGAGAGAGAGAGAGAGAAAGAGAGAGAGAGAGAGAGAGAGAGAGGGAGCAGAGCGGTGCTGCCTTGGGCACTACATTCTGTTTGGATTTTACACTTTTGCCACTGCGCTCAAACAACAGTCACACTTCAGCTTTGTTTGACACGGCTTGCCACTGACCTTTCATAGTGCAACTAATGAGATAAACCATTGCATGATGAGGCAAGAAGCAACTCGCTTTGAACATGACTTTTTTGCCTTACAAATTATAATTGAAGGGGACAGAATCACATTCTTTACATTCAGGAGAAGGGGATGTAACTTCACAAGAAAAGGATAAGCATGCTTTTCAGGCTCTTCAGCTACAGGGTTAGGTAAAAAAAAAAAAAGTCTGTCTGTCTGGAAAGTAGAAGCTATGAAACTTTTCATGGGTTCCTAATTTCATTCAAAAATATCATTTAAGTTACATTTCTATTGCATTGAAGGTGTTTATTTTGTGATTATAGTCAACTTTAAAGTTTATTACCTGTCACACTGTACGAGATGATCTCAAAAATCTGCTGTATCCATTTGCTGGTCTAGTTTTCTGTCAGGGCTCGCGGCAGGAGACAGATGCTGGTACAGCTTTTGGTTTATTGTAAGTGAACACACACAAAACATAAAAATCCAGAAACAGAACGAGGATAGCGAAGAAA
Source organism: Pangasius macronema (assembly GCA_037577455.1). Lineage (NCBI taxonomy): Eukaryota > Metazoa > Chordata > Actinopteri > Siluriformes > Pangasiidae > Pangasius > Pangasius macronema. The sequence continues at coordinate 19,256,848 of CM074959.1, read as the reverse complement.
GTCGCCGTCTGAGGGATGGCTGTCACGTGTGCAATCTAACTCAACTAAAAGGATGGCTTTTTGATAATCATTTTTTTTTCTATCTTGTCACTTATTTCCATTTGAGAACTCTTTTTGAACACTCAGGGACAGCTTGGCTTTGCTTTAATGATGAGCATAAGAAAAGTTTGCTTGATGAATGGAGCAAGTACTGAAGGTCTAATGTGTGTATTTGTGTTTTGCTATGCCCTGCATGATCTACATTAGCTATTTAATCTCTAATCTTTATAAAGTTCAATTAAGCTCAAAGCATCCACTAGACCCTTCTTTCCTCTCTTATCTGTCCTTGTCACCATAGCCCTGCCTCAGCTCCTCTCCTACTCCTGCTTTCTGCTTTGAGCATTTTTTTTTTCCCCCTGAAGTTTCCCTTCAACATAAACCTGGACTATAAGCTTTTAAGGTTCACTTTGAAGTGAACTCTATTCTATTTGGCAAGACGTGCCTTCTCATGGATGGACATTTTTCTTTGTGAATATATATTATAGCTGTATGGTTCGAACAAAAAAATGCTTGATCCTTATACAGCAGAGGACAATCAGTTGCATGAGCACTAGGGACAAGCAGATTTGGTTTCCAGTGAAGGTTCAACTACCGGAGAAAGAAAAACAAAGAAAATAAACCCTACTTCTTATTGACTTACCACACAGGTGTGTGGAAGTACTGATGAACCTGAGCAAATAAAGTTTATAGAAATGTCCTGCTTATTACACCCAGTTACCTCATGGTTAAACATTTCAAGAGAAAATAAAGTTGCCAGCCATCAACAGGTCATAGCCAAAACATTTGCCAATGACATAGTGACTTTGCTACATCAAAAAAATGGCTACATAGACATCTCTTCTCAAGGAATCCACAAACTCATTTGTTTCACTTGATAACAAGCTAACTAGCACCATAAATGCAATAACATTACATTGCATTAGCTACTACATTTTAGATTAGTTAAAAAGGTCAAGCAAAACGTTGAATTGGGCAGCACACTGGAGCTACAAGTTGCCGGTTTGCCCATTTGGTCATGAGAAATCTAAGGAAGAGCATTGGTGGTCCAACTTTTAAGTGTATATAAGTGTATTTACACCCCTGAGCTGCCGGTGTTCCAGATGCCCACCGCCCAAACACCACCACTCTGGACCTGTCCACCGGCGGCGTCTTTTGCCCCTTTTTTTGCCCCTTCTTTTGCCCCTTTTGGTCATGAGAAATCTAAGGAAGAGCATTGGTGGTCCAACTTTTAAGTGTATATAAGTGTATTTACTCCCCTAAGCTGCCGGTGTTCCAGATGCCCACCGCCCAAACACCACCACTCTGGACCTGTCCACCGGCAGCTTCTCATTTTGCCTTGAAGACGCCTCAGCTGTTTTCTATGGACTACACAAATACACATTTACACACACACACACACAC